>PVIJ01000181.1:0-119961 GCA_004024925.1 Scalopus aquaticus
TGTTAGTGGGCATATTCAAAGTCTGAATCATAAACATATCTATATACAACACCAGAAAGGGAATACCTTATTGTCAGCCCAGTCAAGGGACAGAGCCTGGAGATATCCTCGCCCAAGAAGAGCTGGGCAGCAAATGTGAGTGACCAAGCAAATTCCCTTTGGTTGACCAATCTGGGTTGATTACATTGATGGGACAATTTCTCACCCTGCTAAGACAAGACCAGAGTTGCAACATCTTTTAAAAGGGCAAGACAGAGACCACAAGCATTCTGGCAAAATTCTGGTTTGCAGAGGCCTCTCAAGCTGACTTATTTTGCTGAAATGATAAGGATCCCAGGCAGGCTCTCTGGACAGGAAACGCCAGGCCTAGTGTCGGGATGGAGGCTACTTGGGAAATGGACAATGAACCAAATGCAGACTCCTGTATCCCGAGCACAGCAAAACACACTCTTTGCTCTGGATGGTGAAGTTTTTTTCCCACTGTGCGCGTGGGAGAAGGATGACGCATTTTGTGACAGTAACAGCGAACAGGTGGGGGGAAAACAAGGGTCACGTCCAAGAGGTCTGTTAAAACTTTTCCTTTTCAAAGTCTGAGGAAATAATAATGTGACTGCCCAAATGAAAATCTATCTGTTGCTATGCATTCAGTGTACACCTTGCTTATCCACTCAAAAGTCTCAATTAAAATCACAGCTGTTATTTGTGTGTTGGGTTCAGACACTCTCCATGGTCATGGCAAAGGAACAAAGGAAAATACCTTTATTGGTTGTTACACCTGCAACTGGGTTGAATGGTGGCTGATGTCAGTGGCATTCATATTGTATCTGGAATAATAATAATACCTTTCATCTGCTGGAGCTTTCTAGTTTATAAAATCCTTTTATGTGCATTTCATGCATTTGTTAAAATTAAATATGGTGCCTCCCATATAGAAAACAATACAAAAAATATCTTTTTTTAAAATGAGCTTCTGCAGCACATAGATGGCCAAACACTTGTGTGTGTGTCTAAATATGTTAATAACATAGTAATAGCACCCCAATTTTTCCTATTCACCAAATTTCTTCTCCATCCTAACAACAGCAACACACACATGCACACTCACAAAAAAAAAATCCCTTTTTGTAAGAAAAATATCAAATGGTCTCACTTATAACAGGAATATAGGGGAACCAAATACAAGAGCGTCAACCAGCGAGAGAGGGGGGAGGATTGGGGCTCAGAATTGGGGGGAGGGGAATGAATTGGGAATTGAATTGGGGAATATACAGTAATGTAAAAGACACAGATAAAAATAACAAAAAAAATCCCTTTTTCTGTTTTTAATTAGGGTATACATGGTTTTGCTTATTGATTTATAGCAGTCCCTTTTACATTCCTGATGTAAATTATTTGTCAGATATATGATTGGAACTATCTTCCTATTTTTTATTGAGTCTGTGACTCCTATACTATTTGTTCAGCTTAAGAATTACATAAAATTGCTAGTGATTCTTTAGCCAAAATTCTTTATTCACAAATGAGGAAAACAGGCACAGGGAGAAGTTACATAGTGAAGATTCATATTAGAACCCAAATCTTCTGCCGTTTTCTCCTGAGCTATAGTTAATATCCTATACTGGGGAGTTCTTAAGTTTGTGGTAGCCATGCAATGAGATGTAGTGACACAATGCACATATTCTTTGAAATCTTTAAATTCTTTAAACTCTACTGACATTGTAACAATGTGGGTGACTCTCAAGCATAATATTGATTATTAATCACAATATGAATCACAACACTCTCATATCATGTTGATATTGATTCACAATACTTTGTGATTTCATTCACAAAAAGTTCAAAACTAGGCAAAATAAACCTATGGAAATAGAAATTAGATCTTTATCACTTGAAAGAGCATAGTGACTAGAAGAAGGCAGGAGGGAGCTTTCTCTGAATGCTGAAATGTTCTGTATCTTGACATGGAAGTAGCATGAATGGCTACATACATAAAAATTTCATCAAGCTGACCAACAGACACATGAATGGCTACTATCAAAAAGTCAAGAAATAGTGTGTTGGTAGCATCTAGAGAAAAAGAAACACTTGTACACTGTTGTGAGGATATGAATTGGTACAACCACTCTGAAAAACATATGGACATTCCTCAAGAAATTAAAAATAGAACTACCATATGATCCAATAATCCCACTTCTGGATTTTTATGAAAATGTGATGAGAACACTAATTTGAAAAGATGTTCTATGTCCATTGCAGCTCTACTTACAATAACAAAGGTATGGAAAACAACTCAAGTGTCCTTGATTATGTACTCAAGGATAAATGAATTAAGAAAGTGTCATACACACACACACACACACACACACACACAGGAACACTATTCAGCAATAAAAAAAGATGAAATCTTGTGATTTTTGACAACATGGATGGACCTTGAGGGAATTATGCTAAGTGAAATGTCAAAAACAGAAAGACAAAAAAAGAAGATAAATACTATATGATTTCACTCACCTGTAGATTATAGATAAAAGCAAAAACAATCAAATAAACACAACAAAAACAAACAAAACCTTAGACTGTGGCAACAGAATGGTGATTACCAGAGAGGAAGGTGAGGGAAGGGAATAGCTTGGTTGTAAATGGATTAGACATTTGGTTGTGGGTGTAATATGAAATATACAGGTGCTGAGATGAGAATTTGTACACATGAAACCTACAGTGCTATAAACTAGTGTACAATAAAAAGACACTTGTATATGTAAGATTCATGCATTTTACTGTATGTAAGTTGTACATCAGGAGAAAACAAGGAGGAAAAACAAAGCAAAGTAGATTTAACTATTTCTCATTAATTCGATGGATATTGAGCAAAAGACTATAATTCTGGCCCTCAAATGATTTTTAATCTGAATTATTCTTTTTGGCTGACTCTCACTATTACACAAACCACAAAGTTGCCAAATCTCTACTTCTTTGAATAGTCTGGCTCTGCCTTGACCAAGCTGTGGGTTGGGCTAATTGACCTTCAAAGTCACTCCTAGGTCCAAATTTCTGGGATTTTTGAAAAATAGAGGCCAAAATATATATAATCTCTGAGTGGGAAGGAACATCAGAAGTTGTCTGGTTCTTGTCTGTTATTTTGTAGGAAAGAAGAGAGAACTTGGGAATGGAAACAACTTATGCAAGGTTGTCCCAACAGTAATTCTGTACAGCTTCAGACTTCATCTCAACCCAGTCAACAACCAACCTTTGAGTGCCTGCTATGTGCCAGGCACCAAGTGAGAAACTGCATTGGGTTCCCAGGTTCCAGAAACCCACAGCCAAAGGCACCATTGCATTGCTTTGCAAAAGAAGCAGTGAGCTCATTTCCCACATCTTAGTCAGAAGACAAGCAGACAAGGTCAGGAGACTAAGAGGAAGCAAGAAAAAGGTCAAAGTACCAAGTAATGTAACCACATATGTCCTGTCCTGCACTCAACCACAGAAACATCAAGATCTTTCCTCACCCCGGATACTGGTTCCAGGACTCTAAATCATGATCATAGCAAGCAGTAGAAGCTACTAAGTGAAATTTCTGATCAATAACCCAATGTTATATGAAATTAAAATGTCCTGCCTTGTAAATTTCTTCTTCCTTTCTGGTGAAACATATTATTCAGCAAAGTTCTTTCCTTCTTCAGTTGACTTAGCAAACATGAAGAATAGCTATAGTCTTTTTACAATGTGGTGTAGAAACCATCACAGCAAATGTAGACTAGATCACTTGAAAGCAAACCATGAATGTTGACCACTGTGACAACTTATACCGTGGACACAGGCTCAGAGAGAAAGAAAGACTCAGAAGACATGAATCTGCCTTAATTCTGCCACTAGCCATGTGAACTTCTCCTCTCTGGAAAGCTACTTCCCTTTTCTGAGCCTCTGATTCTTTATTTACAAGTTGAAGGTGTTGAATCAAAAAATCACCCACATTTATTTCAGCTCTAAGATTCAGCAATGATTGTGACTCATGAGCTCAGTAACGGACTTCATTCTGGTGGGCTCTGCTGATTGTCCTGGGAGCTTTATGGGTAGTGAGGATGCAAAGGGTTAAAAAATGGGGAAAAGATGGAGAAGATAGAAGAGGGAGGGGGGAGACTGAGGTCTGCATGGCTAGTTGCTAGGTGAGGCCCTAAGGCGGCCCCATTCTAGACTTCCAACCTGTTCTCTTTCCCCTTCACATTGGTACTTGGGAAATAGCTGCTTCTTTCTTGACGAAGTTGACCCACTAAGGCCCCAGAGCCTAAACCTGGGTCAGTAACTGACTGTTTTCCAGTATTTTCTCCCTCACTTTCATCTCTCCCTCTACTATGCCATGTGTTCCTTCCTAAAATTTCCATGAGTCTAATGAGACAATGAGAATACGTCACCCCCACCACCAACCTCCCTGCTTTCTTGCCACCTTGAAGTTTTAAGTAGCTCAGAAGTAACCTGGGGTACAACTTTGGGCACAGTGTAGGTGCCCATGGCAACTCTGAAGAAAGGAACGGGAATACTGAGTGCCCAGGTACTGGGAAAGGACACTTATCCTAAGGGCACAGCTGAGCCACTTTGTGCAGAAGTGTGCCCAGGAGTGCCTACCTTCCCCCAACACAAAAGGTGTGCAAACTAGATTGGGCCATTTCCCACACCTCCGTCCCATGAGATCCAGAGAGAGATGCGAGCTGGCAGGAACCACCTCTCTCATTCTCTATCACATAAAGTCAAAACCAAACGCCCCAGTCTGACACCAAAACCCCTTCACGAACTTCTTGCATCTCCATCATGATTCGCAGCAGTTCTCCATGTGCCTGATTCTCTTTCTTGAATCGGGGGCTCTGTTTCTGTGGTTCTCAATCTGGGTGCAGTGGTTCTCCACATTGAAATCACCAGATGCTCAGGCCACACTCCAGATCCAGTAAATGACAATCTCTGAGTTGAGACTCAAGCATGAGTGTTTCATGAAGCGCTCCCCACGCGGATGAGTATACAGTGTGCCAAGCAGAGTACCAGGGCTTTGACTGGCTTAAGAACCACGTGGGGGCTTGCTAAAAATAAAGGTTGCTTAGGTCCAGTTTCTGAGATTCCAAACCAGGAACCACGTGGTGGGGACCTTAAAATATGCATTTTCCAGACACGCTGGAGGCTGATGGTCTAGACGGCCTGGGATACTGGGGAGAACACTGCGCTTGGCCCACCGGGCGACTCACCTGTGTTGCCTGAGCACAGAGAACACTCTCCCTTTCCTTCATGTCAGTCTGACTTTGCTCTTTTCCTGGAATGTCCTCCTCTCCTCCTGACCCCTAAGAGAAATTTCCATCATCTTCCAAGTATAAACTCTTCATGTGACTTTCCTGACCCTTCCCAGGAGGAATTAGTCACTCCCCATCTGAGTTTTCATAGCGGTTTGTACATGGTTCTGTGAAAGCATTTGTCACACAGTATTACGGTTGTTATTTTACATGTCCGTTACACCCTTTAAGCTGAATTTTCCTTTTTTTCATTTTGCCACATCCAGCAAAGTGCCTGGGACATAACAAATCAGTAAATGTCTATTAAACTAAATGAAATTGTCTCTGGCATTGGTCACCATACTCAACATCCATGCCTCCATGTGTGACAAGACTACAGAAGCCTGGGTAGGCATGACAGTGACAGGGAGGAGGGTTGGCCACACCAGGACAAAGGAAGACACTGCCAGCCTGAGGACCAGGGGTAGGGCACGACTCCTCAACACAAAAGGCAACCAAAGTAGAATCAGTGCTGTTTTCTACCAGTTGGAACAAGGGAAATATATAGGGTGGTCTTTGACAGTTAGAAGCAGATAGGAAGCAGAAGTTCAGGTACATAGATGCCATAAGTGACCGTAAGAATACATTAGAGCACTTGTTAATTTAATTATAATAAAACAGACACCATAGCCAAAACACAAACTTACAATCAGAATCTCTATAAGACAGGCTGAGAATCTGAAAGTTTAACAAGACCCTCTGGTGATTATGACCATCATGTTTATGATAACCCTGGCTGAGCAACTTCAAGAAGGGCTGGAAGTGGGTAGAAAAACGTTTTCATGCAAACAAAAGCAATCATTCCCATGCACTATCATTCCCAAAGCCATCATTCCCTGGGAGAACTTTCGAGCATCTTCCAAGTATAAACTCCTCCGTGACCAACACTGGTTGCACTAAGTCCATATTTCATGGGGGATGAGGGAAATTTGAAATTTGAGGAACAGTGTTTGAGGAACAGTCCCAAGATGCCAAGTCTGACTTTTAAAGAACCCTGGTGGTGAGCTGCCCCAGTTAAGTTGCTCTTCTTCCTACTATCCTACTCCATGAAGCCTGAAGTCAGGCTAGGCTGAGTAGAACATGAGGGACACAGTGGAGAGTAACCAGAAATGAAAAATACTTTAAAAGTGAAGGCACAAAGAGAGGGTGGAAAAATAAATCAGAACACAAAAAAAGTTCAGCCCTGTCTCTCCCAAAATGCAACAATGTAAAGTCGTGATTCTGATCCTGTTTTGAACTCTATGAAAGGCAGGGAATGTGGGGGTGTCATTACCTAGAGTTAGCCACACGCAGTCTCAGGGTCTCCAGACTGCCTTTACTTCTGATACCAACTGCAAGTCTGGGGGATTCCAGAAAGATTCACAGAACTCATTGAAAGCGATTATATACACCATCATGATTTATAACAGGAAAGATTAGAAAAAGCAAAAGGAAAAGACACATAGGACAGAGTTTAGGACGGTTCTGTTAAATAACAAAAATCCTATTGAATTAATTTGGAAAATCTTGTCTTCATTAAACAGTTCATGAATCAGGCAGCATCCAATCTACCAAATAGAAGAGAGCTTTAAAAAAATGCAAAATGAAAGGCTTTTATAGGCAAAAAGAGAACAGGGGAAGAGGGAATTATTTCAAGCTTAGATAACCTAACTGCGAGGAACAGAAAAAGCTCTGGTGACAGATTATCTCGTTTTCCTTTGAGAATGGAAAAAGTTACTTCATTGGTGCTGACCAGAAAATTCCACAATGACCAGTTTAGACATTCCTGAGGGGAGGTGGGTTGAAATCACAGCAAGATTAGGTATTAAGTCAGGTTAGGTATTAAGTCTTGGTGGGCTAAAGCACAAACACCTCCATTTTGGTACTGTCATTTTCTTTTTAACAATTCCCTCTCTTTGATCAAGCTCTTAGCTCAACTGAAATATGTAATCCCAATTTAAGGCGTGGGTACAGCTCTCAGCTACCGCTTCAAAGTACTCACGGTTTTTATTGTTCCTTTGTAGGGTGCGGTAGATCCGGATGGTTTTGCTCAGTCATAGGTCACAGTTTCAGGTTCACAATCTGTAAGCTGGTCATTATCCTAACTTGTTTTCTGATGATCCAGTCTTAGGGAGATGATTTTCTTAGTGGTTAATGGCCGCAAACACTCATTTAAGAGTCTTGAGAGAATACGATGCACCAGGGTGTTGTTAAGATTATAATAAGCAAGATAATTCCTAATGTTTGGAGTGTACTTCAAAGCCATGATCTCAAAGACTTAAACCAACCAAATCAAATAAGTCGAAGAAAGACCCATTGAAGGAGCTCCCTTTTCACCAAGTGACTCTTCGATGATCTTGCGTAACTAAGTTTCAATTTTCTCAGAAGTGTTAGCCCAGGTGAAACAGGTCTTTTGGCCACAGCAGACTCGTTCTTGCTCTCCTAGGAGATAACAAGGACTGTCCTATTTTCAAGAAAAACTTTGGGTAGAGGATCTGAAGATCTTTGCTAAGCAGCTATTATCTTAACAACAGAATCTGCAACATCTTTGAGAGTTAAAGAGTTTCTTATCACAGACTCATTTGTATTTAATTCTGACAAGGGAAGGAGAGGCCTGACAAAGGAAATACTTCCTGAATCCTGAACTGGGATCTTTCTAGCTCATCCACGGAAGTTGAGGGGAGCACCAGGAATCTCTAACATCATGGACAGATCAGAGTTTTTAAATGACAAATCTAGCAATCTGAAAGGTTACTCCCTTAGCAATGATTTGGGTGATACTGATGAAGTTGTTCTTTTTAGGAAGTAAAGAGGAGAAGGAGTTATTGTATGAAGTCTTAGGAGACCTGTTCACCTCTATATGCTACACACTTCTAAGGAGGAACCTCCTGCATCTACTTAATTTTAAATTCTCAACTGGTGTACAGTTTCTTGTCTGTGGGACTCAAGATTCAAGACCTGAAGCTTGATTGACATCAAGGTAGTAAAGAGGGTTCAGTATAATCCTTTCCAAGGAGAATTAAGGGCAGACTTGTTCTTCATGATCCCATGTCAAAAGGGTGGGAGAAAATTGAAAACATTATTTTGGAGAGTTGTAACCAGATATTTGAGGAAACTAGAAGAATTTAGGATCCTGTCCAGTTTACAAGTATCTAACAAAACCTCAAAGACAACAGGGTTAGAATTTAATCTCTACAATGGTGCAAGCATAATTTTTCTCTCTACAATTATCCCCATTTTTTCACAATAAGACCAGTCTGTTTGCATAAAACTTAGCTCTATCATTTACATAAATGAAGATCCTTTAAAGATTACTTTGCTAGAACTTTTCAAAGCCTGTTAAGGCCAAATGCCAAGTCAAAGGGTCACCATTGGATTTTATCTGTAGTAGTACCTATCGTTTGAGTGTTTTTTTTTCTTAAATATGACATTCTAATCAAAGCTTTGATAATATAACTATGTTTCTAATCATGTTCTATTACAGGGAGAAAAGATTTTTACTGAATTTATGCAAATAAGTATATTGCCATGAAAATAAGAATACTTGTTTAGAATTTCGAAATTCCAGAGAAATCTGATAGGGAGGAAAAGTAAATGTTTCATCTTTATTTATAAAGTTTACAATGTACCCAATTCCTGCAATTGTAGATAACATAGGAGAAAAGGTCTTCTTAAATTCAATTCAATTTTAGAGTACTTGTCAAAGTCCTTCCAATGAGGCTCTCTGAAGATGAAACACATTTACAAAAGGTGTTCGGAGTAAAACAATAACTACCAATGAATGACAAAATATTTTAAAATGCCCTATTTAAATATCTGATTTAAGAGCTTATTATTGATAAGGAAAATTGGTTATTTTGTGACATACTAGATTTTAACATAGTAACTGGAATTACAACTAATGACATTATTCCAGGACATCCAAATAAGAGTATGTAGCATCATTTCCATCATTGACAATGTTTCCCACGCAAGTCAACATACCAAATAAGTGTAATTAACTTGATATCTCTTTTCATTATAAGAGAAAAAGAATCCCAGGGGCCCTCTGGTATGTCTCAAAGTTAGTTCAAGGTAAAAAAAAAAAAAAAGACTTATTTTAGAATTTGATATGGGGAAAGTTTGTCAAAATGTCAAAAATGTTAAAACACTATTATGTGAAATTTTATATTGTGAAAAAATAAACAAGGACATTTAAAAAATAAATATTTAAAAATAAATTAAAAATAAAATCTTTATCAAATAATCAGAGGTTACTGTAAAATAACACTGAATTATCCATTTATCCAAAGAGACAAGTGATTTTAAAGGAAATATAAAAACTTACATAGTTGTGAACAAAACCTAGCTCTTTAAAACTATTGAGGAGACAAGGTTTACTTAAGCAATCAGTGATCTGATGGTAAAAATAACAAAGTATAGGAACTCATTTTGATAAAACAAAAATCTGCTTTCCAGGTTGATTACCAAAAGGGAAGGAAAAACTGTTCACAATCTGCTATCAAGTACAAACCAACAATCCAAGAAAATTTTGTCTTTTTAATAATGAAAAAATGAAATTTTCATTTTATACCAGTGTTTTTTATATCAAAATGCATTTTAATCTCAATCAGCTTGACCATACATAAAATGTATTTCCTGAGATTCTTCCACAAACCTCTAACTTTCCTTTATACATTCAAATTTTGTCCTGTGCCTTTAAATAACCAACCTCACTTTGCAACAAAATTACTTTCTTTTTTCTCAGCAAAATGTAGTCCATTTCTTTATACCTCTCTTACTAAAGCTACATCTAACTTTCTGTGCATATGGAGATATTTTCCTTATTGTTTACATTAGTTCTCATTACATATACTAACTAGAATTCCTACCCCCTAATACCTTAACATCTTGTAGCAACAAAATAAACAATTGTGGGTTGTCTGTTATATTGACATTTTGTGTACTGGCAAACTTAGAAATATATTTACAATTGTTAAAAGTATTTTCTTCCTCCTAGTAAAATTTTCCCTGTGGCACTACACATGTTTACTACTAGAGTCTATGCTAAGTTTTTCAGTAAAAGTAAGTCAAAAGTAGGTTAACTTACATTAAGTAATTAATGTTTAAACATTTTCTCCCATTTGGAAATAATCTAGATATTTTATGAACTCCCATCACTTAATTTAATTTTAGCAAACTCAAAAGTTTTGCTACTAAAACTATATAACAAAAATATTGCTGGAATTTTCACCAGCAAATTTCACCTAAAAATTTTGATACCTTTTATATCTATTTAAATCATTTACTTCGTTTTTTTTTAAAGATTTATTTATTTATGCATACAAGAGCTGGGATGTAGGCTAGAGCTGTGAAGGATGAGAGAATTCAACAGAAATAGAGTGGGGAGCAAGAGCGGGCAGATTGACTGAAGTACACTGCTGAGGGGAGCAGCCGGTGAGATAGGAGAGGTCTGCTGCGCCATGTGGGAAGTTCACTGGCCAGGGATCGGATTCATGCTGCAGTGGCTGCAATAGCTTCATAGTACCAAGATTTAACCCCTTGTGCCACCAGGGAGGCCCCCAAATGGGGGAGAATATCGCACAAGGGACTATGGTGATGGTTCACAGGGGAATCAGTGGTGGGTAACCTATGGGGAATACAAAATAATGTAAAAAATATAAATAATAATAAAGAAATTAAAAAATAATTTCAGAATAAAAAAATATTTACTTCAACTAAATATATCTATATTATAAAAACATGAATATCAGATAAAGTAAATCATTATTTTAAGGTATTTTTCTTGTTATATAACAAGAGCTCATTTTGATTAAGTTTGAATAAAAGTATTATACTTAATTTTTACATCTGCAAACACATACTTGTTTTAAATTAACCCAACAAATGTAAACCACCTTTCACCAAAAATTATCTCAGATCACGATAACTTGAAAAAACACTTTGGTTAGTTTTTGAGTTTTACAAATAGATTTATATGCACTTATAAATTAAATAAAACTAATTTACAAATTAATTTTGGCAATACCATCCAGAGATAGAAAAAGATAACATGATAATAACATAAGACACATAACACAACATTTTATACTTTTTATTCGAAATATTTTTCATGAGTCAGGTAAATTATAAACACACTAGTTTATAAAAGAACAGCTGGATTCAAATTTTATTTCTGGCAGGTGTAAAGTTACAGTTTCTGTGCACAGATGGATAAGTTAATATCTGCGGTGAGACTATCCTATCATTTTGTATTTCCCTTAATGAGTCAAAACAAGGGAACCTCTGATAGGTGCTTGAGATTTCAAACAGGTCCCTTTTTTCATTGTTTATCTCACTGAAGTTTGCATTTTAATGGGATGGCTCAAATAAGAATTTTGCCCCAGAAAGTCTTTAATTATTTCCTAACACCTGAATTTTATAGTACCTAAGAGATGAATAGGACTTGCATTTCTGGTTTTGCAAAGTGGAATTTTTTTTTTCTCTTTCCTCTGGGTACATTAAACTAATTGAAAGGACAAAAAATATCCTATCAGGCTCTGAATATCAACTTCTACTTAGACCAAATTTCTGACCATAGAGTTATTATATTCAACATAACCCTTTTAAATATCCTGTCAGGTTTCAGCTGGGACAAACAGAAAATATATGTGTCATCACACAACTCCGTGAACCCAAATCAAGAGCTACTCACAAAGGATTAATATTGAATAGTCTGGATTTGAAAAGGAAGCTACAATGTGAAGTGTTGTTTTTTTTTGTTTGTTTTTTTGTTGTCTTTTTTTTTATTTCTACCAGGTACTACAGATAGAGGTCAGGAAGGCCACCTTTTCTGTTTTTCCAGGATTCCAAGGGCAGTCCATCACCAAGTTTAATGTAGATATTGTAGTTCTAGCATTTGTCAGAATTTGGCTAAGCATTTTTTTTTTAATTATGATTAGTTTCCCCTATGGCTATTTAAGGGAATTACTAGAAGTAGTTTACTAGGAAACCTCTCAGAATTTCATCATCTCTGGAAGGGGCCCATTTGGGGGTTCTCCTTTGATGGTAGATATGGGAGTGTCTTTTAGCTGCCACTAACTGGGCAAACGTTGGTCTACATCTGCATAATCTCTTCAGAGTGGCATGACAATTCAGAGAGGATTACTAGATCGAGGACTCAGGGGAATAGATGGAGCAGTGGGAGTCTCATGTCTTAAAGTCTCTTATTTTAGGTTCCTTTTATATCTTCAATTTTTATTAGCCTTCTTGCAATGAATCTCTCAAAATAGGCTATCTGGAAATCTTGAAGCCTTTTGGAAGCTCTCACTAGTTAAAACAGGCATCCCATCTGTTCTTTGAATTTGGGATCCCTTACTTTCAAGTACACTTGTTTTTAATGATCGTGTTTAACTGGAATGGTCCCCATAATGGCCACTGTCATTCTAAGTTGCTTTTAGTAAAATGTTGCCATTTGGTTAGATATTTAAAGCTTCCAGGACTCCGCTTTTTATGCATGAACTAAGAAGGTATGCCGGAAGGTGGCGTGCTTGGCTCTTTGGAATCTAAAGACCTCATTCTTTTTTAGTTATGCCTTATGTACACAAACAGACCAAAAAAAAAAAAAAAAGTGCATCTTGAAACTCTAGCAGCAACCAAAAGATGGTATTGCAGACTAGCCAAGAGACGACCCTGTGTGCCTCTCCAACCATCCCCAGTGTGAAACCCCAAACTGGGGAAAGGGTTGAACTAGCAGACCTCACCCCTAGGGACTGCAGACTGGTGACACAGGCAATGGAGAACTGCACACTGCCACTAACAGCCCCCCATGGGTCTTTGGCCAGAATTCAGAGCTGACGACTTTCGCTCAAAAATCTGGAATTTGTGGTCTTAAAGGGGCTTGGCTCTGGGTGGAACCATCTGCTAGTTGAATAGGCACCAGACAGAGCCATCACCAGCACTATTGGCGCCAGGCAAAATCACCGATCAGTTCAATGGGCAATGGGCCAACTCTTTATGGACTTCGAAGGGGTCTGCAGGTGCCACACTTGTGTTTCTCATTGTCTCTGAACTTCTGTCAGAAGTTCACTTTGGATACTACCACTGCCACCAAATCTTAAATAACAAAAATCCAGCCAAGTTCAATTTAAAGATTTATTGGCTTCATTAAACAATTCATGAATCAGGCAGCATCTCATCCAGCAAGAAGATAGCTCAAAAACGGTCTACCAAATGAAAGGTTTTTATAGAGAGAAGGAAGGCAAGCTAAGGGAAGAATTATTTGAAGTGTAGGTAACCTACTGTAGGGTGAATGAAGTTGGTCATGCTTTTATGCCATGGGGCTCTGTGGATATCACCTGAGGCCTTAATCTTGTTAACTAGCAGAGGGTGCGTGGGTATGGGTTACGCGTGCCTGACTACAGACACAAGTACATGGGTGTGTGTGTATGTGCAAGTGTGCACACCTGAGTCTGGAGGTTAGGGCTATAAGGGCGGCATTACTCAGAGACCGCTATGACAGAAGGGCTACAAAAGGACAAGCCTCGGCTATGAGAGGAGGAGATCACGAGAGAACCAGAGAGAGCCCAGAGAAAAGAGTGGAGAGAGATTTACAAGGGCTCATGTTGCTGTCTCCCTGCTGGTTTGTTTCCCCTGCTCACCATTAAAACCTGTGAAAATTATGCCAAGGGCTCCAAAATTCTCCTTCTAATGGCTAGAACTGACAGTGAACCTACCAGCCTGGGATGGTTGCAAAACCCCTATCTACGATGGAAAGGGGTCTTGTGGTGGATTTCTTCCCATTCCTTTGAGGAATAAAGGTGCTGGTAATTGGTGCTGACCAGAAAATGCCATTCTGACAGTGAAGACTACATTCCTAAGGAAGGTTGAAACAAAGTCAGGTATTAAGTTGTGGTGGGTACAAGTGCCTCCATTGGGGACTGTCATTTTCTTTTTAGCAGTTCCCAGGGGTCCACAAGACATATTACTTTCCCAGCATCAATGTATGACAATATGAGAAGAGTATTGCCAACTGGGTAAACTCAGCATCAGTATCCAGAGTTTTTACTGGGCTGCATCACATAGGTATGATTGATTGGTCACTTACCCACGTGGTGGAACTAAATCTCCACTATCACTCCTCCTTCCCTGGAGGTTGGCCTGGAAGAGGTCTAGGGGGGTCAGGGTGGAGGGTGCCCTAGGCTGACAGGATATGGTCTTTGCCAAATGGGATTAATGCTTATGGAATCAAACTTTTCAGTGTTGCTATTGGACCCTCGGCCACATTACACAGTTATGGGACCAGTCCAAGAATAGAACTAGCACAGCTTTACTGAAAGTTTAGTGGAAAGGTAAAAACACTCAACCATATACACATAATAACTTATATTTAAGCAAAAACTTCAATCGGGAATCAATTTTTTAAATCTGTCAATTGTTGTTGTTGAAGAAACAAACTAGTATTGTGTCCAGCACGACCCTAGCTATTAAATCACTATTTTGGAGAACACTATAGAAACATGAGACACTATCAAGGAACCCAGAAGGGATAAGCAAGTGAAGGAACATAATTCAGACAATAAAATAACAGGTTTTCAAACAGAATACAGTGGGCATGTCACACTCTCCAATACTGATGATCACTGATAGGAGAGAGATGTTGGTGATGGAAATATAGGAACTGGAAATTATTTGGAGGCAGAAAAGAGTTTGAAACTCCACTGGAATAGAATGCATTATACAATTGTGGACTTAAATGCAAGGCAGAAATTATACTTCATAAATGAGTTCCTCAGGAAAATCAGTGAAACCTGGAAGAGCAGTAGGAGTTTCTGAAAAAAGCTTGACGCAGCAGGATGGTTTGGACAGACCTACACAGCTTCTATACCAACACTGCCCAGAGTCCAGGGCATAATATTAAATATAATTGTGAGGGGCAGTGGCCCATTTTCTTACCTTGACCCCTAGATCCAAGCTTTCTGCAATGACTTGCACCATATAGCATACATGGATAGATATAAAGCCCATCTTTAAGATGGGATGCTAACCTTTCAAGATAATGCTTTCAAGTTAGCACCATAACTGACTCTTACTTTAGTCATTCCACAGTTTTAAAAGCCAGCAGTTCTCAGGACAATGTATGATAACATCATGAATTTCCATGGCGTTAAGACCATTGACCTTTCCTAAAGTGTGAGTCCTGGTGAGAAGCAATATTGAGCAGGATAGTGTGATAGTGAACAAGGCACTCAGAATATCCACCGATGATGACTTTGGCAGGAGCATGGATGAAAGGAAAAAAATATGAATCCAAATAGCACTGGACATATTACTTCTCCCTCCAATGTGCTAAATACAATAAACCTGCCACCATATAAGAAATGGTCTTCTTGGAGTGGTATCAGTTGGGAAAGTCAGGGTTGGTTACTCGAGTTGGCAAAGTGGTGATGCTGGAAAGTCTGAGTGAGGACCTCCATGCCCTGCTGAGCGCCACTGGTACAGTTGAGGACAAAGACCTTTCAAGGGCAGATCCTATTGATCTGCTAATTTTTTAAGGAGGCCTTTCGGTGAATACATACAAGGAATTCAGATGTGGGCCCATTCTGAGAGCCCATCAGATTGGAGGGAGACTGGCCACGCCTGAATGTATGTTTTTGTGGCTCAGAAAACACTAGGCATAGTTATCATTTCTGTGTCTATTATTTAGTGATAAGTATCAAGAATACATTTTTAATCATGTACCAAAAAATGACCGTGGGTAACACAAAATCTTGAGGAAAGCCAGAAAACCAGGCTCAGCTGCTACAAATTCATGATCATGTTCAGAATCGTGCTACAGAACCTGGTGCATGAAGACCGCCCCCCCCCCATCACCACCACTAACGCCGGATGTCGTTGGACATTGCTATTGACCCTGCAGTCCAGAAATTTGATGTAGCTACTGATCACTTTAATAGATCCATGTGAATCCTTGATGGTCTGTATCCCTAGCTTGTTCTGCGTTTGTATTTGTTTTATTTAAAGGCTCATCTCCAATCACAAAGTCAAGAAGGGTAACAGAGTGTATAGCATAAACCAAAGAGGAAAATGGAAGATGAACTAAGAGCGGTTTTTCAAACCCCCCCCAAAATTCATTTAATCAGTGGGAAGAAGGACAAGAATAGTCTTAAGAAGCAATATTGGTATTTATATAAGTAGATCACTAAGAAATGACAAGACAACCTGTCTCCTTTGTAAGATCAAGAGTCAAAAAAGGTAAAAGTCTGAAGAGGTAATTGAAATCCAGGATAAGTCCAGGGAAACCTAAGAACTGAAAAGAACCATTGCCTAGATTCCTAGCATGTGGCCGGGGAGACTGCAACCTTACACTCAGGTCCAACAGGAAGGTAACAGCAATGACTGAGGGAGATGCAGTGATGGGTTTAGTCAGGAAAACAGACATCACCCAAGGTATTTCAGATGGAAGCAGTTAATACAGGGAATTGGTATATAGGCAATGAAAGAGCTAAAAGGGCAAAGGATAGTGAAGCAACTCAGATATCAGCCAAAGCAAAAAGCCACGGCCACCCTAGGGCTGAAGGGCTACTGGGAGGATGTGGCATTACCAGAGTCAGAAACTGGAGCCATTAAGTGAGAGTTAGCAGTGAGGGTCACTCCACTAACACTGGGAACACAGAAGATGGGCTTGAGCAGCAGGAGCTGAAATTGTACAACCAAACAAAAGTAGCAAGTGCTGGAAACACTTCCTTCACTTGAAGGAAACAGAGAAATACTCTGATTCATCCTACCCTCCAGTCTCCTACCCATTCTTCCATTGACCAAGCCCACTTGAAAGCCAGTTGGCAAGGGAAATGTAGTTCCTTGCAATACAGATGGGGGGAGCTCTTCCAGGAGTACTCCAGAAGCTGGAGTCAGTCCACAGAATGCTAACCACTGAGCCTGAGCCCTCTGAATCACAGCAACTTCAGCAGCAGCCCTGCACACCTGGGGAGGTCATGGCCGAACTAGAGGTACTCGGTCTCTCCCCAGCCTCATGAGTCATCATGACAAGATGAGTCATCCTTCCAGTCACGCTTGTGTGACAGCTAGTGATTATGTTATAACCTGTGGCTAGAACAGTAATGTAATGCTGGTTCTGAGGTGATGTGGTTGAGGGTCAGGAAAGCACACTAAAATGTGTCTCCTGTTAGAATTTGTGGGTTCCTGAGAAACCACACTCAGCAAATGCCCTTATTTGATATTATCCCTAGCCTTTGCTGAGACCTACTTTCTTTAAATTGACCTCAGTAAAGTATAACTCACATAAAATGGATGTGTGCTGGTACCCATTTCCCCAGTTCTCATACCAAGTCCTCTTCGGGACTCATGGAGGGTTAGTGGCTTAACCCCTCAGGCAGCCAAGAAGAGGTCTGCAGCAGGGGGGGTGAGGGATGGTGGACGGTCCCTTACTTGTGCTTATTTGAACACTCAGGAGAAAACTTGTATCTTTGGAGTCACTTTGAGATTGTCACACAAAATTCATTTGCTTTTCTCTGGGCAAGATCCCCCTTACCAGGACAAAAGAAACATACTGGATGCCACCATTTGGTGAGAAGAAGAGAAACATTTTTTGGAGGACTATTATATGCCAGATGCAACCTTGGCACTTTTCAAATGTACTATGTCATCAGGTCATCAGATTGCCATATGCAGTAGTGGTTATACATTTTATGGATGGAAAAACTGAAACTCAGATAAGATACTTTCCTATTTAACTAATGAGCAGAGAACCAAAGTTTGAGGTAATAGTATCCAGGCTATCCTCCCTGAAAACACTTGAAAAGATCCCCTCTCCACCCACCAAGAAGGAGGGAGGCAAGGCAAGGGATTCTCAACCAAACTGGAAGAATCTAAGTACCTTGAGATAGAGTCAGATTGGACTCAATTGGGAGCCATAAAGATTACATGGGAAAACTTGGTAGGTATTCATGACACTAAAATGACAGAGGACTCTGGAGCCTTGTCCAGCATTGGCTGCTCTCCAAACTCTTCCTGTATCCGCTTTCCTGTATCAGTGACGCCCTAATGTAGCCTGAACAAATAACGTTTCAGCAAGTTACGCGACATCACATAAAAGCAACCTACATAGTCTGATGAGTTTCACCAGTCAGAGTTTCCTGTGACTCACCTGGTCTGAGGGTTGGAAGATGGGAGGTTTGCCCTGTTACACTCAGTTCCCCGGAACAGTCTTGCTCCTGTCCCTTCTCTCCACCTCCACTCACCTTTGACTCAGCTTCCAGAGTCATCTCCCTCCCACAGTATCTGTTAGGCACCAACTCTGGACAAGGCACTAATTTACCACCTGTGAGGGAACTTTAGGGTCTTGGCTTCTAGAGTTGAAGTTGAATGTCATAGCTCAAGGTCAATGCTTCCCATCCAGGCGGTCACTTATTCAGTAAAAGAATGCTTTAAATGTGTGAGACAAGCCCTTCCGGGCATGGCCTGTCACCTTAGTTTGCGAACCTTCTCCGGTGGTCTCATTTGGGGAGTCAGGTTCTTCCTCCCTTTAGATAGTTTGTCCAATTGTCACCTTCCAGCCTTAAGTTAAGCTATTGTCTTATGAAAAGGGTTAAGGCAAGGATAAAGGGAGGGGGGAGAGAGGGGCAGGCCTTGCTCTTTGAGTCCCTAGAGAAAGCGGGTTCTTTCCTGTTATCTATCTCCTCCCTCCAGCCCGTAACCTAGGTCTTTTTCAGAGGATGTCCTTTTTCCTGTCTCTGGACTAAACAAGCTGGGATTCTCTGTGGCTGCTGTGCCTGAGGGCTTTCTCTGTTACCCAGCCTTCATTCTGTATCCTCTGCTCTCTTCTTCCTGCCTCAGTTTTTCTTCCCTTCCTCCACTCCCAGACTGGCCTTTCCTGCCCTCTACTCTTTCCAGTTCCCTGATAGCTCAAGCTTCTGTCCCAGGAACTCAACCATCCTCTCGCATCATCATCCTTTCTACAAACAACCTTGGCTTTACCTGCTCAGATCTGACACAGGCCCTGGCCTTTTCCTCCTTTCTGGACAATGTCATTTTCCTTGCTCATTACTGTCCATGACGTCTTCTCAATCTCTGCATTTTAAAGCAATCATCACTGATCACAAGACACTAACGAAAGAACATTGTACTTTTATATTTTAATAAACATTTTTATAATTTTTCATGCCCACTTTCCTCTTCATGCCTACTTTTTCAGGGGACAGTGAAGTCTTGCCTAGAGTATGCACTGGCAAATATGCACAGTAAATCAGAAATACTCTCCAAAATATGTTCATGTGAACTCTTTGGGTATAATGTTAAAATCTATATTTCCCTTACAAGTTCCTCTCCATCCCTCTTTTCAGTGTCTCTAGAAGACCTTAAAACATCTTAAAGCATCTTCAACTCCCTTGACTGAAACTTTATGACCATTGATTAGTAACTCCTCATTTCTTCCTCCCCCTTTTGGGGAATTACAAAGTGATATCACCTAAATGTTTGTATACATGATTTTACTTCACTCACAATAGCCCTGTGAGGTACATACTCCTATTAATCTTCAGTTATCAAGTGAGAACACTGAGGTGCAGAGAGACTGAGTAGATCATTCAGGTCTTTGAGGGAGAAAGCAGCAGGGCTTGTAGTCTAAGGGAGGCTGCCAAGTGAGTGATAGACCACTTCACCATTCTGCCTTTAATCAGCACAAAAGTCTGGTGGATCCAAACCTTTGTTTCAACCACTTTCATTAATGATAATAAAACAGACATATTTAAGAAAGACTTTTGGGTTTCTGTTTTCTGAATGGATGGTGCCTGAATTAGTTAGAATAGTTGAAGTTGTGCTATGGTAACAAACAATCCCCAAATCACAATGCCTTCTAACAACAAATATGCATTTCTGACTCATGCTACATTGGGTCAATAGGGAACTTGGCTTCACATATTCCTCCTTTGGAACTCAGGCTGGCATGAACTTCACCTCTGATATGTGACTTGTCACTACAGCTAGAGCAACGTGTACACTGGTCCTAAAGACTTCTATCATAAATTCTGTTCACATCTCATTGACCATAGAAAGCTACATGGTTAC
The DNA here is from genome assembly GCA_004024925.1 of Scalopus aquaticus. Classification (NCBI taxonomy): domain Eukaryota; kingdom Metazoa; phylum Chordata; class Mammalia; order Eulipotyphla; family Talpidae; genus Scalopus; species Scalopus aquaticus. The sequence goes on from PVIJ01000181.1 coordinate 20,352, forward strand.
ATTATAACTTCAAGGGTGTGGGGAAATGCAATATAACTAGAAGAATGCTTGCTGATATGTTATATGAAGCAAGAGTATTGCTGAAAGAGGAAGTACAGAAATGTTGATGAACAGTCCCAATGACAGCCATAGTATCAAACTCATGAAATTGCCGGGTGAGTTCATTTGACTCTGGTTGGCTTGACTACCCCTCATTCCATAATTTAAATTTGTTTATGTACTTTGTGAACATGTCTAACTCCAAATTATTTACTGCCACTGTTGCTTTCAGAGCACTAAATATACTTTTCCTCAAGTACAAAATACCACAGGCAACATTTCAGAACAAATTAATGAGAACAAGATTTGAATAAAACTAAATAAATCTGTATTCCAACTAATCAACCAAAACATTGAGACTACATGACATGAGATAATATATGCAGAAATTCCTAACATGTCGCCTGGCACAGCAAAGCACTTAATAATTGTTAGCTTCCTTAAATACATCAGACTCTAATTAATCTTTCTTCAAGGGATACATCTATCTCACAATATGCCAAAGATTATTGAAAGCTAGCAAACCCTCTGCTTCTAATACTGATTACCAGACACACAGCATGCTCTAAAATTCTGAAACAAAAATGAATGACCTTGGGAGATCCTATCCTAAAGCTCTTCTCCAGGGAGAAAATATTGAAGAGAAATTAGTTCTCTGGGCCACAGTCATTTTCACATGTGCTAAATCTTTTAAACTATAGCTCTTTCCTGATTAACTAGAACAGTTTTCAAGCATTTCTGACATGTGATGATTATCATCACCTCTGTATTTGTCATGCAATTATTCTTTAGCCCAGGATGCTGAAGGTATATGCAGGTAGAGGACAACAGAGGTTTATTTTCTCGGAAAGAAAGAGCAAAACAACAACTGGAGCAGTGGAATGTTCTCTTAAGTGCTGGAAAGAGAGATATGGGTGTCCAAAGCCAAAATGCAGAAAAATCCATACAAAAGTGAGCCATGGTAATCAGAACTGTAAATCTTAAGGGAAATCCATGGTATGAGAGCAATTCTCTTCGAGAATTTCAAAAACAAACAACGGCGATACCAATCACATCATTCTGCTCATTCCCTTTCTGTTTAAAACCAGGGTCAAAGGAATGCCAGCTTACCAGAAAAAAGAAGGGATTTTTAAAAAAAACTGATCTCACACATGATGAAGACACTTTGATGATAGATGATCTCCACAATTTTACCTTACTTGACCCCAGATATGAATACCTCCAGTTGAGATCTTGCTTCTTCATTTTGCAATATGAAGAAATGCTTGCTGGGGGAACTTTCTAGCCGGATACCCTTGAATGCACTTCCTGATGAAGTGGGAGATGCACCAGCTGCCACTACAGATGCTGAAAGAACTGGGAACAAGGGAAGCTGATTGTAATAATATGTTACGCAAGACTGAAGGAACTATGGTAGTGGAGAGCCCCAGTTCAGTGGGGAGGCACCATCCAGCTAAACAAAGGCCATGGCAAAATTGGCCCAATTACTCTGACAAAACTATGAGGATCACTTGCTAGTGCTATATGGCATGGGAGAACTACAGACTCTCTCTTAAAAAGAAGAAACAGTAGCATCAGGGCGAAACTGAAAGTTTCTTGTTCCTAGAGCTCATGATTGGCAATTTAAGTAAGCTATATAGGCTGTGATTTCAGAGTCATGGAGAAGGCTCTCAGCCAAGAAATATATCATTTTCCTACTTGCAAATGCTTTAATTTTCATCATTACTGATGTATTTCTTTGATCTAAGTCGTATTCTGTTGTTAAAATAAAAATCAGGCTACAGTAAATCAGCATGAAATCATTTACATCTTACTATGAAGTAATTAATGTATTAGAGTCCTATCCTAGAAATTTGTCAACACCTCCTAGCAGCAAAATTGGGAGAAGGAAAAATTAGAGGGTTCTATTAATGAGTGGGATTCTGTAGTATACAGGAACAGATTACTTTAGACTTAAAATTCAGAAGTTGGGAGTTATATTTCTGGAAACAGGATAGGAAAGCAGATGGGAAAGGCAAAGGTAAGATTAAATTTTATTCCTTCATGTCAATGTTTTTGTTTCAATAAACTGATTGAGTCCTTTGTACAAATGGGATTTTTAAAGGCTAAGATATACTAATCTTAAATTGAAGTCCTGAAAACTAACACTTTCTTAATCTTAAATCTTAAATCTTTTTTCTTAATTGCTGGTAACCGTCTTTTCACTGTCCAGATAACCACCTGGCACATGGTGCGTAAATTTTTTTTTCATGAATGAATAAGTGAATGAATGAATAAAACTTAAGTTTCACATCCAAATAAACAGCATTCCCTTCAGTGTTATCATATGGGAGGTTGTGTACTTAATCCAATAATTCCCTTATTGCTCAAAACATGTCCAGACACTGTTCTGAGAATTGCCTAAGCAAGTGTCAAAGTTATTTTTAAATCATCAGTGGTGTCAAGTCATCCCCACTGGTGAATTATTTGTTTGTTTTTTGAATAAATCATTCTGTTACAAGTCCACAAAGAGATAAATTTCCAAGCCAAGTCTATTTTTCAATAAAAAAAAGGAGATATAATTTTATTAAAAATATTAAGCCAATTTTCTTGTGCGGCATGAACAAATCTAAAAGAGAGTTCCAATTACTCCACAAAAGTTCTAAGCAATGGTAGCATTGTTGGGTCAACTGGCTAACCCTCCCAAGTAGCTCCTTTGAAAGCTAAGACATTTACATATCTAAATTTTAGTCTGCTTGCTATTAAGCAAACAAATGAACACACAAAAAATATTCAAGTCAGACGCTATCATCATCTATTATTCATTGTGCACATTGTGAAAAAGGTAAGTTTTGAAATCTTTTTCTGGGCTGGGTAATGATGCACCCTTCATTTGTACCCCTGCATTCCCTGCTTGCACTGCATCCATCTATGGCGATAAGTACTTGATGTAAACAGTAAGAAATCCCCACTGGTGAATTGTTTGCTTGTTTTTTTGAATAAATCATTTTGTTACAAATCCACGAAAAGATAAATTTCTCCAACTGGTGGCCTAGGGGTTAAGTCTCATCGCTATCATCACCAAGGCCTGAGTTCAATCCCCGGCCAGGGAGCCAACCTACACATGGCGCAGCAGACCTCCTGCCTCCCCTGAGACTCCCCTTAACAGTGTATTTCAGGACTTCCTTCTGTCTAAAAATCCCTTCCCCCAAATCATCACACATCTAATTCTTTATCATTATTATCAAATGTTATCTGCTTTACAAGATATTTCATTATCTTTCTAAAATGTTCCCACTCTAGTCACTCTCTATTCTCCAACCCTGCTTTATTTTACTCATAATAATCAGATCTGAAACATTACTTTTTATTTGTTTCTTGTCTGTTCCCCTAAATCTAGACTGCTAGTGGTATGAGGGTAGGAATTTTGCTTAACTTATTTACTGTTAGATTATAGAACAGCACTTGGCACATAGTAAGCATACTACTATAAATGAATGAATGACTATTCAATAATCCATATACATTATGACAATCCATAGAAAGATTAATCATCAGACTGCATTCTTCTGAAGGTAAAGAACTGCAATGGAGACAGTAGCCATCAGTTGTATAAACAAACTGTTGGATTTAGAACAAATGCATGTGCAGACTTGCCTAGTTACCAGTTGTGTAGACTAAATTAAGTATTAGCTGTAAACAGGCTATGTATCATTTTACACTGTCTGCAGAATCTGTGAGAGCTGGATAAAAGGCAGGCTTGGTCAGGTGGAAGCTGACCTGAAATAAAGGAGAATGTATCCATGTGTGTATGTACATATGTGTGTATGTGTTTATGCATGTGTGTATGTGTGCATATGCATGCATGCATGTTTGTATGTATGCCACCAGCCCTAACAAGCTACAAAAGAGACCAATTTTGGCCTCATTTGACTGTCCTCCTTTGCTCTCTCTCCTTTTTAAATGAAGAGCCTTTTGAAAAAGAAGCATTATATGATTCAAAGTATTATCTTATCAAATCCCCATAATTATTTTAACTATGTGGCATAATCTGTGCACAGCCAGTGATTAAGCCCTGCCACAATTAAACAATATCATGAAACTAATTACTAAGTGCTAGCCAGACTGTGCTATCTTTCAGCTTAGTGTCCGAATGTTACATAGAAGAGTGTAATTCTACTCTGCAGACACCATTAAAATCTTCCAACATATTTTTAAATCCCTGGCTGTCTGAGGGGTGAGTCAGGTCAGCGAAGGAGGGTTGACAACACGGCTGGGGAAGAATCCTGAATGAAGTTTGGGCTGTTTAGATAAGTCTTTCATCATGAGAGGAAAAATAATTAAAAATGATTCTTAGGAAATATTTTTTTCTCTTTATAAAAACTGTCTAATCAGAAAGCCAAATAGTTTGGCTGGACTGCAGGACCTATCTAGAAGACAGAAAGACCTGGCTAATATTTCCCCATTTAGATGAAAGCTATAATTATTTCCTAATCAGAGCAGATGAGGGAAAGAAAAAAGAATCCAATGGCTGATGTTAAGTTCATCATCCTACAGTGTTTTTCACACAAGGGCAATGGCACAAGTAAAATAGTTTATGTGTGTGCATTCCTTTGTTAACAATAGGCTTATGTGTTGCTCTCATTAATATTATTATTTTTTATTCCTAACTAATGGCAGCAGAAGTAGTCCCTAAGTACCTGGGCTAAATAGCAAAAAGAAAATATCTGACATAAAAAAATTTGCCCCAGGTCACTAAGAATTGGCTATAAAATGACTCATACTGACTTTTTTTAGCCCCAGTCCACAGCTACTCTGACAAACTCATATGAATAGAATCACTCTGTGGGGTTATACAAGAAAATGGGATAATAATGGTAGAAGTATCAGGGTTCATCTTAGATCAGCTGGTCCTGGACTAGTAGCATCCTTATTGCTTGAAAACTTGCTAGAAATGCAAATTCTGGAATCTTCACCCAGTCCTACAGAAGAGGAATTCTGGGGATGGAGGTCTAGAAATCAGTCTTAATAATACTTCCAGTTGGTTCCGATGCCTGCTCAAGCTTGCAAGTTACTGCCTTTTGTTGTTGTTGAATTATTTATTTCCAGCTTTATTCAGATGTAGTTGACATAGAATATGTAGTTGACATACGTGTAGTGACACGTATGACACGCTAGCTCTCCCTTACTCTTAATGGAGAATTATAAGGATCTGAAATTCGATCTGTCAGGTGTTCCAGGACTCCTTCTGTGCCTTTCTGGTCTTACAAACAAGCTGCCAGCCAAACTCCCCTCTACATCTGAGGCGAGGCTTGTAGGTAGAATGACCTACAAAACCAAATCAAGGAAGGAGAGCAAGAGTTTTCCCTGCATTTCTCTGCATAGAGCTATGTTATTAAGGAAAAAATAAAGTTACCATAGCATTATAAATTGGATATTAGAACAGAAGGAAAATACCCTGAAATGTCTTCAGTACCTGGTATTAATGCTGTGACTGTATTGGCCACCTGTAATAGTTGCTTGAATGAATGAAGTAACATTTTGAATAGACTCCAGTTGTCTTACCTAAGGGAGGCAGTTATCTTCAGTTCTATTTTCTCTCTACTTTCTTCTCAAGCACTGACTCGCCTGCTCATTTGTAACATCCTGAAAATACAAGAATATGACCATTTAGCAGGTTTCCTGAGTGAAAAGACAGACATTATTGGAAAGGTATAAACTTCATTCATTCATATTGCTAATCATCCAACAAATATTAACTACACATCTATCACATGTCCAGTCCTGGATTATAGAAACAAACTCAGGTATGCTATTGCCCTATACCTGGGTGCATACAACTGAATAGAAAATAGCACACACTTGAATAAGCAAGCACCAAAAGAGATGCTAGTAGCTATGAGAGACAAAATAGACATTCAAATTTATGACTGCAAGTGTGACAGGGTATCTGGTAACACTGTGCCAGAATATGTTCTGTGTATACTTCTAACCCAGCAGCATGAATGAAGCCAATTTTTGGTTGTGGATATTAAAATCTTGTTCTATGACCAGAACATGGTAATGACCAGTATTCATCAGTTTGGAATTGGCCAAGGACACAAGGATCTGAAAAAACTTTCCTTAGACAGAGTCATCTGAATATTCTTACTGCAGACTACCTTTGCTGAACTATATATCGAATTCATGTGTCAGTTCATTTGTGCCTCCTTGGCAACTGAAGTCAAGGCCCAATGCTTGGCAAAAATAATTTGAGCAGCATGCCACCCACTGCCTTCTCTGCTGCCACAGTGATTCTAGACTTTTGAAAATCTACTCTAAGCAACTATGACTAGGGAAACTGATTTCCTTAAAAAGCAAAGAGTATGGAGTTGCCAAAAGAGTTTCTAGGAGGATATGCCTGGAATTTGGGATTTTTTGATTTGTGTTTCTACAAACCCCGGGCAAGCTGCCCTACTAAAATTACCGTTAAGTTGAATTTATGACCAAGTAATGGTACATTTCTCTCATTAAAGACAGCTCTTCTCTATCTGTCTGGACTCAAGCGTGACCTGCGTGGGAAAACGATAAATTATAAGCCCTGATCTGCTCCTTTGTGTGCCTTGGGTGGGGGTGGGGGGGGTGCCAAAGCGCTCAAGATCAGCTTTGTGATTTGTGTCCCCAGAGGGCAGAAAAATGAGTCTGAAGATTTGCTAAAGGATCAACACAATAATTGATAACCAGTGCACTGGCATGATTCTGCAGTTGGAATGCCTTTGAATCTGTTCCCAAATGGCACCAGGGCTTAGGGAAGATTCTTGAACAAAAAATGAGCTATGTGTCCTGGGCCATACTTTAACTCTGCTTTCAACCTGGGTGTCATTGAGAAGAACACTTAACCTCGGTAACCTCATTGTCTGTCAAGTAGGTAGAATAATGGCTGCAACCCAGATGGTGCACACACAATACCAAGAGACACCTCCAAAAGCTGTCCATTATTTCTGGGAGCTTCTTTGGGTTTTTATTTTCTTTAATAAGACCAGAGAAACAAAAGCAGATGAAAGTAAAACCCAATTTCAATCCTCAATCTCAAATTATGGGATACTGACAGTTGACATTCTTGCTTGAAATTTCCAAAGCTTGTTCACCTCCAGATTTCTGAAGAAAGAATAATGAACATTGTAATATTTAATAGTAGTGACTGTTTAAAACCTTGGGCCAGGCACTGTACTAATCTCTTTACTTGGATTTCATGTTGCCCTCACCTCTACCTCCTGAGGTGGAGCTCGTTAGCTATTTTGCAGATGAGAATGCTGGGGTTTGTAGAAGCCAACCCAATGATAATGCTAGTACTCAAATGCAGATAGACTGTTTCTAAAATCCATGCCCTTAACTACTAATGGGATCTAACAGGGGAAAGAGCATAAATGACAAAGGAATTCCTACTTGTTTTAAATTTCTAGATCAAATGCTTCAAAATGTCAGATAAAAAATTTAAATTAGAAGACTTAATCATGGGTTGCTTGGGAATATCCCTTTCAATTACTGTCATTATACAGAAATCTATCCAATACCTTCTCCTTTCTCACTACAATTAACTACATCTTTCTATTCTGCACTTATAATATTTAAAGTGGATGCATTTTCGAGATAAACTCTGTACCTTAACCCCATTCAGCTCTCTGTTTCTGTTTCTTTGCAAGCTGTTATATCTATCACCTCAGATTATATCATAATATAAATTATTTTATATTATCAAGGATTTAATTTTATGTTCCTCAAAACTTTACTCTCTTTAAGAACTTATGACTTATTCCAACCATATCTGAAAAAATTATTATAAACTTCTTGATGACTCAAGGTTCGCTGGAGAATTCATACTTATAAGGCTTTCTGTAGCTATACAAAATAAATCCAGACTTCTGTGCATTGTAATTTGGGGATCTGTATTTTATCTCTCTCTCCTGCCACCATTGTAAACTGTTATTCCACATGCTGTCAGTGTGGTCTCACTGCTTATAATCTATCTTGTTTTATAAATAATTGTCTGGATAAAGGTCTGAGGGAAGATCCATGTTTTCACTATAGAGTAAAGTGCATGATTTTGTGGCATGTATTTTCACATTACCATTTAGTTTACCACTGTGGTCACAACAGTCTTCCCAATGATTATGTTTGACCAAAGACGTAAGTTGAATGTGACTGCAAACTGGATTTTTTTTTTTTTTTTGCAAATCATACACACAAACATAGAAATAGACATAGATATAGATGATGATATAGGTATAATACCAGGTAGCAAGCATGGATGTTTCAGCTGAGCCTTTCTGCAGACCAGACATAATACAGGGAGAGCCATGAGAATAAGTCAGGGTCCTCTCTGAACTGGAGATTGTTTTTTTGAAGTTTGCTTGAAGTCCAGAATCCAAGTTTAAACATTATTTACCACAAGTCATTCAAGAAATGCTAACTAAAGAAATCCATATAAAAGCCATTTGATGCCAAACCACTGAATTGTTTGCTAATACTCCTTTCTTCTCAGATCCACCTTTGTTCCTCTTTGAGCTTAAATGAGTTTGCAAAATAATGCATAAGACTTAAAACTCTTCCTCTTTAAAAACATTAAAAAATACAAATATAAGCCATACACAGTGAAAATATTTGCAAATCCTGTATCTAACAAAAATAGTTTTATCTAAGAATATATTTTAATAACCCTTAAAACTCAATAATGAATTAAAAATGGGAAAAAATGGACAGATACTTCACAAAGAAGATATATAGATAAGTACATGAAAAGATTTCCAACACCCTTAGTTATTAGAAAAATGCAAATTTAAGCAAGATACTTTCACTTGCTCATTTGAATGGCTTAAATTAAAAAGAACAACAGTAGAAATGTTGATGAAGATATGGAGGGAGGAACTAGAACTTTCACAAATTATGGGTAGGAATAGAAAGTAGTACAATCAATTACTTGAAAAACTGAAACATGATTCAACCATTCTACTCTGAGGTATTTAGCCAAGAAAAACAAAATCATATGTTTGCATAAGGATTCATACATGAATTTCCTCCACTTTTCTCTTGTGTCTTAGAAACTGTTTTTTGTTTGTTCATTTTTTCATTTAAGTAACATTGCTTTATATGAGTTTCAAGTGTTTATCATTGAGAATCAACATGTGTGTATACATTAAGTTCATACATGAATTTTTATAGCAGATTTATTTATTATATTCAAGAACTGTAAGCAACTCACACATCTACCAACAAATGAATGGTCAGTGCACTATTATCTATGCCATGGAATACTGATCAACAATAAAAGAAATGAACTATTGATACATGCAATTGTCAGATTATTTTGGTAAATGTTGATTGCCTTAATATTTGGTAATATAAGTGACAAGTAGAAGCTATGGCTTTTCCCCTATCTCACCACAATGGAAACAAATCTCAGACCCAATTCTGAAATAATAGCAGTTCCAAAATGGTTCTATAAGCTATGCCTGTGGACTTGAAGAATCCATGCTCATTACCTTTAAGCACTCCATCACAATTGATATTAACAGTCTAAAGAAAAGTCTGCAAAGCTATAACTGGATCAGTTGACATAGTTTTTTTTTAAGTTTTTTTTTTTAAAGATTTATTTATTTATGCATACAAGCTGGGGTACAGGTCAGAGGCGTGGGGTGGCGAGAGGGTTCACCAGAGACAGAGTGGGGAGCAGAACAGGCAGATCGAAGGAAATACACTGCTGAGGGGAGCAGCGGGCGAGCAGGAGAAGTCTGCCACGCCATGTGGGAATCAACCCGGCTGGGTGTTGAACTCGTGTCGCAGCTGCTGACAGCTCCACAGCACAGCGCTTAACCGCTGCGCCACCGGGGAGGCCCAGTTGACATAGTTTTTTGATTAAATAGGGAAGCACAGAACTAAAATCCAGACCTGAGGCATACTCTGAAGATGCTAGGTTTCTGGGTTTACTGGGCTTTTCAGTTTTGTTCCTTCAAGGACAGAGATGCATGTGTAATCTTTAGACTGATGCACATCTTGCACACCATTCACTGATCCCCAAAAAGTTATGTCTAATATCTCTTGTACTCACCAATGAATCCTCTTGTGCACATTTAAATAGCAACATTTGAAGTGCTCTCAGTCTCATTCCCTGAGTAGAAAATTATAGGGTGCAGTGGTGACTGGTATTGACTATGAGTCAATTCTGTACATCTCTGCATTCCTGACCTCACATTGGTAGCTTGATATTGACCAGGGTGCAAATACTACACAACAGAAATTAGAAAATGCTATGAATCAGGACTTCACCCATCTCCAGAGCTGGTTGTCAGATTTAGTAGCACATTAATACATGAAACCACCTTTATGGTATGAATTAAAGTTAATTTACATAATATTATCTATGTTGGAGTATTTGAAAGTAACTTATTAGTAACATAATAAGCAAATATTAGTTGCTTAATTATTGCATACAGTTCTTATATTTAAATAAATGTATGGGTGAGGTAGTGTGTGTATATGTGTTTTGAGTGAAGGACTAGTTCTCCAATTTTAGAAGTTCATTATCTCCCATGAATCTTTCAATTGATATACTGAGTAGTATATCAATTAATCAATAGGGTTAATTATATGACAATATAAGAGGAGCTTTTATAATGTTATCTAATCACATTTTAAGACTGAAATAAGATAGAATGAGGAATATAAATTCAATTAATTCAATTTTAAGTTTCTTTTCATTGAAAATTCTGAATTCCTACTCTGAGGCATGGTCCATAATTTCACATGCAGTATGGTGGGAAAGATTAGTATTCAGGGTTCAAGTCTCAACTTCAGCACATTCCAGCTGTCCAACTTCAGACAAGTCATTTCACAGCCCCAATTTCTCATTTGTAAGATGGGGGTGATAAACATGAGATCACCCTTGCAAAACGAGTTGTGACATGTGCAAGGGCACACAATAACAATTAATACCAAAGTGTCTCAAAGAACCAGGGGCTAATAAGTTAGGATGAGGCCATGAATACACCATTCTTTTCTTATTTTAATGAGTAATAACAAAGGAATTATGTATTTTAAAAAAGAGGTTTTTGTCAAAATCAGGAGTACTAAAATTAACTTTTCAAAGTCCTTGAGATGGCAAACAAAGCCTGACCCAAAACTAGCAGTACACACACACATCAACTGCCATGATCATCTCTGGGTGCACACAGAACCCTCTAGCTGAAGTTCACTGCCTTCCAAACCAGCTCACACCACACAGTTCACTACGTATCATTGTCAGGCAAGTAGTGTTTCCCCAGGGAACTAGGTAGTCACATTTATCTATCGTAAAACACCCTTCTCATCCCCCGCCCTGCATATATATTGAGGGAAACAAAAAGACACTGGAGTCCTATGCTTAATTCCAATCTATCTTCATTTTCAGCAAATACTCCTCCATCCCCATTCCATACTAATAGATGTTGGAACTTTATATCTATTATCCCATTCAACACTCTTCAAAATATTTCCTTTTTAAAGATAAGAAGACTAATGAGTTTCAGAAAGTCTAGGGACTTGCCCCAAATTCATAAGTGGGGTAGTCAATTTCTAATCCTGTTCTACCTTGTTTCAAAGACCATTTGTATATTCTTCCTCTAATAATCTCTCTAACAAGCAAATTCATAGACTCATAAAAATTAGCCAGTCTTTTAAAGGGTCTTCTGGCCTACACAGTAGTTGGACGGTTGAATCCCCTATTTCCCACTAGAATAAGCAGCACTCACATTGAACTCTGTGCTTGACACCTAAAATACATCCTTGTTAAAGACATGCCTCTACACCCTTGAACTCCTGCTAAGGGTCTCGGTGCGTGCCAGAGGATGTGTTTAATAAATATTTGTTCTTCAATGAAATCATGGTTCCAAGTGGCCTTGCACCTATGCTCAACTGAACACCCCAGTGCCAGGGAACTTGCTGTTGCAGAAGGAAGCCATCACCTTCAAGGACTACTCATGAAGTTACCTTGCATGAAGTAATAAAAAGAAAAGAAAGAAAAGCAAAACATAAGGAAAGAGAGGTTCCCCAGGGATAGCTTTAATTCCGTAAATCAGAATATTTCCACACGTAATGCAATGACCAGGAACCAGAGCAAAGACAAGCATCTGCCTTCTTCATTCCTGCCCTAAACAAACACAGCACTCGAACAAAGGGGTATTTCTTCAAATAAGGGTTAAGAGAGATTGTCAGTAAATGTGGTGCTTTGATTCAACCATCTGTTTGCAAAAAAAAAAGCCAAAACAGTTAACCATGAAAAGCACAAGTCAGTTTTGAAAATAATGATAATAATACATATGTGTCATAAATTGAGATAAAGATTATTTAAAGTCCAGAATTCTTTAATAGCCTTTTATATTTTCATGATTATCGAGTCCAAAGATATGCTGAGTTGCTCTCATCTTCAAACATGAATAAGTTGAAAATGCCTCTCTCCTGCCAACAGGTGTTCTCGTAAAGTTTGAAGAAATAAGATACAATAATATATTTTATTGTATAATTTATTTTAATATATTTTAATGCACTTAATGAGATATTTCTTTGTAGTGTCTTGTTGTGAGTCATTTTGCAAGTCAGATAGACAACAATATGTAAGTTCAGATTTTCTTTTCTACTTTATAAGTTCAGATTTTCTTTTGAGGTGCTTTGTAAACTATAGTAAAAAGCATTTTCTCACTTCTTTAGCAAAATTACCAAGCAAATAATTTAATACATAAACTTATGTATTATTTTTTAAAAGTCACTTTACATTGAGATAGATGTTGAGAGAGATGGGATCGATAAATCTCCAAACACTGCTTTGTATTTTAACAACTTCGTTGTATGATTGTAATTTTTGTCATCTCTTAATAAATTTAAAAGTCTTATTGCAGAAATGAAAAAACAGAAGCCTAAAGTGGGCCTCACAGTTGGAGGTTGACACTGAAGTTAAGAACAGTGGGGGCTTTTGAAGGCCTACCAATGCTCCCTGACTCCCCACAATCACAGAAGGGGCTTCTTTGCCTTTCATATAGGTAAGAATAAAGAGAAAAGAAGGTAGAAAGAAAACCAACCCTACCTCCTTTCCTGAGTTTCTGTGAAACTCTGAGGAAATATTTCAACTTAATCTTTCCAATCAGGGCAATTGGTGTCTTTGTTTCTGTTGTGCAAGGCTATATGTCTGAGGGTGTTGCTAAGCTCCACTGAGTGAGGCCTAACTCTGAACCCTTAAGACCAAGCAGCAGCAGCGGCCAAAAGTGTCCCGGAGTTCAGCACAGACACCTTCGGGGCCTCCTTCATGTCTTTTAAAACCCATCATCTTGCTTTCATGGGTCCTTCACACAGACTTTCTTTTCTCCCCATCACTGCTCACCCACACTCTTTCATTGATTTCTTCCCACTCCATATTAGAGAGTTTGTCTCAGACATCACTTACTTCCTTGGAGGAAAATAAAGTCAACATCCCCCATGTGTGTTCTTTCCAAAGCTCTAGTTATAATTATTATAAAGTGTTAATTTTATAATTGACTACTAAGATGTCTCCATTATTAAGTATTGAGCTTGAAAGAAAATTAAGAACCACTTTTGATCATTTGCTACTGCTAATTCTTAGGTTTCTGGCTTGACCAACTCAGTCCATTTGGATATTAAACAGCAGACTTCCAAACAACCTCCAAGTAAGAAAACAAAATAATGGATTAGAAAATATTTTTGAATCAAGGACTGATTTATTAAATGATCTGACAGAGTTATTTCCACAGAATCCTACTTTTTTTTCATTTGCCAATCATATCTGCCTTCTCTACTCATCCTATAACACCCACTGTAGGGTCAGTTCTTTATGGAGATTTCTCTGACCTGTCCCTCCACCCATCAGTAGACTTAAATATTTTCTCCTCTTTGCTACCAGAGCTCAGATTACTCTATCATAACACTCATCTTTGTTCTATGAGTGATACGTCTGTTTGCTTTGTCCTGTACTTCTTTCTTTCCCTAGCATCCAACACATGCCTGACATGCAGTTGTTCGGAAATCTTATGATGAAAGAGTTAGAGAGGGAAGTTAGATGCGTTCATAAAAGCTCTAAGTGTAGCCCAGTGCACTGTGGATTGAAGGCCACCATTAGCCAAGAATTCCATGGGCTGTCAGGATTGGATAGAAAGAGGAGCCTTCCCTGATCACACTTGAAAACACACATGCATTTCCAGCTTTCCAGTTCTGTTGGCTTCTTTTCATCTTTTAACAGTAACTTGCCCAACACAAGACCACAAAAGTTAGGTCACAGTTGAAGCCTTGGAATCTCTATACACATATGGACAAAGTCACAGCCTCTTGCCTGAGAATTATAACAAATCAAGTTTCTCCAAACTGGAAATATAGACAAAAGCATGAAATTGTATATTTGGTACCATTTGTCCTCTCTTGACCTTTTTCTATAAACTATCTTTGGAAATTCAAGTTTTCAAAATCTTGAAAATTAAAACGTCTCTATGAGGATGCTATTTAAAGGAGTTTTCCAAGTTTATCCTCTGGGAAGTTTAATTTTATGTGTTTTCAACTTCCACTGAAACTTATGTCAATCTGCTGTTTTCTCCTCCATATGGTCTGGCAAGTAACTCCTCCCTTTTCCACTGCAGGGAATTAATCCCACAGCAGAAACAGTGAGTCACAAGGACAAGGACCAAATGATGCAGACGACTCCATCACAACCACTCAAGCTGGTGTAAACATTTTATCATGGCAGGGGGGTCAGACATAGTGCAGTGTCCCTTTTCCCAGACCTGAGTCACCTTCCTCTATAGATCAAATGTAATAGCTGTCCATTTTTAATTAAATTCCTCTGAGCAATGGCATATATTTTGCCTATTGTTTACAGTGAAGTTTATGGCATGGAAAATTTGCTATAACTACAAAAAAAGAAAACATACATTCTTATCTCCAATGACTCCCTTTTAACTTGTTAGCCTCTGGTCACCCTCCACTAGTTAATGAAAATTAGCTCATGTTTTCAAATGTGACACCGATTCCCTTCATATCAAGATGGCTTATGCCAAGAAAGTTCTCCTAAACTGGAAAATGAGCAGAATCTGGTCCAAAAAATGCAATCATACTTGAGTTTAAATTATAAGAGGGAGTGAGAGGTTTCTTCATAGTATGATGGCACTGGAATTAATCTAAACTCAAGGAATGGAGTGAAGAATCATGAAAAATTATGAGAAAACATACCTGGCACCTTTTTTTTAGATTTGTGATATCCGTCCATCCTCAGGGCCTCCATGGTTAGTAGATATAATTAACACCACTGTACAAGTAAGAAAATTGAGGCTCAGAAGAACTGAGGTTTTACTCTACCCGACTCAATAAACCCGTCAATCAACAGGATTTTTTCCTCTGGGGGTGAAGGAGGGGGAGAGAGGGGCTCTAGTCCAAACACACTGTTCTACTAATTGCTATTGCTGCCTGCTTCACCCCAATATATGCTATCCATTCTCATTCTGGTGCTTTTGCTCCTTCCCTCCCTGAGTATTTCCCCCCACTGCCCTCTGCCCTCACCCAGACTTCAAATCTCAACTCCACACCTTCCAAGAAGCTTTAGATCATGCTTGCACAGGGACTGCACCCTTGCTGGTCTCCTGTATCTCTTCTGCTCTGCTCACACCACATGTGCCATATTTTGATGGGTGATGGTAGCTGTTTTCCCAAGGGCATGCCTTTTCTTTCCAGCTGGCTTGTCTTGTCTGTGGTCCAAGATCAGGTACTTGGTTTTAACATTCCCTTGTACACCTCACCATTCTTAAAATACTTCTGAGCTCCAAGTGAAATACTAATATGTAACAAGCACTTGGGAATAAAGGAAAGAATGAATAGTTGCTAGAAGACATGGTGAAAGCATGTCTTATGTGTGTCCTATCACTGCTTGCTGCCTGCCCTTTCTGTAGTTACATTGCAACACAGCAGGATTCTCATTTGCCCTAGAAAAAGGAAATCTATTTACTAGCAGAGGAAAATAAATTCTTCTATAAGCGTTTTCAACAGCAACAGCACAAACAAAAGAAAACACATAAATCATCATGACCTATGTTATATTGGGTTAACCTACATTACATACAGGCTGTTTTGTGTGGCTTATTTTTTCTTACAAAACAATTTACCTTTCTAAAAAGGAGTTGGAGGCAAAAGACTTTCTCCTGAGATGCCACAGCCCCTTGTATGACCCTGTATTCAGAACTCAAGCCCTAGGACAGTGACAGGATTTGAGGAAAGCAGTCAGAAATACACAGGAACTCAACGGGGTCAAAGTGAGGAAAACAATAAACTCAGAAAAAATCCAGGCCAGATGAAAAGCTTCTCTGAATGATAAATCACTTCAAGAGAATTGTCCATTCCTAGGATTTGTGCATCCTTTCTGTCTCGCTTTCCTTTGTCATAATACATGATTAAGTCCCTAGTTAATGAGAAAAACATTAGATTGACTTATATTCAATAAATTCCCATGAAAAAGATGAAAATTGAAAACATTTTCAAGTGGAGAAGCATTTTTAAAAGTTCAAAAGCATCCATCAAGCCACTCTGCACCAAAGGGAGGCATTTAGCACCATTTGGCAACCTGAGCCATATGTTCTGCCCTCTCCAACCAGCAAGAAGCATCTATGAAACCACAGGAAGCTCATCCCAGGCTCCCAGGCAACAAATTCTTATTCTCAGATTGGGCTCAACCCAGGCTGAGATGAAGCCTTAGAACCAGCAGATGCACCAGACACAGAACTCAGAATGTAATTAGGATTTTTTTGTTTTGGTCATTACATTATTTTTGCTATTAAAAAATTTAGGGCTAAAATAAAAGAATGGAAAAGAAGCAAGCACACATGAGTATACCTTCTTAAGCTAACTTACATAAGCAGAATTCTTTATTTTCTCCATCAAAATATTTTCCATCTCCCAGTCATACTCCTTTGAATGAATTAGCATCTATCAATTAGGTTTGAGAGGCCACAAACGTAGCAATCAGTCTTTATTTATCTCTATAGCCAATTAATCAGTATTTTCTTTTCCTAACAATTTTCATATATTTATAAATACATTTATAAAATTTCAACTTCATTACAAATTTAATGGGTCTAAAATTTTGTAAATATTAAACCAATGTTTTCCATTATTGCTGCCCTTCACCATCCCATTACTCATTTCCTGCTAGTCATTTAATTATCACAGCCCACCACCCCCCAAAATTTTTTTAATTTCCCCAGTAGCAGGGAGAAGATTGTGACTCACTGGAAGTGCCCACAAAACAGGGAGACTCAGGAAGTCTACACCCCCTAGCCCCTAAGGGATTGTGAAGTGGAGAGAAAAGGAGTATGTAATGTCAGGAAAAATAAAGGTTGAGTCTGCAAACCAGCAAAATCGAGAATCATTTGTTATAGCAGCATTACCAGCTGATCCTGACTCCTACACTAAGTGATACCAAACACAGAAAGTCCAGATAAGCAGACTGATATATCCCCAGAGTTACATGGAGCCATTCTCAGGGTGAAACTTCTTTTCGCTGCCTTCTTACAGGTGGCACAATTTCAGACTGTTTATGAGCAGTTATAGAATGGGAAAGACCCCATGCCTGGAACAAACGAAGAGCATATTTCTTAAGGCTTATGTGAATCTTAGGTAGTATTTCAAGCTCCAGTTATCTTCCATCAATCATGGACTTACATCTCCCTGCCTCCTGCCCCCTCCCAACCACAACTAGTCACTGACAGAAAAGGTACCTGTGTAAATCAGACCTAGGAAGAAATAGTCTCCTTTTGTCTGTCCTCATTTCCTTTCCTTTTTCTCATAAAAACCTAAATTTAATAATTCTTGCTTTTTTTTCTTCTTTCAATACCTTTTAGAAAACCTGGCCAGAGTCTCCTAGAAAGGAAGCTTGAATGCTATCACTGCTTTCTACTTATCATCAGAAAATAGACTTGCTTCTGGCCTCTAGGATATCACCTCAACATCCTTTAACCTACAAATTGCTCTTTCAGAAGCAGGACATGGTATGTCTAGCAGGACATGTTATGTCTAAAATTTAAGCTTCCAAGGTAAACAGTTGTATATTGATAAAGAAAAACAGATTTGCCACTCTATAGCTACACATGAACTAAACAGACTCCCTGCTGACCAGATGATAAACCTTTTATTAGTGATGATGCTTGGATGAGACACATAAAATTTCAACAATTATGAAAGGTTTTGCAGCAATCCCTCAAAGACAAGGCCACTTGGCAGAAAACATACCTGATTACAAGATTAAAAAGTGAGATTGGATCATCTGTTCAAGGTTATTTTAGGGCTTTGTGGTCCTACAATTATATAATAAAACTATTCTAAAGTCATTTAAGCACACACTGGGAGCAACAGCCCAGCAGAAGAGAGGTAGGAAAAAGTTTAGTGAGTTGTTTTTACAGTGATCCTGGGGTGGTACAACCCACACAGGGCACACAGTGAAGAACCCCCTACTTTGCTGATTCAAGGGCACATGACAACACTGGGGCCTCTTGACCCCTGTGTAAAGGCATAAAGAGTTGGTGTAAGAAGAGAGTGCCCTATTTCAGAGCTATAGGAACAGGGGTTAAGAGCAAGGATTACTGGCTCGAGCTTGAGAAGATCTGGGGACTGAATGAACAAGGAGAAACAGTTGAGATCACCTGTGTCTCCTCATAGAAGAGGCTACCACTCAAAAGTTGAAGTTGAAGCAACATTCAAAACACCTGCCACCCCCACCTCCAGGCTAAAACTAAGACAACAAATGAACACTTGCAAAAACTATAGTTTATTCACAGTTAATAACAGGAGTAAATGCTCCAAGATAAGTCTCTGTGCTGAAAAACAAAAGAGAACTTCATGTTAACAGTAGCCCATGCCCAAGACTGCATCTAGTGCTCAGAAATAGCTCAGAGGTAGAAGCTGACAGGAAGATGAGGCTATAAGATACACAAGACCAAGAAGATAGCCTAGAGGAGGGGATCACTATGGACCCTACCACACAACCCTGACCATACACAGTAAGAAGCTTGACTCCCTGGAACTCACTGGGAGGTGGTCCTTTAGTGCTCTATTATCCCAATCCCTTTTTACTCATTACCTCTTGCTGGTACCAGTTCTCCAATTACTTCAACTGATGCAAATGCAATAGTCTGAAAATCTACCCCATTACAATCTTTAAAAACTCAAAATGAAGAGACAAAAGAACATACCACAATTGCTGGAGCATAGACACACCGAGAGAAGTCTAAATCCAGCAGAACTGTGGAATATGGCTGAAGAATAGGTCAAATTAATAGTTATAACAACACTTACAGAACTCAAAAAATAAAACAGGGGACATAAAACAGCAACAGTATAAAGACAGAGAAAATACAAGACAGTTACAATTAGAAGAAATAGAACTAAGAAATATTATAACTCAATTTAAAAATACAATTGAGGACCCCAACAGCAGACAAATAAAAGCAATATTGAGAATGAATGAACTTCAAAGCACAATGCTAGAGAACACACAAGTACAAGAACATACAGGGAAATTAATTGAAAATAGTGTAAGATACCTTTGAGATAACCTGGAGAGAAATAACATCTATATCAGGGGGGTCTCAAAAGGAGAAGAGAAAGAACATTGAAACTTTATTTAAAGAAAGAAATTGCTGAACACCATCTCAATCTAGGAAACAAACCAGATGTTGCAATCCAAGAGACTCAAAGAGTTCCAAACAAAATAACGCTAGGCAGACATATAAAAAGACAAATTACAACAAAGCTGTTAAAAGCCAATGACAAGGACAGAATACTAGAAACATGAGGAGAAAAAAGGGTAACTTATAAGGGAACACTAATCAGACCAACAGCAGAATTTTAGAAACATTATAGGGATGAAAGGATTGGCAAGAAAATTTGATATGTAAAAAGAAAAAGATGTCCAGCCTAGAAGCCTTATCCTGCAAGATGGACTTTCAGGACATAAGAAAGAGTAAGGAACTTTACTGAAAAACAAAAACTTAAAGAATTATTAACACCAAGTCTCACATAAAAGAAGTCTTAAAGGGTTTATTATAAAGTAACAGAACAACTAAATCATATAGAATGGAGGAAGAAGAGAAAAGGAACATTGTAGTTCATCAGACCATCCAATGGGTCACACAAATAGCCCATCATATACTAACCTCAGCAGAACCTTCAAACAAAATTTGATAGAAGTAATATATAAAGAAACAGAAATGGAACCTAATCAAAATATCAAAGGAAGACCTCAATAAAATAGAAAAGATTTATTTAAACCAAAACAATAACAAAGTAACAAAACGGCAATGAGCACTTGTCTCAACAACCACCTTAAATGTAAATGTCCTAAATTCACTAGTCAAAAGGTGTGGGGTGGCCAAACAGAACTCAAACCAAAGTCCACTTTTCTTCTGCTTACAAAAAACCCATGTTACCAACAAAGACAGGCACAGACTTAGAGTAAAAGGCTGGAAAAGGTAACTATGGCACCCTACTCTATACTATCTCCATCATAATATTTATTTTACCATATTATAATGATCTGTGTATTTACCTGAATATGCCATTAGATGGTAAATTCTGTGACAGGAGTAAATGTATTTATCATGCAGAATGTGACATCCCTAGCATCCATAGCATAATGTCAATATGTTCCTGATAAAAACTTGTTAAAAAATAATAGCTATCATTGCCTAAAAGCTTGCTGTGAGTCAAACACGATTTTAAGTACATTACATGTGTTAATTCATTTATGCCACAAACATTTAATGCAACTCCAAGTTTATGGAAGACAAAACTCAAGCACAATATTTGACTGAATTGCAAAGATCCTAAAAGTCAAGGTCACATAACAAGATTTAAGAATTTGTTTGGAGGTTCTAGCAGGGGAGCTTAGCTACTAATATACCTTTAACAAAGAACAGTCCATCACTCTTGGGGAAGGCCACCCTCTTCCATGCAGCACAGCTTCAATGGGGGATGAACATGGAATAGTGAGGGAGGAAGGTACACCTGCCTAGCCAGCCAGATCGGCCAAATCAACCCTGGTGATCATGGGGTGACAGATACCTCAGCCAGATCATCCTCACATCTGACAAAACAAGATTTGAACTCAGGTATTCTGACGTCAGAATCCAAGTTGGGAAGCGTAAAATAAAATACTATTGCTACTTGCTCATGTTGGTGGAAATTGTTAAAATAGCCTGTGTGCATAGTCATAATAAACAGAATGTGAATGAGCTTGAATTCCACACTGAGAATTAGGGAGGTGAGTAGATTTTAATGATGCTTATAGACTATTCATAGGAGTGTAAATGTTAGAATAGTTTGCAAAGGAAATATGCATAACATAATTCTCTAGGCTTATTTAAAATTGGTCCCACTACTCAATAGTGAATAAATACTTAACTTTGGGATTGAATTGGATGACCATCTTTGAAGCTGTAATGAAAATAGCCAACTCATGAAAAAGATATTTACTATATTAAATATGCTGATAAATTGGGCCCCTTTAAGGAAAGGCCAGTTCGAAACAGATAAAATAATGGGCCTTAGGACAATTCAAAATGAAGTGCTCTTATTTAAAAGAAATTTTAGCAATTTGAACAACTACATTTCACAAAATTTTGGTAAATAGAAATTCTTAGAATCAAGATTTAATAAAGAAAGAGAGCAATGAACTACAATCCTCTTTTCCATTTTGGAAAAAAGTTTACTCTTAGATTTAAAATGAGCCCATATATTGTGCTACAATGAATATTTCCTTTGGAAATTCTTTGTTCATACCTTAACCCAAAGTTAAAAGTTCACTCCATCTAATACAAATGGTTACAAATCTGAGGGAGGTGAGGAGGAAAACATGGTTGGGAGAGAGCACAATGGACCACTGTGGAGGATTATGGGTGCTTCGTGTGGGTGCACAATGGTGACTACACATGAGGGGGGGACACCCTATACTTCTAAAACACAAGCAAGGATGTAACCCAATGGCACTTCCATTTAAAAAAAAAAAAAGGAGAATCTCTCTGCATTACAAAATTACAAAGTGATCATGTCAAAATGCATGAATGTAAAATACAGTCAAATAACAAGTTCTTTGTGAATGTTTGATCCCAGATAGTTCAGGGGTATAGCTCTCTAAACCAAAACTAAAAATTTTCAGTAAAAATTAAAACTTTTCCCTAAGAGAATAGTAATAGCTGAAAGAGAAGAAAATGATCAAGCATAACAACAACAAAAGTTTTAATGCTACTGTCCATGAGTATTAAACTTGGATAATTTATTCATTGATTTTGTTAGCTGTAATTTTGAGTAGTTACTGTAAAAGGTCAGGTGGAAAACAAATTTCCTCTGTGTCAATAGGTTAACAAAATGTTATGCTTGCTGACTCTGTATAAAGAGGGCAACTCAAGAACACTTGACCTGATTAGCTCATCGGCAGCCCATTAGGAGGCTTTTCTTGGAAAAGAAATGGGGAATCCATTTGCACCATTTCTATTACCTTCCAGATTTTTACATGCTGTTGTGCAGCAGATGCTTAACTACTAGAAGGCATCTGACACACTATTATTGGACTATTTGACTTCTGGGTGTTGAGATTCCTGATGGTTTCTGGGTTCCAGAGGAAAAGTAAAAGGTCAAAATATTTCACACAAATATTATCTTTGCTACCAACTTCCTTGTGTATATACAAATTCTTCCTTTTCCTATGTAAATCCCAAGATATGTTATATACATAAAAATGATATAAATACATACATAATTACTCATATATCTCATTTGTTTTTATTAATGTTAGAAATACTGAGTGGGGGAGAGAGAGAGAATACTATATGATATGTACATATTTAATGTTTTTGCTTATCATCTCCCAATTAAACTCTGGGCTTCTTAAGAATAGAAATTTTACACCCAATGTCTAATCATGCCTGTCCATCATAAGTTCAATAAATGTTTTCTGAATGTATTCACAAGTAAATATTTGCAATTTTTCTTTCTTAAAGTAGTATCAACAGGTATATCCACATGTTGTCTCAATCTTGCACATTTACACCCATTTATCTATTTCTTTTGAGGAATTATAACTAATTATAAGGGCAGAAAACATTTAAACATCCACATTCTTAAGGTTGTCCTTATGAATTTCCACTTCATATATGTGCAAGTGAAAATCTAAGACCTAAGTGTCTTCTTGTACTTATTTTTAGGTTAATAAAAACAGAATTTTTGCAAGTTTGAATGCTCCAGTTCAACTGTTTTATTGAATATTAGATACTTACATTTCATTTCTTGGTTCTTTTCGATGGAATTTACCATTTAAATGTTTGTCATTCAAATATCATATGAACTCACTAATGTGGTAGATAAAGAATCAAAACAAATGACAAATAAAACAAAAGAACAACAAACCCTTAAATTACAACAACAAGCAAAATATGGTTACCAGAAGGAGAGGGGGTAGAGGAATGGGTAAACTGGATAAAAGGGATCAGTTGTATGGTGATTGATGGAAACTAGACTTGTATGATAAATATAATGCAGTATAGATAGGTGTTAATCTATGGGTTTCCACACCTGAAATCTATGTAATGCTATAAGCCAAGGTTACATTATTAAAAATAAATAAATGTTTGACATTGTTATCTAAGTGTTCTTAAATTATCATAAAAATTTTGGGAAATGAGTAGATAAAAATCACAATGAACCCATACAAAAAATTCTGAAAATCACAATAAATGTAGTGATCAATAACAGGTAAAAAATCATTATCACAAAAGATTTGTGACATCTTTTTCCATGTCTCCTCTAGCTTAGTTGCTTTCTGGTCACAGGATTATTTACCCTTGGCTGATTGTTCAGACCACATTTAACCCAATTCCTTTGTAGTACCTTCAATGGACATGACAAGGTGTTCACTTTTGATCTTTGGGTGTTCAGAGCAAACCAGGAAGAGAGCAGATGGAGACCTGTTTTCAGGGGCATTCAGATCTCTTTTTTTTCCTTTTCGTATCACCATTGGGAGGAACATAATTTTCATCTCCCTGTCATAGTGAGCATTGTCACTTTTTGCCTAGTCTTCAAACTCTGACTTTTCCTTAGAAGACCTGGTCTTCCATCTCAGAACATTTCTTGGAGAATGAGGTGAACTTTATGGAGGAATCTCAAGCTTCTTCTCATGTACTTCCCATCACTCTGCACAAAGAAGACATAGGGGGACAAGTTGCCCCTCAGCTTGTTGGGGGTCTCCCTTAGTATGCTGACAGAATGGCATCCACCTGGTAGTAGATGGTGGTAGATCAGAGTCCCAAGAATAAAATTTATAAGCATTCAGTTGACTTGAAAAGATACCCTACAACTTGTAATTCCAGAAATGGCAGTTTAGGATATCAGTGCCAACTGTAATTACTAAATTATTTTCCTAAAAGCATCAAGGGGACATTTACAAACATAGTGACTGCATTGTTATTCATAAAACAAAAACCAGTGGAAAAAACACATGTCTGTTAAAATAGGAATATAATGTTTTTATGTGTGCTTGATGGAACTTTGTGCACCAGCTGAAAGAATCTAACATGATCTAAATATTTCAACATAAGTAGATGAGAAAAGTATATTGTTGAGTAAAGATGCAAATAAATCTCTAAAGCATATGCACAAATTAATAACAGTCTGAGGTTGGAGGTCTGGAGGAAAGGAAAACTGGTAGAGTAGTAGAGGCATAGGGCATGTTAGCTTTATCTGTTACAGTTATTGTTTTCAAAAGAGAATGCATTCATATTTTGTAACAACTTCGCACATCTGTGGAATATAGAAAAAAGTAACTGACAAAACTAAACCAAAACAAAGTCCATAAATGTGATTGCAGAACTGAGGCTACTACTTGGGGGTGGGGTCAAATGGGGAGGGAGCCCAATAGGATAAGATAAAGGAATAGGGGTGCTCTGGGTGATGGGCATGGCTTGGTGATGTACACTAAGGAGGTACGCACCCATTCTCTGAATCATACACAGTGCTGTAAACCACTGTAGCCTTAATAATAAATATAAAAATAATAATCTTTTTAGTTTAAAAATTATCAAAATTAGTAAGCATGACAACAGGAAGTATTCTTGCAAATAAGTTTTCTTCACTTTTTAAATTTAAATCGAATTGCCTCTTTTGCAATGCCATATAGCTTAAATCCATTACCTGTATTAGTTAAGGATCATCATTCTATGCCTAAGGTCTTTGACTCAGCGTTGGCTAAAGTAATAGTGGCAATAATAGCAATGTATGTCAATGTTATTTAATGAGAAACTTTGTGTTGTATCACAAGTAGTCTCACAAATGCAAACCATTATCCTTTGTTTTAGCTAGATAATGAAGTCTAGAAAATATTTATACACCAGTTACCATAAAATTTAAATTAAACCTATACTTACTCTGTATTACATTATCTTAAAGTTTAATTTTTACTAATGT
The DNA here is from genome assembly GCA_004024925.1 of Scalopus aquaticus. Classification (NCBI taxonomy): domain Eukaryota; kingdom Metazoa; phylum Chordata; class Mammalia; order Eulipotyphla; family Talpidae; genus Scalopus; species Scalopus aquaticus. The sequence continues at coordinate 45,873 of PVIJ01000181.1, forward strand.
TTACAGAATAAGACACTTCTTCCATAATATTCAAGGTTTGTTTTAATAATTTCAAGGACTATTGACTTGTAAAATGTTGAGAATATAAATTCTTGTTACAGGAAACTACGTATTTTAGGAATGTTGACCCTGGAGAATTCTTCGTTCATATAAAAATATAAACTGTGTTTGTTATAGTTTGCCTTTGCTCACTAAGTTTACAATAGTTGAACACTCCCTCTGACCTTCTCCCCACGACAATCTTAGTACAATTAACTCAACCAGACTGGATGGCTTTTTTAGAATATGCAAAGTATATTAAGGACTTTCTTATAGAACTTATTTTTCAAAGTAAGCAGATTATTTTAGGTTTAAAAGGGAAAGCTCATGAGTGTGGAAGGTCAGACTAGAATTCATAACAGAAAAGATTGATGAATCAAATATATACGAATAAAATGTCTAAATAGGCTAAATAAATAAAATCAAAGACCAAAGGATAAACTGGAAGAAAGCATTCATTTTAAAAATGAAAAGAAAAATTACAGGATACAAAGTTTACTATATCAGTTGAGGAAAAATATTAAGATTGATAATATAAGGAAACAGATACTCAGTCAAGGTGGGAATTTCACTTGATATAACCCATCTGAGAGCCACCAGGCAATGTCTGTCAAAATTTTAAGTGCACATAATTTTTATTGCTATATTCTACTTTCAGAACAATCATTCAGATATGTTCAAACAAATTTGTAAAGATATGTACAAACATTTATTACAGCGCTACACATTCTAGCAAAAATAGCCACAACCAAAATTCCCATCAGTAAATGTTGCTTAAATGAATCATGGTGTATGTCTACAATGGAGTGCCAAATGCAACTATGGAATAATAGAATAACATTCAAGACATCTTGCTGTATGGAAAAGGGAATGTACAGAGCAGTGTGTAAAATATGAGGCCCTTTTTTATAACACATAAACACATGAGACTATATACAAATGATATGACAGGAAACAAAAAAGCTGATAGTGGTAGGACTGAGGGCTAAGGGTAGGAGGGAAACTTATTTTTCATCATAGACTAGTTGATGCCTTTTGAGTTTTAACAAGTGCTCATATTCAGCTGCTTTTAAACATTAAAAGTAGGAGAGAAGAATATACAAGGATAGGAAATGCTTATTAAAGTGGACAATACGATATAATTTTTAGAAAGATTAATCAAAGAATCATCAAAATATCTTTAGAGACCAAGCATGGATCTTAAATTGTATACCTGGATAAATAAAAATACATGTTATATCAGGATAGGAGTAGAATTTTATAAATCTGGCATTTGAGCCACCTTTCTTTTCTGTGGAGTTGTCTAACTTCTGAAGTGCTTACAAAGTATCAAAATACTGACTGTGGGGGAAGAAAGCATCTCTGCACGGATGTCCACTGAGATATCCACTGTCCCAACGGGTCTTGAGTCCTCAGGCCACACACCAGAGCAAGAGGTTGTCTCATTTCTAAATGTCTATTTCTGGGTCCACAGTTCCCTGCTTCCTCCAAGACCTGCTAAGAGTGGAATCAGATTCTTTTCCTTCTTGTTTTCAAGTCACACTAAGGAATCTGATGGCCTGACAGGGATGGCCCTATGTTCTTGGATAGCCTGATGTCCCAACCCACATCTGCTGTTCTGCCCCTAAGCCTCCCTCAGTGCTGTCCTTCCCCCAACCTCATGAGAGGGGCCTCTCTCTGGGACTCCTTAGATTCCCTTCATCTACTTTCTTCCATATAACTTCTCTCAACCTTAAGGAGTCTCATTCTTATCTAATGAAACAAGAAGTCATGTTCTTTCTCAATATTTCTCAGAAACATTTTGGTTCTACCCTGAATCTTCTAACTTTACCTAAAGCTTATCTCTTACAATACATGCCAAGTCCCTCTTCAAAGCAAAGTTTCTAAGAACAGAAAAAAACATAGGTGAGTATTTCAATATTGAATATGAACACACCCCAAAATCAATGGCAGACATTTAAGGTGGTAGAATAGGGATCTGGACCTGGCAGTCTGGCTCCAAGGCACATACCCTTGAAGCTATGATTGCTTTTTTAAGTGACAGTAGCTTTTCGAAGACCCCTTACTTTAGTATTCTTGTTACTCCACAAGATCCAGATGTGCAGCTCCTCTAACTTAAAGTACTCTGCCCTCACAGCCACTCCAGTTTCTAACCTTTCTTTTTTACACAGAAACAGCAAAACATAGTGGTTACACTGTGGACCTTGGAGTCAGATATGTGGGTTCACATTCCAACCTTCCCCTTATTGACTATGTGATCATGGGCAAGTTACTCAACCTCTCTCAGTTTCACTTTCCTCATTAGTAAAATGGAAATAATGACAATAGCTAATTCATAGGGTTGTTGTAAAGTTCTAATAAGTTCTGAAGTGAATACCTGATATAAGGATAGGCTCAATAAATGTCACTATTATTATTAGTAATATAGCAGCAGCAACATTATATATAATCATTGTTATTATAGCCTACACAACTACATGTCCACTCACAAAATATCATTGCTTGTGTACTGTCCCTGTATAGTGTATTAGAGCCATTTTCATTTGCAAGTGAATTTAGAAAGTACCATTTGATAGAGAGAGGTGACAAGGAGCTGGAGGTAAAGGTTAATGCCCTGAATGGTTTTAAGCAATATATGTAGAAGACAGAAATGCAGAAGACACTCTCTTACTCCCCTTTATCCCTTGGTGAGTGAAAGTTCCCAATCTCCAATGTACATGACAGAGTAGAAATGGGAGGAAATAGCCAACTATTTACCAGCTCAATTCCACATTCTTCCTCAGTGCTCTTTCCACAATTTTATTTTTAGAAATTCCTGAGTTTGGGCTAGATCTTTGGCCAGTGTGCCTGGGTGTAGTGCTACTATAACCTTATATTTTTACTACTGCCTTATTATATTTTAAAGAGGTGTTAGGAGATTAGTTTCTCCTCCCCAATTAGAAGGGAGTATAGGGTAGCAATAGTAATAACCTGAAAGTTTTAATGAACTTTACACCTAGAAATTAGTTACTACACAAAATCTTTTCCCATTTACAATGCTAACATCTACCCAAGTGGAAATTTATCCCCCCAACATGTGGCAACACAAAGAAAATAGATTGAAAAAGGAAATTTGGGTATTGCAGCAGACACAATAAGCACCTCAAAGAGGGTAACTTGAAAGATATGAAACAAGGCCATTGTGAAAGGTGGTGAAGTCCTAGAAAATGTTTGCAAAAAAACTCCACTATGAAAATTTAAAAATGTGAAGAGAAGAATGTCATATCCCACTACCATGCTATTTTTCAGAAAAAATATGCCAAAAACCAACATATAATTAATTCCTTGCATTAATTCCAATGCATAGTTATAAGTTAGACTTTGTAAGTGAAATAAATTAAATTTGTTTTAGTGATTCTATTTCTTTTTCAAGCAAATGCTCTAACTAAATCTTAAAAATTTTGTCACTCTTAAGTGGATTCCTCTTAAAAATTGTCCTTTCTAGTACCCATTTTGCACTGGTCGTGAAGAAACAATAAATAACAAAAGTGAAATCCAAGGACTTTCAAAACTCAAACCTTAAGTCTCTATTCCTTGTTCTCAGTTGACAGATCCACACAAAATGAGAATCTTCATTATATTTCCAAACCTCAGAAAACAGTGCACATAGAGAATTAGGAACAGTGTGTTCAACTTTTGAACAGTGTGTTCACTTTTATAATTTAAATTCTAAGAAGTCATAATATTTGGAAGAAACATCAGATCTAACATTACAAAGTTTTCCATTAAAAGAGTCCCTATCTAAAGCTCAAATATATGTATTTTTTAAATTTATGTTTGGAAAATTCAACATAGATTACAGGATTAAAGCTCACTATGGCTTTCTGACTGGATGCAAGGCTTAAGCAGGAATAAAAGATTCTTTCTCCCCCCACACACTATCTCCATTAACACACAAAAAAGAAAACTAAACAAATCCAGACTAGTTGCTTTGATTAAAACCATAAATTCAGAGTCTGCTTTGCAGGATAGCTCTGTTAGAGTAACTATACCTCTGGGAGCCAGACATCATACCACGTGTCCTGTTTCAGATCTTTTCCCGTGGTTGACAAAGAAAAAAGTTCAACATGGAAATGAAAATGGGTTCAACCTTTCTCAAGTCATGAAGAAAAGCAGGGCAAGTTTATTCTTACAGCAAGTCACTTTTTAGAACTGAAAACAACCAGACTCCATGGTTCCTGGCTTAGTGGACTCTTCTCAGATTTCACCATCTAGAATCTAACATCTTTGCCAAAAACACCTTCTTCAAGATTCAATACCAATTAAAGTAAAGCACTATGGCAGAGAAGGAGTTGAGATCTGCATCACTGTTATTGTCTGAACATCCATGACTAATATGGTAGAGGCTCATGAGTGAGACAAGAAGAGTCTAAGGCAGATGTGCCTAACCTAGGGTGCAAAGGCACAACAGCTGTCCCTAAAGAGGTTCATGATGATGGGTGGGGGAAAAAATTACATGTTTTCTTTTTCTCTATTCTCTAACTTGACATTTGCCCCAATTATAAATATAGGAATCATATCACAGAAATATTAACAGCATCCATGACTTTGTAACCAATATAATCACAAATATTTTCATAGCATATTGTAGTTACCACAGATATCTAAAAATATCATTTACACTTACACTACTTCAAAATCAAGATCCTACCTAACTTGTTGCTAACCTGCATGTGAAGACTGTCTATTAATGCTCAGTGTGTAATACAGATGTAGCAACGCTGAACTTCACTGTCATTTGGACACCACGTTCTCCATATTCTCACTTTAAAGGCACATATTCTCACCTGAGAGACCTGAATCCATGTTTGTTTTTTTTTTCTAGTATACTCTATATGCAGTCACTGATCAATCATTGAAGGACATAAGAGACTACCTACAGTTCAATGTTCTCATTCAAGCTATGCAGCAACAACCTGTACATGAATACTGTGATTAATAAATAAAATTTAACTTAACTATATCTTAAATGCATTGTTCTATAATTTAATTTTATAAAGAACTACGTATAAGTCTATGCCGTATTTTGATAATTGTGCATAAATATGTTTTGTTTGCAACTTGGTGTGTTTTGTCTTATTAGTTTAAATACATTATTCTGATTAGGGTTCCAGAAGTTTCACCAGATAGCCAAAACGACCCCTGACACTAATAAGGTCAAGAGATAATAACTAACAGATAAGGAAAAACCAAAACAGTCACGGCAAAATGCACTTTTCTCAATGTCTACCAATGTAGTCAGTTCATATGATTTAGTCATAAAACATTTTTTCATTGATAGTTTATATATAGTTATCCTCTCCTATACTTCGGTGTAAGCGCTAACATTTTATATCTAGTAGATAGTTGCTAATAAGCTTTCTTTTTTTGAATTACCATTGCCAGCATTATGAGTCAAGGTAGGAATCCTAGAGAATATTGCTTTTAAACCCTCATCCTAATCTACCCTCCAACATACATAGAAAAGCAGCACAGAAACTAAGTTATTTTATTGATACAGAAATACATGAACTCCCCAGCCAGCCATCCTCAGTCAAACTCAATACCAGATAGCTTAATTCAAGGTTGCCAGAACCACAAGGTCTCATGCTAAACCATGACCTCCTCCTTAAAAAAGACAATAAACAGCAAGAACAATTTTGAGGCTCAATTTAGAATGGAACGATTCAAAGAAGAATTCATTGGTATTCTGTTTACAGGACTGTTTTCCCACCTAACGTCATTTACTGGTTTTTCCTCACAATGCAATACACATGTTTTTTTTTTTACTCAAACTCTTTCTCTCAATGACTTCTGATAAATGTTCCTAAATGCTTCTCTTCATGCCACTTCCTACCCTCCCTCTCAGTAAACCTTAGATTATGACTTAGAAAGCCCTCTATTGACTATAACAAATTACCCAATTTCTGTGAATTTTTTTCTTTATTTTTTTCTCTGCGCTTCTTCACCTTATCAGAAATCTGACTCTCCACCTCACACTTCATTTCATGTGCTGATTCCACTGACATATATAGACTACATAAAATGTGCTAGGCACATGTGATTTATATCCTTGATAAAGTTACAGTGAAAGGAAGAATACAGGTAAAATTTAGCTGGAAAAACACTGTGCTAAGTGCTATAGTAGAGGACCTTTCAAGGTGCTATGGAATGGAGAGATTGGATTTGCTGGGGGAGATCAGATTTGGTACACATAAAAAAAGGTATTTCCAGGGCTAGATCTTAAGTAGTTTGAAAGAACAGAACATATACACTATAAATAAAGATATAATACAGAAATATTTTCTGTCATGGAGAAAACATTTCTAAGGTTGAACAAGCTCTGAAATTATTGAGGTGGGGAAGAAAGAGAATTCCCACATAAAATTTAAATAGTTGATTGATAGTTAGAGAACTTAGAACTTAACCTTGAGTCACTCCTGAAGCCTCACTAAAATGACATTAAAGGAGTTCACTGCATAGACTTAACAGTAAATTATACATTGCAGGGGAAAAGATTAGTTTTGGAGATTGGACAGAAGAAACTAAACCAAAGCATACAAAGAAGAAAATAGGACTGAAAAAAAATGAATACTATCTCAGTGGTCTATGGAACAATATCAAGTTATCTAACAAACATGTAATTAGAATTCTAGAAGGCAAGGGGAAAGATATTGGAGCAAATGGAATTAAAGAAACAATGACCACAAATTTTCCAAGGAGCTCATCTAACCCTAGCCAGATAAACACAAGGAAAGCCATACATAGGTAACTCACAGTCAAATTGCTGAAAACCAGAGTAAGAGAAAATTGTAAAAAGAAACAAGGAGAAAAAAACAGTATATATAAGTGAACAGGAATGACTGCTAATTTTCCACTGGAAACTGTGAAAGCCAGATGATGATGAAATAACATCCTTCAAGCATTAAAAGAAAACATTATCAACCTAAAATTCTGTATCTAGAAAAAATACACTTTGGAATTGAAGGTAAAATAATGATATTTACATGAAATATGAAAGGAATCATAAATAATAGACTTTTACCTCAGGCCTAAGGAAAGATCATACAGAAATTTAGATCTACACAGAATGAAAATTGCCCCAAAATTGAATGCAAACTGGTCCAACCACTATGGAAAGCTGTATGGTGGTTCCTCAAACTGCTAAGAATGCACCTTCCATATGACCCGGCAACACCACTTTTGAGAATCTAGCCAAAAGACACAAAAACATTAATCCAAAAAGATACATGCCCCCCCTATATTTATCGCAGCACTGTTCACAGTAGCTAAGACTGGAAACAACGGAGCTGCCCAAAAATAGATGACTGGATCAAGAAGATATGGTGCATACACACAATGGAATACTATTCAGCAATCAAAAAAGATAAACACATGCCATTTACAGCAACATGGATGGAGCTAGAAGGGATCACACTCAGCAAAATAAGCCAGAAGGAAAAAGAAAAATATCGAATGATTTCACTTACAGCAGGAATACAGGGAACCCAAATAAGAGAGAGATGTTCAGCAAGGGAGGGGAAGGATAAGGGCTCAAAATAGGGGAGAAAAGAGCACAAGGGACTATGGTGACGGTTCACAGGTGAATTGGTGGTGGGAAACCTACAGGGAATACACAATAATGTAAAAGACATAAATAACAACAATAAAAAATATTTTAAAAAAAGAAAATTGCCCCCAAATTTATAAGCAAATATAAATAACTTCCTCATGTTTCAGGGCTTTCAAAATTGATTATTTCAAGCAAAGATGGCAGTGTTTTGTGAGGTTTATAATATCTGTGGAAAAATTCAACAGGAAGATAAAATGATCTAAAATGTGTATGCCACCAATAGCAAAGTTTCAAAATGAAGGAAGCAAAAACTCACAGAACCAAAAGAAGAAATTTATGAATCTACACCTATGTTTTGAGACATTAAAATCCCTCTCAGTAATCAATACAGTAAAAGTCAGTAATATTAGAAAGATATTTGTGAATGTTGTCACAAATTTTATTTTCTAGTCATGTCCTCAGTGATATTTACAGTCCCAAGGTCTTTGGGACCTTGCACACTTCATCAAGGGGTGGGCCCTGTAGCCTCTCTTCTTGACAGGAGAGTCAGGAGTCTGTTATCACCTATCACCTACAAGTAGAACATGGCAGAAGCAAGGTTCATGTCTTCTAAGCTAGGTCAGAAATAGCAACACAATTCTATTTGATTCTCTTCCTCTCTCACAATGTCAGGAGATGCTCTACGCCAACAGCTTCCCGACACCACCATGCTGCAGAGGTCACATAATGAGGCCACTCTATCAAAATTGGAAGAGATGCCCAAGTAACTTTAGATCATTATAGTTTCTGGCCTTAAATGCAGTCCCAACTCACTGACACCGAATGGAACTGACTTTGAGATGCCCCAGCTGATGTTAAGCAGAGTACGGAGAAACTATTCCAGTTGGTCTTGCTGAAAGTAGATTTTTGAGCCAAATAAATGTTATCATTTTAAGGCACTAAGTTTGGGAGACATTTTTTATGGAGCAATAAATAACAAACAAATCACTATCAATCAATGCAATCTAATTGACATCTATAGAACAAACAATACACTAAAACAGTTGCAGGATCTTATAAGTACTCATGGAACATTAACCAATATAGATCATATCTTGGGAACAAATACATCTGAATGAATTAAAAGTTCTGAAATCATACTAAATTAGAAATTAATATGGGAAATAAATTAAAAATGAATACCAAAATGATATCTGGGGAAAAAACTCCAAACATGTAGAAATTAAGCAACACAATACTAATTGAGCCAATTTCAGAGAGAAAAAAAATCACAAAGAGAATCTTGAAAGATTTTGAAATAAATGACAATAAGAGCAAAACATATCAAAACTTATGGGTGGCAACTAATACAGTGCTTTGAAAGGAAATTTGTAGCTTTTCTAGCTTTTTTTTATGTTGAAAATTATTTATCTAAGTTTATACCTTAAAATTATTAAAAGGAAGGGCAAATTTAACCCAAAATGTGACAATTTAGAGAATAAACACATGTAATAACAAAAATCAGTGAAATAGGAAATTATCAAACAATAGAGAAAAATCAATAAAAACAGATGTTAGTTTTTTGAAAAGTTCAAAGTTCAATAAACTTGATAGTAACTTGCCAGGACTGATCAAAAGAGAAGCGAGAAAAAAAAGAAGGAAAGAAAAAGAGAGCATCTGAAATAAATATAAACACAGCATAGACAAATATTTTAGACTATTAATGGTGTTTTATTAACAGCTAAATTCAGCAACTTAGGAAAAAAGGACAAATTCCTTGAAAGATATTAATTAGAAAACCTGACATAGGAAGTTAGAAAAGCCAGAATACCCATTTATCTTTAAAAAAATACTAAATTTATAATTAAAATTTTAAATCTGTAATTAAAATTAAATTTGTGTTAAAATTTGTAATTCACAATAGCAAAGGTAAGGAAGCAACCCATATGTCCAAAAATAGATGATTGGATCAAGAAGATGTGGTGCATATACACAATGGAATACTATTCAGCATTCAAAGAAGATAAATACATGCAATTTGCAGTGACATGGGTGGAATTAGAGGGGATCATACTCAGTGAAATAAGCCAGAAAGAAAGAGAAAAATATCGAATGGTTTCACTCATAACAGGACTATAGGGAAACCAAGTAGGAGAGAGACACTCAGGGGCGGGGGGAGGATAAGGGCACAAAATGGAGTAGAAAAGGACACAAGGGACCACGGAGATGGATCACAGGTAAATTGGTGGTGGGTTACCCAAGGGGAATACAAAATGTAAAAGATATAAATAACAATTTTTAAAAATTAAGAAAAAAAATTTGTAATTAAAGGCCAGAAAAACATTTATCTGTAACAAAAAATACTAAATTTGTACAGAAAATATACTATAGACCCAAGTGGCTTCACTGGTGAGTTCTAGCAAAACTTTAAGGAAGACTAGTAGCAGTTTAACAGAAATTTTTCAGAGCATAGAAAAGGAGGGACTACCTCTTAATCCATGGCATGTGCCCAGCAGAGCCCTAATACTAAAATTAGGCAAGAACCTTGCAAAACATAAAACTACAGATCCATATCCTCCATGACCATAGTTTCAAAATTCTTAGGTAAAATATTAGCATATTGAATCTGAATAGATATGAAAATGATTATCAAGAGTTTGGCTAAGTTAATCACTGGCATTACCCTGTCGGTATCCATTCTACTTGGCCAATTGGACTCAGGGCCGTTAGAGAGAGGTTAGTGCCCTCACACAAATGCATGCCCTAGGTCACAGTCCACAGAATCACAAGAAAGTAACAGTAAAACTAGAGATGCAGGGCCTCCCTGGTGGCGCAAAGGGTTGGGCAGCACTGTGAAGATGTCCAGAGCCACTGCAGCAGGAGTTCCATACCAGGCCAAGGAGATTCCCACATGGCGCAGCAGACCTCTCCTGCCTCGCCCACTGCTCCCTTCAGCAGTGTATTTTAGTCAATCTGCCTGTTCTGTTCCCCACTCTGTCTCTGGTGAATCCTCTCACCACCCCATGCCTCTGGCCTACACCCCAGCTTGTATGCTTAAATAAATAAATCTTAAAAAAAAAAAACACTAGAGATGCATCCTATTACAATTAAGAAATAAACCTGTTAGTTATATTATTAATTAATTTTGTTGTGCAAGAATTCGCCAATGCAATTGGGTAAGAGCGCCAATTAAGAAGTACAAGAATAGGAAGAGGGGAAGAAAAATGAACATTATTTGTAGATGTCATCCTTGTCTGCCTAGAAAAGTCAAATAATAATCTGAAAAGCAACTAAGGCTTATAATAAAGATTAGTGGAGTGATAACTACAAAATAAATAATGTTCGATATTTTCCTTCATTCCAGCAATAATCAATTAGAAAATAAAGTACATTTCTAATAGGAAAACAATATATATTGCTGATATAAACGCCTAAGAAATGTGCAGAATCTCTGTGAAGAAAACCACAGTATTGTTATTGAAGGACATAAAAGAAAAACTTGTCTACATGGAGAATTATATCATGTTACCAGTTAAGAAGACTTAATATTATCAAGATGTCAATTCTTCCCAAATAAATAAATAAACTCAGTGCAATCCCAGTGGGTTTGAGGATTTATTTTTGGAAACTCAAAAAACGACTCCAAAGCTTATCTGGAAGAATAATATATGAAACTAAGTGAGAGATTTTTAAAATTATAATGTTAGGACTCCATCTTGCTAGAAAATAATATGTATTCATATATAAAATGAAAAGTAAAATACTATAATATTGCCATAAAACAAGTAAAAAATTGGAATAAAAGAGTTTAAAATTATTTCTGCATAACATTAATTTTTTAATAGTGACATTTTTAATCAGTGGGAAAAATAAATTAGTCTGTAAATGGTGTGGAACGTGTAACCACCAATTATGGGGAAAACAGGCTAGAGAATATGTTACACTATATTCAAAATAAATTCCAGGTATATTAAATACTTAAGTAAAAAAATTAGTCTTTAAGCACTAAAGGAATATATAATACCGTAATGTGGCAAATCTAAGGGAAAATATTAAACTTATTATAAAACACAGTTTTATTTGGTAAAAGGGTATATTAAAACTAAAACATACAAATGACTGAGAAAAACCTATGTAATATAACTTGAAGAAAAAGTTCATATCAATCTTGACAGAGGCACCAGAGGTAAACAAAAGTGCTAATAGATAATAATGGAAAATTCACAAAAGAAGATGTAATTATTGCCACCTACAATTAAAAGTGCAACTCACAAGGTATCCCATGCTAGACCATCAAGTGTGCAAGCTCTAGCTCTGTATTATTAAGGATATAGGAAAATAGAAATGTTCATATAGTGAAGGAAACGTGTAGATTTGTATAACATTTTTGGAAACAAGATTAGAATTCTTAATATTTTGTCAATATACCACCTAGAGGAATTAATCATAAAAAATAATGAATTTCTCTAACTGGTGATTCACAGTAGCTGATTATAAAATGCCAGGGGAAAAATGATGGTTCCACCCATCTCAGTGTTCTCTAAGAAATCAAATCAAAAAAAAAAAAAAAAAAACAGCAAGAGAGAGAAAGAGATCTTTGATAAAACAAGGAGACATCTCTAACCTTGAACTATAATTCTTAAGGAAAAACTGCCAGGTTTGGGGGAGGTCAAACAGAGATGCAAGAAAACACCTACAGAGACATCGCTCAAAAAATCAGGCAGAGCAGAGATAGCCAAAGTATGTGGCACAATACAACGGGCAAAACAACAAGTTTTGCTGGAACAATGGGAACAAGATGGCTGGGTCTTTAGAGGTGCCTCCCCAGACCCCATAAAATGGTAGAGGAGGTAGAACTGAACAAGGAAACACATACTTTTGTGAGGAGCAATGTGTCATTGAGGAAGGGTGAAGGAAATGGATCTTGAATTATGAGAGGTACGGAAACTGCTGATTTCTTTGAACAAGGGAGAAAAGGAGTTTAAAAATAGTCTACACACACACACACACACACACACACACACACACCACTAAATCATAAAAACTTTGTTGTGCACTGAAGAGAGTTACTGCTTGCCTGGAACACTGTTCTAGGCCCTCCCCTAAAGGGAACGCTCATAAATAACTAGAAGAATTCACCTCATTCACAAAAGTTATAAGCAAAAACAAACCAGCCAAATATCTGTACAAAATTACTTTGAGGAAAAGGAAGACAAATGTGGGAAAAACAAGTGGCAGGTGATGAACACACACCAGAAAATTATTGCCACCACTCAGATAAAAATCATGACTAAATATACGGTCATGAATACAAGGCACCTAATGAATCATAGAGCTCAAAGCAAAGAACTGAGGGAGATGAAACACGAACAGGCAGACTAAAGAAATAGATGAAAAAAACAGAAGAAACAAATAAATCCATCCAAGAAATCAAGGCCACATTAAGCGGAATAAAGAGCTGTCATTCAAATCACACTACGGGAAGCAAGAAGAGTTGAGAAAAGCAAACAAAGTAACAGACATGAATGCAGACCAAATAACAAAACAACATCACAAAACAAAAAGCATGGAAAATATAATTTCAAGATATCAATTTGAAAAACTAAAAGTCTTAAATCTATAACTTGAAATAGTAATTCACACCAGCAAAATAGAAGCCTTGGTGCAATAAGATCAACACTACAGCTATACAGAACAGTGACAGTTTTGGTTGGACGTTAAAGATGGGAAAAGCAATAAATAACTTTAGACATTCAGGCAAAATGATGTAGTAACCAACAAGTTTGAAGCAGATTCCTACTTGTTTCCTTAAAGTCTCCTCTTATTTCTGGCTATATTAACCATCCAACTAGCCATAACAATTCCTCGCCTTCTTTGTAGTTGGTGATGGTGGCAACATGAGTGTGTTCTGGATGATTGGATCTGCACTAAAGTGAGGTGTGCAAAAGTCTCTTCAAACAGATGTTCAGATAATCTTCAAATTAAAGAAAAGCTGCTCTCTCTGAATGTTGCCTCATTTCCTCTTTTGCAAGCTGGAATACAGATGTGCCCGCATCTCTCCTTCCATTTTGGGAGTGAGAACAATGCCCTAGGGAATGGTGGCACAACAAAACAGGAGAAACAGTTCCCTGGTGTAACAGTCGTTCTGATTGGACCAGCAAGACTGATCGATGAGCGAGACACAAAGCTCAATCTTGTTTAAATCACTGCATCTTGTACTTTATTACAGTATCACCTTCTTACCCATATCTAATACAGAAGGGGAAAATTAGACTGACCTTATCTGTTCTAATACTAGTCAAAGCTGGATGACAGATACTGTCTTAGTTCAGACTGCTACAGCAAAAAAAAAAACATACACTGGGTGGTTTATAAACAACATAAATTTATTTCTCACAGTTCTGGAGGCTGGGAGGTTCAAGACCAAGGCACTGGCAGATTCAATATATGGTGAGAGCCTGAAGCCAGGTTCACAGATGATTGTCTTCTCACTGTGTCTTTATGTGCAGAAGGGGTGGAGAAGCTCCCTGCAGCATCTTTTATTAGGGCAGAAACCCCATTCCCATTTGTGTTCCAGCCTCAAAATTCCCCACTTTCAAATAGTATTGCATAGGAATTTTGGAGAGGCACACACAAGATCCAATCAAAAAGTTCTTACAGACAGAATTTAATAAAATGCCAAAGCTCAAAATAATGGCAAAGTAATCCCTCATACAGCTTCGATATGTTTGTATTAAAGTAAACCTTCCCTCAAAGCTGTTTTTTGTAAAGTTGGGAAAAATAAAAAACAACATCTGTTTGAAAGCTTTGGAAATTATCAAGACAGACAGGACTTGAAAGGTAAATCCCTGCAAAAGCTAAGAAGTGTATGGAGAAGGGAGGGGGAAGGGAGGGAAGAAGGGAGAGGGAGAGAAAGAGAGAGAGAGAGAGAGCGAGAGAGAGAGACTATTCTGTCCCACTTTTCCTCTGAATGAATTTTCTGATTCACAAATAGGATAGTGCCAAGCATTTGAGAATTGAGCAGAAAGGGGTGGCTATGAGACTGAGACCAGAGCAGAATGATTTTAGTTTCACAACATTGAATAGAAAAAACAAAAATTCAACAACAAGCTAGGACTTGAGAATCCAAGATCTTCAGAGGGAATGAAAATGCATTAGGTGAACCCAGCATTTAGTGATGCCATTCATATCCAAGTATTTTCTAATTCATAAATAACATGGATATGAGAACATAAGAATCAAGCAGAAAGTTGCCACCAACAGCTTAGACTCATTGGCTTAAAAAACAGAAATTTGTTTTCTCACAGTTCTGTAGGCTAGAAGTTCAAGGTCAAGATGTTGGCAGGATTGGTTTCCTCTAAGACTTCTTTCTTTGGCTTGTAGACCATCCTCTTCTGCCTGCCTCTTCATATGTGCTTCCCTCTGCTCTTGCTTGTGTCCCAATCATTTCTTCCTGTAAGGATACCAGTCATATTAAATTAGGACCCACCATAATGGACCTCATTTTAATTTAATTACCTCTTTAACAGCCCAAATAGAGTGATATTCTGGAGTACTGGGGGATTAGCACTTCAACATTTGAATTTGGAGGGAAACAATTCAGTTTATAAAAGACCCTAAGAGGTAAATAAACTTTAGCTAATTTGTTGATGCTACAAAGTTAAAAATGGAAATTTAAGGACAATCAAGGACAAGAAGCTTTAATAAACATGCCATGTGTTTAGTTAGATCCCCTGAAAAAAACTACACATTAAAAGTGGATAACCACTTCCAGTGGTCCCAGTGCTTTGGGTTTTTTTTTCCCCCCAATTTTGTTTACTGAGATAAATTTGGTCGACTTTATTGTATCTGCTTTGGAGGCTATAGCTTCAAACCTCTGCAAATATATTTTAGCACTATGCCCATCACTAATGCCCCAATAATCCTCCATAAGTTTCCAGTAGACTAAGTGCATCTGCTGGAATCCATCTTTGAACCCTTTCTATCTCAGGCTAGATTAAAGTGAGCTACCTATCAGAAGCAATTGCAAATCTTCTCTGAAGAAACAGACTATACTGAGATGCTCAAATTATCTCAATTTTTTCATATCTCAATTTTTATCATTCAATCAAAATTACAGATATACTAGGAACTAGAAAACAAATAGCTGAAAAACAAGAGGCAAAGAAACATAGTTACTATTCTAAAAGCATGATGCCAGTTTGCAAAAGGGCCTCAAAGATAGCAAATGGATCTCATTGTTGAAAAAACTCTAACAATCTTGATGGGAAGATAATAAAATAAAGACAATGTAATCAACAATGTAATCTGCAGAATGGCTAGTTTTTAATACAAAAATATTAACTATGCAAAGAAACGAAAATATATGAACCATGAGCAAAAGAAAACAAATTAAATATACACATATTTAGAAATAACAGATGATAAAATTTGTAAACAAGAATGTTAACATAGCTATTGTAATCACATTTAGTTATTTAAAGCAAAACACACACAAAGTGAGAAAAGACATTGCATAAGATCTAGAGACGGAAGATTGGAACAAGCCGAGCATATCATAAATAAAGGAAAAGGTCTTAAAGGCATCTAGAAAAAAATACATGATGAACAAAGAAACAAGAGCAAAAATAACTAAAAACTTATCATCATAAACTATGCAGGTTAGGAGATTATGAAACATCATTAAAATACTAAAAGAAAAACTGAAACCTATAACTCTAGGATTCCAGACCCAGTAAAAATGTCATTCAACGTTAAGATGAAATGACATAATTTAGTTAAAGACACACAAATATTGATAGAATTTATCACCAAGATATCTATATTAAAAGGATGTTTTAAAGTTCTTTTCAGAAAGAAGATAATATTCCCAGATGGAAACTTGTGGCTACACAAAAGAATGAAGAGAACATAAATGGTTAAGATATTGACAAATACAAAACTTTATCTCCTTTTGAAATTTTCTTTAAAGAATGTTGTAGAATGTTCTTTAAAGAATTCTTTAAAGAATGTTAAGGCAAAAGTTGTAGTAATGTATTATTGAGTTTATAATATGTAAGAGTAAAGTGTATTACAATAGCTGAAAAGAGCAGAGGTCAAGGGACGTATATTGTCATTTCTTACATTATATTATATATGAAGTGGTGTATTATTATTCGAACATAGAGTATTATAAAGTAAAGATGCATGTTTCCAACCCTGGAGCAACAATTAAGGAAATAATTAAGGAAATAAAGGAAATGACTTAGCTAATAAGTCATTAAGGAAGATACAATGGAATTTGAAAAATATTCAGTTCAAAAGAAAGCAGGAAAAGAGGGGGGAATGAACAAAGAGAATAGGTGAGACAGACAGAATACAAAAAGCAAGATGGTCAGTTCAAATACAATCATTCCAGTTTCAAATTCTATATAAACATTCCAGGAAAAACAGATCACAGAAAATTTCCAGATTAAATAAATATGAAAATACCTTAAATCTCACTCAAAAAATACATAAATTTGAACTGCAATGAGAGATAATTTTAACTTTTTGGATTGGCAAAGAAAAAGTGTGGGGAAAATACCACTCTCATGCATTGTTAATAGGCAGGTAAACTGATAAAATCTTGTGAAATTCAACAGTTGTAAGGATTAGAAATGCACATCAAATTTGAGCCAGAAATATTACTCACTGGTATTTATGCCATAAGTATTCTTGCTCATCCATGAAATGATACCTTTACCAAAATAGTAACTGCAGAACTATTTATAATAGAAAGTGATTAAAAGCGAGGTTAATCATCAGCAAAAGGAGGGTGACTAAATGAAAGTAAAATTATGAACAAACATACAAATAGAATATTACAGCATCATTAGCAAAAATGAAGTTCTTCTAGCCAGTAGTGTCCACAGAAGGTCTCCCAGTTAATATGTTCCTGACAAACATCTCTTGGGTTTTAATAACTAGACTTCATACCAAGTGTGAACCAATACAATATTTTGTGGCCAAGGTTTATATATGAACATTTGCCTCGTAAAAATGCAACACATTTTACCAAAATGATGAGCAGGGAAATCTTCAATTTGTATTCTAAATTGAAAGATGACCAGAATAAGAAATAGTTTGAAGATCTCCAGCAAGGTCAAAAATGAAATGTGAATCTCTCAACACTGGTGCTAAGAGACATCACACGGATACAAAGCCACTGTTTGTTAAACAGTATGGGTTGTCTGGTAACCAGAAAGTGATATTTTCATCACTTCACACCCTAACATGATAATATCCTACTCATATATTAAAAGCTTAATATGGGAAAGGTTGTTGGTGGTAAAGTGGTGATTCTGTAAACAGGAATATGAGGTATTTAAGTAACTTTTATTCTTGACTGTGAGATTCATCAATCCCAGGAAAATAAACAAACAACAACAAAATTCAAAAACTCCAGAGATTGTCTTGTTAGTTTTAAAATAGGAGAGAAAGGAGTGGGGTCAGGGAAAGCATCATAGATCGTAAAAAATATATACGAAGATGCTTGCAAAAAGAAAATCAAGACCTAAGGACGGTTTTTAAGATAAAAACAAACTGATCAAATAAGTATGCTGAGGGGAAAGAGTGGAGAGTAAGAGTCAAAAATCAAGGACAAAGCATAGGAATTTGATGGAGTAAGGCTCCTGGAGAAGTGGAAGGAGGAGGCGAGAACAGACTGATGGAACAAGAGGCATGATATTGAAACAAAGAAGAAAATGGGACAAATGGGTACAAATGGAAAATGATTGCAACAGTGGAGGAATTACTCATTGGATCCACAAACTACAAGAAGTTCGGAAAGAGACATGGAATAGATCACCCCTCTTGATCTTGGACTTCCAGCCTCCAGAACTATGAGACTATACATTTTTGTTGTTTAAGTTACCCAGCATGTGTTATTTATTGTACAGGCCCTAGCGAACAAACACAGGGACAGCTTTGATGAACTGGAAATCAGTCTCTTACTTCTGTTGACTTCTGCCTTTTATCTCCAGTTCTCCGCTCCTCTAGATCGAGAACTCTTTCTCCAGATCACAAGGTAAATATTTCCAAATGTAGAAATTCCCAGGGTTTTTTTGGTACTGACTGCTAACTTAAAAGCATCAACCACAAATGAACTACCTCATAGGAAAGGGAACATAGGCACAAGAACTTTGAACTTTAAGTGATGAACTTAATGTAGTATATACACATGTAGATTCTTAATGATACAAATGTGAGATTTATATGATGTTATAATGCAATGTTGTATCAATAAAAAGTAAAAATAATTAACTAAATAAAACCTCAACAGAAAAAAAAAACTGTTTTAATTGAAAAATAAAGATCTTCCTGCAATGTAAGTTAGTATTGGAATCGCCTCTCAAGGTTAAGCTCTCTCAGCTATTCTGTTTGCAAATTGCTGACATTCACTTTCTTAATATGTACCCTTTTTATGAGATGTCTAACTACACCCTAGCTGTTCTAAAGCTGTGAGATTATCTAAAAAAAATAAAATTTCCTATTATCTCTTCTTACTACTATATATTTCCCCAGATGTTACCTGGTTACACCTATCCCATGGATAACTAGGTGAAATGAATCCAAGACCACAATTCTAGTTTGGAGAAATCCAAAGCTTTCCCAAAGATTTCTGCAAATTCCCAAGACTTCTGCTCAGTTTGCATCACATAAGTTTGGAAATCAAATTTAGCCCCCTTATTAATTCCCATAGAAAAGTCTCTAATTCCCTCACGTAGAATTTTCTGAATAGGTCTCAGGAAGGTGCAGAGCCTTTCCTACAGAGCCAACATCTTTAAACTCCATAACAACCATCCCTTCTCACTAGAGACTTTTCTGGCCACCTCACTACCAGGAATGCTACTATTGTCCCTTGGTATACTCAGCACCCAACTTCCTGTCTTTCCATAAACCCCCCTCTATTTTACTCTTCTCCCTCTCCAGAACATCCAAACCCTTAGTATTCACTCTCCATCTCCATGCAATTTTTCCTGTTTCTTTCATAAGAGGGACACTGATGCAAGTTGTTAAATTTAAATTAGAATTCATGTTAATTTCTGGAGATAATTTTGTAATTAATTCTAGTCTTGCTTTCCTTTGTTTTTTTGAATGAGGAAACTGAGGCACAGAGATCTCAAGTGCTTTGTTTACTCTTGCTCCTAGAATATATTTACACAGACCTCCTGATTCAGAATCACATGGGTGGTATTCTTTTTGTTGTTATTTTCAGTCCTGGATTAGAGACTCCACCTTTGATCTACTGGACCAGGATTTACTGAACAAGCTCCCCAACTAATTTTCAGGCACACACAACCACTGCTTTAGACTTATGACTTCAGTACTCAGGAAGAAAAAAAAAACAACAGAAAACACTAAAAGCTGTTACAAATTTAATTTAAATCCATGCTGTAAGAATGATAGTTTGGATTCATGCAGCACCTGAAAAGACTTTGGACAACTTTGACACCGGACAAAGTAAATATTAGTGTCGTTTGGGTGGAAAGAATGCCAGACTAGCAGTCAAGGCTAATTGTGTGACCTTGAGCAAGTTACTTAACATCTCTGGACCTCAAGTTCCTAGGGGAAAATACTGCTTTCCCTACTTAACTCCAAGGACTATTTGAAGTATAAAATGAGATCATATGTGTGAAAACACTTGTGGGAGGAGGGGAAAATAAATAGCTCTCTACAAGTGCTAGGTATTATTTCAAAGTCCTGCTTGAGCCTGGAAAATATCAATCTTGTGCATGTTACCAGCATGCTAGTAAGGCAGCCCGTGGAGTTTTTCAAGAAGCCGGAGGATCCAAGTTAGGCAGCTCATTGCTCAGGCTGAGTAGCCAGAGAGGGGAATTCTTGATTCAGAGCAGCATCTGTTAGTGATTAAGGTTTCAGAGGCATGTGCTTGGACTGAAGCAATGCTGCAGAATCGGTCATAGCAGCAGTCCCAGTTGTAAAACAGATTCTGTCCTTAAAGTGGATATGAAAGGTAAACATGAAGGCATTATTCTGTCATGACAGGAACAAAATGATGCTTGTTTCACATCCCTCACGAGCACACTCAAGCACACACAAAGGAAAACAACAGGCCAAGATTTACGTGAAAACAACAGATCCCCAAGCAATGTCTACCACTGTCAGACTCAGGAGAGACCACTTGTACTCTGCTAATTGCACAATACAGTTGCAAAGTGGGCCTCTTTGGCATCTGCCCCTAACATGTTCTTCCTTCAAAACTCTGGTCAATTTGGATCCTTAGCCAAAAAAAATCCCTTATCCAAAAATCAGTATGAACTTTGTCTATGTCTGAGATCTGATTATAGTTAAAGTAAGCATGTTTATCATAACTCAGAAGACATGATGGACTTTAAACAAACACTGAGGTCTGGACCTAATGAGGAAAAGAATGAGTCGAGGACTTTCAGGTGGGCCATGTGAGTGAGACATTCTGAGAGGTTGAGGTAGAAGAAAGTGAGGGGCAGGATGACACCCCAAGGTTTTTACTAGAGGTGTTTTCATCAAAAGGTACACTTTCTGTCCATGAAAGGGGATGTATGTGTGTGCATGTGTGTTCTCAAGTTGAACTAAAAAGGGGTCTGTTTAAAAGTTTAAAGTAAAATACAAGATTAAACACTTAAGGCAGGTCGGAATTTACTGATTAATCTATAGATTTCCATTGGGAGTACATGAACCAAAAATATGATGTTCCACATCAGAGAGAATACTGGTTCTTATGGGGAACACCTAGTAGACACCCAGAAGAGTAGCAACTCAAATGGCCTAACTAGTTTACACACCCTCTTTCTAGAACACTTGAAGAAAAATCAGGGGGAACTGTGTTTGTGCTCATAGCCAGTGGCCCATGTGAGAACAGACTAAAAGGCAGAAGCTGACTCCATGCTGGAGGTACTGAGTGCCATCTTAGCCCAGTAAAGCTACTCCCGGAAGCCGAGGGCTAGGCCATGGCCCACAGTCACTGTGGCCAAGGAGTAAAGAGTAGATGAGTGACAGTTATCTCTCTTTGCTTAGAAGTCTGTCTGTCTGTTTTCTATTAGAAAGTGAATAGTCACCTGGGAAACTAAATCTAGTCATAGATCACTTACATCCATCTCACAGAAACTACTTCACAGGAAACAGATGAGGAAAATATAGCTGTGGAATGCCATGGAAAAGTCTTTCACCTAGCAGTGAAGAAACCTGGGTTCTAATCCCTGTTACATCAGTTACAGCCTGAATGGAACTTCAGGTGGGACATTTGGTCTGTCTGTGTATCTTCTGGAAGTCTGCCATGCAGGGACAGCAAAAGGGGGTGAGAAAAGGTGGAAAGATGATCTCCAAGTTTCCTTCCAGGGAAAATAGTCTATGATTCCAGTTAGCATTTAACGTAATTGAAGAAGCCTGTAAGGCTATATATCAAAACATTATTGGAGGCTGTCTTGGGGGGACAGAATTATGGCAGGAGCGGAGAGACAAAGGAAAACAATTGGAGAACACTTCCAGTGGGGAAAAATGGAAAGGCAGACAGGATTCTTAAATGAAATATTAAACAAGAAAAGTTCCAGTTAGCATATAAAATAATAGAGAAAGTTTGGAAGGCCATATATCAAAACATTAGTAGTAGTCAGAGTCTCAGCAAAAAGCAGGAGTGAAGGGATTTGGGAGAGCCAACAGTGTGTTATTTTATTTCCCCACCCTTGTTGGAAAAGTCCACAACAAAGCCCCTGGGAGCCACTCTATTCCATCCAACTTCTATTCGTCTTCTGGGGTCCAGTGCTCCAGGCCCACTGAGGGGAAAAGGGCTATTGGAAGGGTTTGTTGGAAGCCCGTCTGCAGCCTCCTGTGAAATATGCCGTCTGATTTCCCTGCACAATGTGGAGAAAGCTGAGTTTGTCATTTAGCTCACACTGATAGTGCTACCAGCCTTGGAGATTACAGCGTTGTCACCATGACTTCTTATGACACCCCAGCTCTCCTCTTGGTCACTATCAGCCTCGGAGTCTACCAGTCCATCATTTGAACTGTACAGAAGTCAAAAGAAGGCCACATAGTCAAACTCTTTTCAGAAGTCTCCAAAATTATGAGAGTGATCCTGTCAAGTGGGTCCCAAAACTCATCATATGTCTATTTCTGTTGGAAGATCTGTTTTCATGGCTGACAACCTGTCTTGGTACAGTTCTAATGGAATTAACCTTCTGGTCTTTGCCAGACTGTACATTTCCAGTGTTCCAATAAAAAGTGCATACCCCAGATTGATTACTACATTGCATCATGGGGATCAGACCAAGTCATCTGTTGAAGGACCCAAGCAAAACTGTCTGGCATTCCAAAGAAAAAAGCAGAATAAGCACAGAGAAATTAAAAAAAAAATCCAAGTTACTAAAGCCTCATTCAAGAATTATAACACTGAGCTTGTACTGTGAAGGAATATGCTCACTGTCTACTTCCAAATGTTCTTAGTCTCAAGTTTTCTCACTTTTATTCTCTTTATTCTCAGTATTGAGTTCTAGAATGTACTAGATTAACAGGGAATTGCTATCTTTGAAACTAAAAGAATAAGGAAACAGACTAGTAGGTTCTGGTTAGAATCTCTGAAGGTTTTGCCTATAGCTTGAAAAGGCAAAGGGTGAAGGTAAACCTGGAAATGTAATATAAAACACAGCTCTCCAGTTCTTCTAACACTCAAGTACTGACATCAGACCAATTTCCCAGCAAAGCATTGTCCTTGTTTAAGAACTTATGATTGTTCTACAAGATAATTATTTGGCCTTCAGAGTAGGGCAATGGTCATTGAGTTCACTTTTGCACACTCCTTGGGTTATTTTCACTCTCCTCTGGTCTCCTCTCCCTACCCTATAGCACAAGCGGTTACTCCTCTTATCTCTCTTGGATTCCCTCACTGGTCAAAATAACTCTTAATTCCAGAAATAACTCATAGATGATACTGATAATCCCTGACTCCTAAAATACCACTTAATAAATGAAATTGGAAACAGAGTGTTGGCTGACTGAGGTCACCCCCACTCCCACCAGCAGTGTAGGAGGGTTCCTTTTTCTCCACACTCTCACCAATATTTGTTGTTCCCTGTTTTTTTAATATGTGCCATTCTTGCTAGTGTAAAGTGGTATCTCAACCACTATGGAAAGCTGTATGGCGGTTCCTCAAATTGCTAAAAATGGAGCTTCCATATGACCCAATAATACCACTTCTGGGAATCTACCCAAAAGACACAAAAACATTAATCCCAAAAGATACATGCACCCGTATGTTTATTGCGGCACTGTTCACAATAGCTAAGATATGGAAACAACCCAGATGCCCAAAAATAGATGATTGGATTAAGAAGATGTGGTACATGTACACAATGGAATACTATTCAGCATTCAAAATAAGATAAACACATACAGTTCACAGCAACATGGATGGAGCTAGAAGGGATCATGCTCAACAAATAAGCCAGAAAGAAAGAGAAAAATATCGAATGCTTTCACTTATAACAGGAATATAGGAGAATCAAATAAGAAAGAGACATTCAGCAAGGGAGTGGGAGGGAAAGGGCTCAAAATGGGGGAGAAAAAAGCACAAGGGACTATGGGGACGGTTCACGGGTGAATAGGTGTTGGGTAATCTATGGGGAATAACAATAATGTAAAAAAATATGAATAATAATAAAAAATGCTATATATAAAAAAAAGAAATGAAAATCTCCACCACTTGAGAAGGTGGTTTCTGTCTTAGTTCCTCTGGACATGAATTCTGAGTTTGAGGAAGAGAAAAGTGCTTCCTACCTTCTTCTCTGTCCCCCTTCAGCTTAACAGACAAGATTGTTTCTCATGAAAAGTCTATAATTTTATGTAAAAGTAATATTTGTACTTGCCTCTGGACATGCTAACAGTTCACTGAAGGTTGTCTGAGTTGGTATAGATTAAAAAGTAATTAGTGAGGTGATTCATGACTTCAAAAAAGGCCTAAATGTGATTAGTAAAGAATTTCTGGATGTTTTGTCCCTGGTAAAAGAAAAATACCAGAAAAGTGAGATTTCTATTCTGCTAGATTTTAAAAGCATTCTAAAATTGGTGTAAACACTATCCCGATGAGCTTCAAGAAAAGTGGGTATGACCGCCTGGTCATCAAAGCTGGAATTGAACCATCTCTCCAATAACACAAGTCTCTGAAGTTTTTCTTTTAAAGTGAGAAAAATACTATTAAAAGATGTAAAAGATAGTGGAGTGAATTTTTTTAATATATATTTTTATTGTTATTTATATCTTTTACATTTTGTATTCCCCTTTGGTAACCCACCACCAATTCACCCGTGATCCGTCTCTGTGGTCCCTTGTGTCCTTTTCTACAGTGGAGTGAATTTAATAAAAGAAGCAAATACCTTATTCATAGTGTCTCTGATCTGATGATGCTCTTATACCTAGTTTGAAATTTTATTACCTTGGAAGCCTGAAGGATGAGAATAAATAAAGGAGACCAGGTTAGTTTTCTGATCCACACCAACACTAATTCTGAATTCATCCTTAACCTTATCAAGTCCAGAACAACACAATTAAATAAATATTCTCATAACACTAAAAGGAAAAATATCATAAGTCCATTATAGCAGAGCACTGTCCTTATCTAACTTGGTCTTCCTTTTCACAGGGTCACAGAACCCACAGAGGCAGAAACGAATGGGTTTTGTATAACCCTGGCCTTCTCCTAGAGCCTAATTATTTGTTCTCAGAAACTTAAACCACTTTGCTCTACCCAAGCAGGCCAGAAAGTTTTCAGGTAGTACTGAGCCAAAGAGTCTGGTTTGGTTGTATTAGCCAAAACACGAGTCGACCCATTTGAGCTGACTAGACACATAGGCAAAGGAAAATACAGAAATTCATATATGTATGTGTACGTGTTGGTCTGTGTTGTGTTTGTGCAAATAGCCACTGGGGCTGTTAGGACAGAGTATTTTCACTGGCTTGTCTCTCCCTTGGCTCATCTCTGCTGTCGAAGGCAGAGCAGCAGTATGAGGTCCTGCCTGACTTTAATGTGCTACCTCATATCTTGACAAGGGGAATAGAAATGGCTCTGCTCTTTCTTTCTGCAGCTGATCACTCCTTAAGAGCTTTCCTATCCCCACTGAAAGCATCCTGCTTCTAAACCCAAGTATGCTTCCAAGAGTCTGTGTAGGATTTGAGGTAAAGAGAGAAAGTTATTTTGCATTGATTCAATAAATGCTTGACTTTCCACTAATGCTGAACTGTGTGAGGCACTCTGAAAAATGAAATAAGCAAATAAGAAAGGAAAGCATAACACAAAGTTTTAAAAACTAACTATAGGTTAAGAAACTTAATAATTTGATGCTTCCTTTTAAAAAGCATGTTACAAATCTGTCAATACAGGCTAAATATAGGTATAATAATAGATATAGACAGATATAGATGATGTGTAGATATATATATACCTCTCCCACTATCTAAGAATTTTTTTCTGCATACCATTTAGAATTCTTTGCACATATAGGAAAGGCCCTGGACAAAATAGTGAAGTGGGTGGTCTTCACCTTAGGGATTCCGTACCTTCCTGTAGCTTCTCTGTTCTTTTAGGACCCACCTTGCTCACGATTGCCCTAGGCACCAAGGGTTCTCTACTGTGCCCCTTCCTACACAGTCCACTTTTGTCCATGCAAATTCCCTTCCTTCTCAACTCTACTTTCCATCTAAGGGTGGATATTCAGATAGACCAATTTTGCTAGTAGGCAAACATGGTGTGCTGGTTATTTACATTGATCCTGGATTGAGTTAGACTGTAGTGTTGAATCCTGATGCAAACACATACCAATTCTTGACCAGCTTACTTCATTTCATATCTCAGTTTCCTTTTAGGTAAGACTGGAAAAAAGTGGAATGCAGGCTAATGCTATAGTTCATCTCTGCAAGGCTTCCTATTGTTAGTCTCACCATGATGTTACCTGCAACCAGGAAAAAGAGAAAGCTCTCAGTTCTGCTTGTTATACACCATGGATTATAAGAAACATCTCAATTTCAGAGTGTTTAAATGTGGAGAGAAATTGCATCCTAAAAGCGATCAAATATAATAGAGCCAACTTCATCAGACTGTTCTAAATGTTAAATATGAAACCCAATATAGAGTGCTTAGCACAATGCCAGACACAAATTAAGCACTTGAATATTAGCTAAAATTATTAATGTGTTACTCCTGCCCAATAATATACTTTAACAATGGATCTTTAAACACAAAACCTTAAAATACAATACAAAGAGACAATGGGGACAGAGTATGGGGCTTAGAGCCAATGGCAACCTCAATTGTGGTGGCTTAGACATTCAATGACCTCATTCAGGTTACACATCCTGAAAGTTATTTGTGGGATTGCTCCTGCTCAAACCCTAGTGACACAAATCTGGGATCAGAACTTTAATCACAGTTTAAACAGACGTACATTAAACAGTTAACTTTTCAAAGGTTTTTCATAACTCATTGAAGTTATGAAACCTCATTGCCCCCCCAAAAAAGTCACTTTCCTGATTTGCTAGCTTCGTTACACTCCTTAAAATTAAAAGTTTCTTCAAAGCACCTTTGGTTATTTATCCTAGTATTCCGATTTCTGACATTTGATGTGTTAAGTTGAAGAAATGTGCAAAGACAAACTGGGGGAAAAACACCTTTTCACCCACAGAAAACATAAGTTATCTTTCAGATGAGAGACATTATAGAACGAGAATAGTTTAGCAAGTACTTTGAAGGACATAAATGTCCTGTATTTGAAAATCTAATCTTGTCACCCTTTATATTAAATTAAACACAGATAATCTCAAGATGATACTCATCCAGAAGTTGGATATGATGTACATAACAAATGTAATACCCATAGAATGTGCTGTAAAGCTCGTTCCTTCATTGGTCTTCAGTTTAGTCTACAGCTTGATAACTTGTTTATGCCAGCATGCCTGTCTGCTAAGTAGTCTACTGACGATGTTGATGTGATTATCTAATGACTTCACTGCTGGTGCAACAGTTGACAATATGTTGCCACAATTGCATAACTTCATAAAAGCTTCCATCTTGATCATGCCAAAAATGTAGACAGTATTTATAACCAATCAACAATTTTCAGTGAGTCAGTACTTTTTGCATTTCTTTTTTTTTTTTAAAAGATTTATTTATTTATGCATAAGAGCTGGGGTACAGACCAGAGGCATGGGGCGGCGAGAGGGTTCACCAGAGACAGAGTAGGGAGCAGAACAGGCAGATAGACGGAAACACACTGCTGAGGGGAGCAGTGGGCGAGGCAGGAGATGTATGCCGCGCCATGAGGAAATCTCCCCGGCTGGAAGTTGAACTCGTGTCGCTGCTGCTGACAGCTCCACAGTGCAGCGCCTAACTGCTGTGCCACCGGGGAGGCCCACCTTTTTGCATTTCTTGCATGAACAGTATGCTATGATCGAAAGTGGTTGATGTGATTGGCTGAAAAACCTCATGTACGTTAGCCACAGACAGGTTGGTCAATTACTTTAGACAAGACCTGGGTGACACTCATTAGCATCCACCTGCTCAAGTAGAATTTAGGGACAGCACAGATAGTCATTCCAGTTTTAAATCCCAGGCCAGAATTACACTCATCCTACACTCAGCACTTTCCTCTGCTGTACCACTCATTTCATGTATTCATGTGAAGTATTTATTTACATTCCAGGTTCTCCAATTTATAATGTACTTTCTTGAAGACAGAAGTTGTATCATATTCATCTTGGCACATTCCTTTACGCATTCTTCCACCTCTTTGCAATGCTTCAGTCCTGGTGGAAACTTAAAATTTGTTAAATTATACATCTATAATCTTCCACAATTTGATTATACTTCAAAAAACTACACTTATTAGTCTATATGCATTCTTGAAACCAAAGGTCTAGAAAGACTAAAGAGTGAATCTACTTTTAAGTTTCTGGTAGAGAAGTTTTGGATAAAAAAAACAAACAAACAACATTCCAAGGAGAACTATATTTTGTTGATGTCAAACAATTTTCATTAACCCAAAGATTTTTTTTCTTGATATGAATTAATAGAGATCGAGAAATTCTTCTAAAAGGATTACAAATACAAGGCATTTTCCAGGACAAGGTGATTCTAGGAATACTATTCAGAACACCTTCTAGATAATCTGTCCTCTAAGTTAATAGCTATATCCTCAAGAAACTATGGAGCAGTCTGCTCCCTGCTGGCAAAACTCAAGTCAATCAGTTGAATCAGAGAAATACCCTACAAGTTGAAACTGGGATCAAGGAACTGGTAAGGATCAGACATCATGTAGCCTTTCTAATCAACACACTCATTTTACAAATGAGCAATTTAAGCCCAGACTAACTATATGACTTGACCAAGATCAGGGAATCTATCAGAGGCAGAAACACAGAGAACTCAGGGATCTGAATATAAAAATATTTTAAATGCACTGAAATTTTAATCTAGATTTGAACATGACACAAACAGATATTAATTTACCTCCAGGACATAGTAGATGTGGAAAAAATTATACACCCTGCAGAATTTGTTTGATTCACAGAATAACATATCAATTCAGGGTCAAACAGTAGAGTCTGCATACAAACTTATTTATAACAACAGTGTTCAAAGAGACATATCCTCAAATATTGCATTATGTTTTGACCCATCTCTAAAATATGTCTTGGTTTCCTCTTCTCTCCATGGCCATGCCAGGGCCTTTGTTCAGGTTTCAATCACCTTTGTTGGGTCACTGCAGCAGAGTCTGAATTGCTCTCCCTGCTCTAGCCTCTTAAGCATTTCAATCCATTTTTCTCTGCCATAATGTTATCCAACAAAAAGCCTGACACTTTACATCATTCCTTACTTTAAAATAGCCACAAAATCCAAATGCAATGGGACTTTCCCAACCTGGTTGCAAACCATATCCCCGGACATTTGATAATACCCACCCTAGATTTGTCACCCTTTCCTGAACACCTACCTTCCTACCTTAGCACAGGACATTCTCCAAACTGGAAAGATCTGTCAACTTCACTCCTTAATCCATCTTAACACTATTCTTTACCTATAAATTCTCCCGGCCAGGTCATACACCAATTTCCTAGTGAATTTTCTCCTGATTCTTCCATACAGATTAGTCACTTCATTTTAACAACTGTTTTGTTTAAAGGAGAAAAAAGAGACAATTGGAGGTGTTAACTAGGAAGATCACAGTAATCAAATTTTCAAATTTAAAGAATTATCCTGGCTATTGTGGGGAGACAGAACAGATGTAAATAGACCACTTAGAAAGTTATTAAGGTTGTACCACTAGTGATATTAACTATGGTGGACAATGAATATGGAGGGAAGTATGGACACAAGATCTTGTGATTGATTAGATCAGAGGAATGAAGGAAAGGGGGAATATTAGTAACAACGCCAATGTTTCTAGCATGAGCAATTGGGTGATATATCATGTCACTTACTGAACTAAAGAACCGTGGATCTGTTGACTGTTTTTTATGTTATTATAATTTGTTTTGTGGTTGGTGGGAGGAGGGGACACATAACAATTTCAGTTTTAACAGCTGAAGTTGATGTGTCTTTGTGATACCCAAGTGGAGTTATTGATAAATGGGAGTCAGCAGTCAAATCTAGATTTGAGATCAAGCTCCAGAAGGTAATGGCAATTCTAAATGAGAGATTGAATCTGCCTGGGGAGAACACATGAGGTGAGAAAAGGAAAGGGTCCGGGACTTGTCTTCCCCCTGATCTTTTTTTTTTCTTCCTTTTTTCCAAGATAAACTATTTAAAGGGGTTATATATACCTGCTGACTTTACTTTCATGCTACCATTCAGACCTTATTTCTCCTACTATTTGGCTGTTCTTCCTACTCCATGAAAATTATTGTTCAATGGCTACAAAGACTCCTATTTATCAAATTCAGTGACTTTTTCCATTCCCCATTCTTCATAACTTCTTTGAAGCATGAGACATTGCCAGTTATTACCATTCTTAAACTCTTGTTTTGACTCCTATCATTCTGCCATATTCTGAGTCTTTTTTTTGCACTCTGCTCTTTTTTCTGTCTCTTTCACTGTCTTCTTTCTACCTTTTACGGACCTAAGTGTGAGTGCATCCTACCAAATATTCAGAATCAAAACTTTTAAATTCCAAGTTATTAAAGAATCTTATACTCTTACAGTTCCACTGTCAACTGTAATCATTATGGCATCATAATTAGTTCAGAAAATAGTTCTAGGAAATATCCAAATTTTGGAAAGTTAACTGGATGGACTCATATTCTAAGAAACAGACTTGCTTTCTATAGTCCTAAATTATAGGCATAAGAAAGGGAAGGACTTAGATATTGATATCATTAAACATAATATGTAAAACTATGTTTTATTTTAACAAACATACAAAAGAACTCAAATTACAACAAATATCATTAACCACAGTTCATTGGCTTGTGACTCATATCAGATTTCATGTGAATTATTTCAAATTTCAGGGTAACATGATTCCATGTAATGACAGAAATAATCATGTGAAGGGATGATATAAAGGCTTGATATAAACCAACTGTAGTCACTAACTATATTCCCAACTAAGATAATCAGTCAGTTTGATAAGAATAAAGATACTTTGGGGGAATATTTATGCTGTTTGCTCTCTGGATCTTTGTTTGTTGATTCGCTTCTATTATGGAGCAAATAGAATAATAAATAAGAAATAAATTATATATTAAATTCTCAGTACCTCTGAATGCTCTGAGTCCCCAAATCTTTCTAAAATCCTTTGAGAATGTATGTTTTAGAATTCCTTGTCCCTCCAGGCTGTCTTCCACATCTGTTAAATCTAAGTATTGACCTCATTTATCTCCACAGTATTTGATAAGTGAACAACTGTAAATGAAGTAAGTTACTCTATCAAGTGTTTTTAGAAATCAAATGAAGTTTTCTAAATTATTTCAGAATGAACTTTTTGGTATTTGTTTTTATTCTAAGATATTTTCATTGTTGATTACCAACTGGTCCATAAGATTTTTGAGAACAATTTTTTTGGTCTCTATTGTATACCCCATTCTGGAATATATTCTTCTGTGCCAGACATAACGAAGCCACTCAAGAAATAATCATTAAATTGAATTCTTATGCCTGGAACAAATAAATGGTATCCAAGGAGGATAGGGTCTAAATTACTGGCCTCTCTTTGAAGTGGAAAATTTGTTTCAGAAGTCAACTAGGTAAAGAACTACATTTGTTCTCCTGGGATGACTTTTGAAATGAAAGCTGACCACGAGGGAGATCACTATGACAGACCTTGACCCTGTTGGATTTAATCACCTATGAAAGATCTTTCCCCGTTGTGCATGTCAGGAGGCTTATAAATTGGATGCAGGCAACTCAACTGCTTTCAAAAGTCAGCTCTCACTGAAGGAATTGGAAAGAATGGTTTCATAATTCCTATAGTAAGAGGAGCTGCCACAGTAAAATAGCAGCAATTGGGGTTAGGTAGGCCCCCTTTTCCATGCTGATTCCCCAGTATTTTTGTTTCTTGGTTTTGTTAAAATAGGATCCAAGTTATGGTTTCATAATTTCCCCGTCATTGGTCCTGAAATGAAGTTACTACAGTCCTCAAGCTGGAAGGACTCCACAAGCTGCATAGCAAACCTTTGTCCAAGATTCAAACCAAACTGAATGTTTGAGGGTTTGGGTTGTTTTGAGTTTTCTAAATTTCAAGCTTAAATTTTCATGAACCTTATTGCACTTCCTGATCTTTTCTGGGAGAGAGAGTGGAAAAACTGACCTCTTCGGTGCCAGTGTTAGAAGCAGTCCTCCACTGCTGTAACCAGCTGCATAGAGAAAGATAGGCCGGCATAGGAAGAGTAACATGGTCAACTCTGGTACTATCTTCTGACAGCTTCTTGTACATTCTATCGTCCTAATACCTACCACTTAATTAAAACATTTAGTGGCACAACTAGAGGGCAATGTTCCTAAAAACCATAGCATAATGAAAAAAAAAATAAGCAGCAATCTTATTTCAGCAATAAAATAGCTATTACCTATCATAACAACAATAACTAAGTATTAAGCATGGCAATTTCCACAATGTCTTCTTGGAAAAAAAAAATTGGATACAAGGAAAAGGAAAACACATATTTAAGCTTTTGGATTTGCAAGATTCTTGAACTCTATATGGGGACATGTAGGATAGAGTAGAATTAAATGAAGAAAAGAAGTTGCATGAGAAATAAAGAAGTAGGAGAAATAGGACTTCAGGGCAGAGTCATTTGGTGTTATGAAGACAATACAAGCCTTGAATCAGATAGAAAAGCATTCTCAGTAAGTGTACTGAAGTCTATTCCTGGCTTGGGTGAATGCTAATTCAGAGACCAATTCTATCAATGAGATCTTCAGAGGTCCATATTGATGGTCATGTCAAGAGGGAATTTCAATGAAAACTGACCCACTAAAATCAAGAATGAAAAGGGAAACTATGATCTCAATATCACTAGCACTCTCATATTTCATCACTGTGATGGATAAGTTGCTTATATAGAAATCCACACTGTGGGTAAATACAAAGTCAAATGCATCTGAAGCTGTTGGCATGAAATTTTTGCTTAAAAAAGAAACTACTGACCTAGGCAGAGCCTCTCTTACAGGAACCATAAAGGGAATCATATGCAAGTAAGCCAAATGCTGAATGAGATGCTCCACAAACTATGCTGAACATCCTTATCTTGGAAGTACATCTCCCATTAGACTCCCCACAACTAAACGTAGCTGGACATTTTTCTAAAGAACTCAACTGAGGCAAGGCTGGTACATTAAATTCAAATTCTTATCTCCTTCCCACTACCAATATTTAGAGATTAAAAGTACTTTTATTCAAATCTTTGTAAATAGTATCTTGAACAGTACTAACTATAACTACTCTCTGAAGAGGAGCATACTCAAACAACACAGACCATAGGGAAATCATCAGATGTGGGGAGTTCTAGGGTCACGACAAAAGGGAAACTGTTAGTCACAGACAAAACAGGAATGTTGAAAATCAAGGAAGTAGATCAAATTATGGGTGAAGGGGGAAAGCAGTCTCAATTTGGAGCTGTAGAATCAGCAAGAATCAGTAACAGGATAGCCAAGGATAAAACAAACTATGCGAGTTTATAAATCATCTTTTTGAAAGCTATTCCTCCATTAAAAGAACATTCCTCATATAAACTCCAATATAACTGAAGCAGTAGAGGTGAGTTGTTTTGTTTTTAGTCCATTATTTTTCTATAAAAAGGCTCAATATGCAAATTCAGAACACAAACACACACAAAAAGTATTTATACTTATCATCCTATTTGCCAGAAATAACACTATTGATACTTTAATGTATAATCTTTGCGATACACATATATATACACAAATGAAAATATGTAGTGTTTTTAAAAGGTAATGTAAAATGGTTTTGTAGCTTTCTTTCTCTAAATACTAAAAATATCTCTCCAAATACACAAATATATACCTGCATCATTATTCTTAGTGATTCATAGTATTTCTACATCAAAAGTTATTTAGCCAATTCCTTGTTTATGCTCATTTAAATAGTTTCTAATTAAAAAAAATGTGTATATATCTCCTGGCATATTTTCTGATTATTGCCTTAGAAAAAATTTCTAGATGTGGAATTACTTGGTAAAAGATACATATTTTAGTTAAGATATTTTGGTACAGAATTTTAAGTTACCTCCCAGAAAGGTTATATCAATATATACTTCCAGTAGACGCATATGAAAGTCATTATTTACCCACATCTTCCAGTTCCATGTTTTATTATTGTTCGAAATCATTGCCAACCTAAAAGGAAAACTATAAGAACTTATTGGAATTTAACTTGTATTTTTCATTAACAAAATGGTGAGGTGTTTTCAGTTTTGCCATACAGAAATCAGATTTGAATACTCACAAGTTACAAATATATTCTTTACAGTGTATCTTTGAGACTATATATAGGTCTTTTCCTACCATAAGAGTACCTAACCGTTTTCTTGTGTTTTTTCCAGTCCTTTTATATTTGGTTTTTTCATAATTTAAAATATTTACTTAGAGCTGGACTGCATTTTCCTATAAAGACTAATAGAATTCTAACTTTTTCCCCCAAAATGGTTAGCCCATTTTCTCAAAACTAGTGTTTCCTCACTGACTTGAAAGCATTCCTTGGCTTATAATAAATTATAATCAAATATTGGAGTATATATCTGAGTTCTATTAAATTTATTTCTCCATCTATACCTGGTTCTGTACATACCATACTATTCTATTATAGTTTTCATAAAAAATAAAATTTATTATTGTCTGGAGATAAGGCGCTACTCATAACTCTTTTCCTCAAAGGTAGGTTATTTTCTCAGGTGATCACAAGTTTTTTTTTAAATTATGGTTTTAATTAAAACTACATTAAGGTTTTTAATAATCTGGAAATAATCAATATTGTTGTATCTTCTCACTCCATTTTTTCATCTCTTAAACTTCTGAGTGAAATTTTTGTTTCTTGTTTAATTCCTCTTAAAGTTGACTAGTCTTTAAAGTTTCTTAAAAGCATTCTTTGGTACAATATATACTCTATGTATTCTATTTCATCACTCTGACAAATGGTACTTGTTTTCTTTAGTTATTCCCAGTCTGTAGATGTGTCAGAGGTCCCCAAGATTACCTTCAAACTCAATGATTCACTAGAAGCATTCATAATACTCAGATGTTTATCCATCTATACCTGAATAAAATCTCAGAAGTTATTGTACCCATGGTTATGATTTATTCCAGTGAAAGAACTGAGATTAAAAATAACAAAAGAAAAAAGCATACAAGGCACAGTCCAGAGGAGACCAGACTCACAACCTCAGGTGTCCCTCCCAGTGGAATCACACAGGACATACGTCATTTCTCCAGTAACAATGTGTGACTATAGAGTGCAATGAGTTGTCAATCAGGGAAGTTCTCCCAAGCTAGATCCTGAGATTATATTGGGGGTCATTTATGTAGGTATACAGCACTTCCATGACAGACCTCATTATTCAAACTCCAAACCCCAGAAAGAAAACAGCTGTTCACCCTAAATCACGTTGTTAGCATAAACTATCTGCACAAACTGGTACAACATGGCTCAAGGCCTCAGCATGAAAAAACATTCTTATAAGACAGAATATTCCAAGAGTTCAACTCCCAGGAGCCAGCCAAAGGCCAGGCCTGAAAAATGGGCCTTTCTTGGGAACATGCTGGGATTGAGCAACCCAGGCCTGCTGAGTTAACTCTTTCTTGTATAGTAGGAAGACTAATGATTTTGTATATTTATGTTGGCCCAGTTATCATGAACTTATTTGTTTTCAATTCCTTTTTGTTGACTTTTGTAGTCTTCTAGCTAGACATTCATATTATCTGTGAACAATGACAATTTGTCTCCTCCATTCTCGTAAATACCAGAATATGTAATTTCTTGTTATTAATACACTTGCTGGAATTTTCACAACAATAATGAATAATACCGATAAAAATATGTTTCCAATCTTGGTTCTTGACAATACCAGAAATGTTTAAATGTTAACTATTATAATGGTGTTGGCTTCTAAAAAAATCTTCTTTTCATGTTATTTCCAACTTATTAAGGATTTTTTTTCCATGAACAGTTGTGGAATTTAACAAAAATGCTTTTGGGGCATCAGTCAAGATGATAATACTTCAGCAACTCAGGGAAACAAAGTGTGAGCTAAGAATTTTATATCCAACAAAATAGCTCTTCAATGATAAAAGGTACCATAGATTAATAAATAACACGTAAAAATTCAGGGACTATTGTTCCTATGAGCCCTTACAGAGGAACTTATCAAAGAAATAAGCTTCCTACAATCAAAACGATTAGAGAGACATCAACACAAGTCTAGTAAAGAACATTAAATATGTAATTACTTGAAAAACTAATAGTAAATGAGTGCTAAAAGGACAGAAATTGGCATGCAGTGGTTAGTTGCTTAGATAATAGTCAACTCTTAGATACCTACAAAAAGCAGAATGAGCATATGCAGGAAAGTAATCATGTTGGTAGTAGAAGTATTGGTAGTATAATAATATCATGATCGTTAGATTGTTGCTGTTATTTAAGGTGAAATAAATGTTAATTACATGGTAGTCTAATAGCATGGGATTTCCATGGTGGGTGGAGAAGATACATTACACAAAAGAGATTAAGTTAAAAATCTAGATAGTTGATTTTGAACTGAAAGGATCAGTATGAATTCATCAGAAATTTTATTTAATATATTGTTTGTTTGTTCTATCCACCAAAGAGCCTTAGACAGAAATGATCAATGCTGTAACCATAAGCATCTCTGCTACTCACCTGGGGCACTGAATTCCACTTCTTACTTCAAAACTTGTTGAAGAAATGACAAATTCCAGGTCTAGAAAAAGAAATATACAACCTAGAACATAATGTCATGTCAGATGGCAAGAAAACTATCAAAGATTCAAGAAGAAATGTAAAGAAATCTCCCATTGGCCAAAGATTGGGCAATCTGAGCTTCAAGTTGGGTAAGAATATCAATTGATTAAAAAACAGCAAATATGTTTAAATTCATCCATTCATACTGATACCCAAAGAAGCAAATGGTCACTTTTGAAGATGAGAGGGAACCAATTCATTATTTTGAATACTGCAATTAAAGGAGAATCATTTATTCTGTATTCTTATGTGCACTGTACAATTGGGTTACACAATATTAGATAAGAGGAATTATCTCTTATAAAAGTATTCCAAGTAATAAATGATAAAATTAGAATTTGAGTATCACTGTTCTTGAACACCCAAAAAACTGAGCATCAACACCTGATAATAACACAAATTGTGTACCTTAATTATATGTTTGTCAAAGAAATGAAATGAGTCTTACTAAATCTCTGGATCCTACTATTAATTTGTATGAAATATGGAGGTCAAATAAATATGCTGAATTTCACCACGAAACTAGTTTACACAGGAAAACTAAATCTCCCAATTTACCTAAGTGTCTCTATTACATATCTCTGTAATTCAGCTAATAACAAAACAATAATCTCTTTGATCAATATCAGCATTAATAGTGCCAATCCAGCAATAAAAACCAGCCATACATATACCACTTTAGAGAATTCTAAGTTGCAAAAGCAACAAAAAATATAATTCTCAGTGGTGAAAATGACACTTCCTACCCCATTCCTCATAAAAAAGGAGTTACTAGGACTTCACAGACCAATAATCAAGATTTGATGATTTGAAGGAAAAATGGAATTAAAATATATAAAGGTACAAGTGTCTATCATCGTGGTCTGTCTTCAAAAACTGTCTATGGAATGTCACTGGCAACAGCAGCAGCAGGAGCAAAAACACATATTAGGCATCTGTATAACTGCAAATATTACAGAGGTAAGAACTGTTTGAATAAAATTGACAGCATGATCTCTTTCTTAGGAACAGTCATATATGCAAGTCACAACATACAAAGTGCTTCAAAGATGTGATGACTGCCATCAACAAGAAAAACATACTTTTGGGCAACTACCCGGACACATCATTTCTTTCCATCATTGGCAAGACCTTGGCTAGAATTCTTTTGGAGCAGCTACTGCTCAATGATGGCAACCGTGTACTCCCAGAATAACTGTGGCTTTAAACCACAAGGCAACTGACATAATCTTTGTTCTATGTCAGAAGTAAGAAAAATGCATAAAAACAGCCTGAATATTACTAATTCATTGACAGCACTGAACTTCTGATGTTGTCTGTAAATCTCAACTATAAATTAGGACGAAGTTTTTACGCCTTTAGTTTGTAAGGACCCAAGAAGCCAGTGGGATTGTTCATATTAGCTAATGAAGAGTCATTTAAATAGTTGCTATATACCCAGCATTATGTAGATTATAGTTATTTGTATAGTTGTCTATATAATGACTCTCCCATAGAATATAAACTTTATACAGAAAAGCCTATCTTGACTCTCCAGTGCCTCACATAGTGTCTGCTACATTAGATGTGTAATAACCATTGGTTGAATGAATCAACGTACAAGAGAATTACAAGACATAACCCTGACATTTGCCCACTGGGTAGTCAAAACATAAAATAATATTTTACTATCTAGCTTAATTTTCAGTTCCCACTGCCTAGTAGTGCTGGCCTATAGAACTTCGGAAGTGATGAAAATGTCCTATATATGCAATGTCCAATATCACAGTCACTAGCCTTAGGTGGCAACTGAGCACCTGGAATGTGACTAGTGACCCACATTACATTAGCCTATCCTCATTTTATCTACATGGCCTTATTAAAATTTCCATTAAAAATTTCTCAGTTTGAAGTAGAGAATGCGGAATCCTAATTTATACTTTTCCATTAAAATATTCCTCCTCCCTCCAACAAAAACACAACCCTCAAATATACAATTAAAAAAAGATCGAAGAAACATGGCATTGTGCTTTTCATTTTTGACCTCTGCTGGCTTATTTGGGTACTAAAACTTGTTTTTGCAGTTGCTGCATAAGCAGGATGGGTGAGGGGTCTGGTGGCATCCAGTAACTTGTGCAATTATGTTGGGAGCGGAAGTGTATTGACGTGTCTGTTCAGCCAATATCCCTACATTCCAAGGCTCCAGATCTGAGACTGCAGCCTGCACTGTCAGTGCACTGCAAAGGTCAGTACCAGGAGTAGACAGCATCTTCCCTGTTCTCATTACTGGGGACTTGGTTTGTGCGGGGTGTACCCCAGTTCTGTATGTTTCCCCTCATTCAAGAGTGTGCCCTCCAGAGTGCCCGGCCTTGCCAGCAGCCCTGTCCTCTGTCCCTTGCCTTGAAGTGCAGCCTCCAGGTGTTTCTCCCCACCCCATCCTGTTCAATGACTGTGACTCCGAGTCTCCTTTGTGCAGGCTGTTGGTATCTGCAGAGAGGAGTGTTTCAGTTTCATTCCAAACCACAGGACTCTCTTGGCGTAGTGTCCCTCTGGCTAACTGTTAGACTTCCTTCTTGGGAGCAAAGTAAGAAACCTCCTCTATCACCATTTTGGTGACGCTCTCACTGTGCAATAATGTCTCAAGCCCCTACATGCGTAATATATGTTAAGATCCCACTAGTTAAAGCAAGTAACCTATATAAAACCAGAGTCAAGGAGTTATTCGGTCACCCTGCCCGCAGTGAGAAAGCAAAGTTACATGGCAAAGATAAACGTAACAATGAGCAATTGTGGCCAAAGTTCAGCAGACATGCTAGTTCTTGATAAAATTAATGTAAGAAACAAATATTTTCCAAGAAGGATGATAATGTATTAGAATGCTATAAAAGCTCAGAGAAAGGGATTTGGCTATAATAGATAGAGAAAACTGCAAGACGGGTTTTGAAGGATATTTTAGATTTACATGACTCAACAGATGAAATGAGAGAATTTGAAGAGCAGAAACAACATGAACAAAATTATGGTGGCAGAAACAATCACCGTCCATACACAGTATGAAAGGCTGACGTGCAGTACCAAGACCAAGATGCTCCCATCTGACCAAGTCTGTCCCACAACAGAAGAAAATGAGTAGAACAAATGAATTTCATATTCATCCTTCATAGTGGAAACCACTGTATTTCAAAATATTTTGAGTCTAGAGTTCTCAATGTGATAATCAGAGAACTGAAGACAGCCTTGAGAATACAAACAAAATTCCTAACATGTGTGACAATGAAGAGTCAACACAATATTTACCATAAAGGTGAAGAAACCTGAAATTATGAATCAATGTATACAATATAACGATCCCTTTTGGTAACCCAATGTTGAAAGTTATCATCAGATTGTTATTTTGGAAGCCAGCTATCAAATGACTCCAAAATTGCTAAGAATCAAAACAATATCCAAAAATCATCTCTGCAAGGCAAATGAAAATTTGACCACAAGCATAGTCTCAACATGTTCATGTAACTCTTGATAATGCTTAAACCTTGATTTGCAGCACTAAGGTTTTAAAGCAATTCTCAAAATATTTGCCTAAACTCTAAAAATTGGTGATAATTCTCTTGAACTGGTTTGTTGTTTGCCTCTTTAAGCAATTTTATTAATTCTGCTTATATGACACTGATAACAACAAATCATACAGTAATGAGACTCGGAAACAGCCAGTCCACTAACTTTCATAGACAGAGATGAATTCAAACATTTATACAATTAACTGAAAAGAAAAATTTCAAAACAAGCCAATAATTCAAATACATGTTATAGCAATTAAAAATATTTAAATCAACCTGCATTAAGCAGTTGCATCAATGGGATACAATACTCAAGGGTACCAATATTCCTACTTACCTTGCCTCCTTGTTCACTAGACTAATTCCATTAGCCATCACAAACTCTCCCTGCATCTTCCACCAACCATACCACAAACCCACCACATTGTGCATGGTGAGAAGATATCTTAT
Source organism: Scalopus aquaticus (assembly GCA_004024925.1). NCBI lineage: Eukaryota > Metazoa > Chordata > Mammalia > Eulipotyphla > Talpidae > Scalopus > Scalopus aquaticus. The sequence goes on from PVIJ01000181.1 coordinate 86,963, forward strand.
GCGTCCCAGTTATTGGAGCAAAACTGAAGAACTGTACTGCCTCAACTCTGGACTGGGTCCCACATTCATGAACAGTATCTAAGCACTCCCTACAATTCTGGGTGATATAACCTTGAATCTTTCCTCTGATCCCTCAAATTAAAGAGAGACTCAAGTTGATTTTCCTCAGAAAGACTGGAATTAACTCTTCAACCAGATTCAAACTCTCTGAGAAGTATAACTAACTACCCAATTCCACTGCTGAATTATGAGTGGCCTAAATGTCCACCAGAAGTTATATTTCCTTACCAACTAACTATACCCCCTTTTAAGGAAGTACTAGGACAAACTCTCAGGCCAGTCAGCCCATCATGACATATGTCCTGTTGTCCTTTTTACCTATCCAAATATCATCTCTCTCCTCAACTTTCATTTTCAAACAGTTCTGTGCTCCTTCACACCACTCTCCAAACTTTGTATGGCCTTTTGGGTAATAAAACACCTTTATAGACTTCATATGAATCCCAGGAGCCAGAAAATTTAGCTTGGATTCAGGAGAAGGTAAAGTAGTTGCACACAGTCCTGACAACTGTGCCAAGTCAACCAAGTCAGCCAGTAGATAAGCAACATCAATTATGAGTTACAAAATGGCTGCTGCTTCACTTCCATACCCCAAATCTCATTTAAGAACATCTTTTATGGCCCATTCCAACTAGAAACACAGATTTATAAAAGGGACTTTTGTAATACACAGTTCAACATAAGCAAATTTGATATTTTACATTATAGAAACACTTTCCTTTTCAAATATTTTCTAATAGAGTGGTATTATTGTTTGGAAGAATTTACCAGTGAAGCTACTGAGCCTAAGATTTTCTTTGTAATACAGGTTTTTAGTTTGTGGATTCAATTTAATATAGAAATACTGGATTTACTATTTCTTTATATGCCAGTCATATTTGTTGTCTTTTTTTCCCCCTATAGCATTTGTCTATCTCAGGGATCAACTAATTATGACATTCCAATTGTATTTTATTTCTAAAAAAAAGTTTTATTGGGAAACAGTCATATCTAATTATTACATGTTATGCATGACTGCATTTGTGCCAGAGATGACTTAGATGGAATTGTATGGTCCCCAAAACCTAAAATACTTACAATCTGATTTTTCACATGGAACAGATAAGAATCAATAATTAGATCAACAAGCAAATTAGAGAGTCCCAGAATAAATATGTACTTTTGGTCATTTAATTCTTGACAAAGGCACCAACGAAACACAAATGAAAGGAGAATCTTTTCAACCAACAGTGCCTAGAGAGTGGTATATCCCTATGAAAAAAAGGAACCTAATGCTGACCTCACACTCGCGCCATACACAAAACCCAAATCTGGAGTGGTTCATAGACCTAGATGTGGAAGTTAAAACCCTATATAGGCTTTTTAATAGAAGCATAGAGGGATATCTTCATGTCTTAGAGGGAAGCAAAGGTTTCTTTGCTAACATAGAAAATGGTAACAATGAAAGAAGGATACCTAAGTCTTCACCAAAATTAAAAAGTTCTGTTCACCAAAACATTAAGTTAGAAAATGAATAATATGGAGGTGACTGAGAAATCATTAAAGTTAATAAAGGGAATGTACAAAGCAAAGAGGTAATGAGAATAGAATTTATACATGTATCTCTTATGCCTGACCACTCAGTAACTCGAATTTGCAACTGCGTAAGTCACTCTGAACAAACCAGTATCCTGACCCCCAGAATTGAGGAATTTGGAGAGAATGGTACCAAGTCTTCTCAAAAAGACCGACAAATGCTATCTAAACTTTGTCTCAAAGAGGACAATTTATCAGTATATTATTGATGTATTATATCAGATGCAAACAGCCCTCTCTTTTGTATGCTTTTGTCCCCCCTATGAAATAACTGTTATTAGTTTACTTGTAGGAGGAAGTTCTGCCTATATAAATATTTCCCCACATTGGAGCACTTACTCTGTCTTGCTAAGGGGCACTCTTGATTGCAATCCCCTAAAGACCTCAAAAAAAGCCTTTTATATTCATATGTTAAGTTTTGAATCACACCTGGGTAGTTCCTTAGCAACAGTCATGAGATAGACTGATAACACACACACACACACACACAAGTATATCAAAGGGCTGGTATTCAGGATATATAAAGAACTCTTACAACTCAATAATAAAAAGAAACACCCCTCCCCTGAAAAAGAACAAAAGATTCAAATAGACACTCCATGAAAGGATATATATGGATAGCTAATAAGCACATGAAAACATCACTTACCAGGGAAATGAAAATTAAACCTACAATAAGATTCACTTACCAATATGGCTAAAATTAAGGAAACTGACATCATCAAATAGTGGTGAGGAAGATGTGGCGCAACCAAGGCTCTAGTACAGTCTTGGTTGAAGTTTAAAATGTTATAACCACCTTGGAAAACCACCTGGCAATTTCTTTTAATAATTAAACATATATCTAGCTTATGACCCAGCAATTCCCAAGATAAATAAAAACAATGGTCCACAAAGACTTGCATGGAATGTGCAAAGAAGCCTTATTTATAACCAAAAAAACCCAAACCTGTTTATAAGAGCCCATAAATAGAAGAATGGGAACTAGCTGTGGCATTTTCATACAACAGTAATAAATTATAAATAGCTACTTATTCATATATCATAGATGGATGTCAAATCTGCTAAGTGAAAGAAGTCTTTCATTTGGTGTACCAATGTGTGTAATCATTTGAAATGCATTAAAAGGGTAACATGTTTAATGGAGGAACAGAAATATAGATTATAAAACAAGTATATTCAAATAGTAATGGTAGGATCTAGGTACAGATATGTAGGTTAATCACAGTATAAATTACTATGGTGTATAAATTTAAGAAGGAATTCTAAGTTTTTTTCTATCTTTTGAAAATATAAATGAATAATCTTGGAGTTTAGACTCACAAAATTAGCCATTAAGAAACACAGCGATCTTAGTAAATCAATGACCATTCCCCATTTGATTTGCAATGAATTTACTGGGATTACAAAAGCAAAGATATGTTAACTGAAGGAAAAAGAAGTTTGATAAAGTGATTTAAAAATATGTGTTGTTAGTAGTATCTCCTCAAAAAATAAAGATCATATTTGAAATAAACCTCTTGCCTTTCCAAGGTTTTCTGAACGACCCAAGCCCTTCTGGCAATAATTTTTCTTCTTCAAAGTTTCTTTCTACCACTTGGGGACACTTAATTTTCAGCATCAATGGAAAAGAAATCTACTATGTTCCATTGCACATCAGAGTAACCAATGTTTTTTTAAAAAAGTTATCATTAAAAAAAAATTGGAAACTATCTCCATAATTAAATGGTTATGGGAAACCCTCATAATGTTCAGAGGCAATGACAACTTAAGCAAAATAAAGGAAAACATTAACTTTTCTTAACTGTCAAAATGGTTTGAATTTGGTCCCATATGGGGGTGAAGATCAGCCAAACCAATTCATCTAGTGGAAATTTAAAAACAAAATACATAATTATTAATATTTATTATACTTCCAGAACAGCAGTTAAGGAAAAAAAAGGTTACCATTAACAAGAACTTACAGATTAAACAGTCACCTTCAACATAGGTTCAAATCCCGGGAAACAAACCAGGGCACATCTAACAACATTAAAAAGATGAAGAAGCTCTATGAGAAAAGCCAAAGATTTCAGAGTCATTTATAAATGCAGTCTCAGAAAACATTTGCCTAATAAGATTTAAACAGTGCCCAAGAAAATCGACAGATAATTACTCCCATTCTTGACAAGACATTTTTACAGAAATCATAGTATTAAATAGTATTAAAAACTTGAAATAATGTCCTGTAACAAGAGTGTTAAGGAGGAAATAATATGTGATACATATAAATTTTAGGTGTTGAAGATGGATCAAATTTAATTAGATAGAAAATTAGATATTAGATAGAAAATAAAGCCAAAAGTTAAGCTTTTGAAAAGGCTATAAAAATTGACAAGCCTCTAGCATGCCTGATCAAAAAAGAGGGGCAGAAGAAAGACTAAGCAATAATATGCATAATATTATAACACATTGTATAACAATAATATTGTAATCCATAATATTGTAATACTGAAATACAACTACAGATGAAGGAAGGTTTAAATTATTTTCAAGGAAATATTATTAATAACTTTACACTACCAAATTTGGAAAATGTAAGTAAAATGGATAAATTCATTAACTTAAATTGCTAAAACTAAAAACGAATGAGAAGCTGAATGTCCCTATAACTACTGACAAAAGAGAATCAATTATTTAAAAGAAATCCCACCAAGAAAACACTAAGCCTAAATAGTTTTGCAGGAGAGAAAAGGCACACACCTTCCTCGCTAGTTCATTTCATGAAGCTAGGACATTTTAATAACAAATCAGACAGGACTAATGGTAGTGGACTTTGGGTGTATCCGTGATGGTACAGTGCGGTAACAATACCTGAAGGAGGCGATCCTATACTTCTAAAACAAAGCAAGAATGTAAACCAAATTTACCTCAATAAAAAAGAAATTGTATTCTTTTACTTGGTGAGTTCACAATTGGAAATTAATGTTTAATTAAAAAAACACAACATACTCAGATCCGAAATTAATGTTTATGAAGCATATAAATATCCTCATCATGGACTTCTTATTCATTAATGGTTAAATTCATTAATAAATAATATTCTTTTCTAAATCAGAAGATAAAACATACCCGGCAGGCCAAATTTAGATAAAGCACAGATGACTTTTTGTTAATATTGATAGACACATCTTTAATCATCAAAGACTACGTCAAGCATTATAAAAGAAAATCAAGTTTAAAGATTACTTCAATGTAATCAGGATTAAAAGTAAATAAAACTTTTATCCTTAATATCCTTGAGTGAAATGACTTTAGCTTTAGTATCTTACTTAATCACAAAATATAGAGAAGGAAACAATAAGGATATTAAGAGCCTGATGTCCTGTGGTCTTCCTTAATAACAACCCATTTTCAAGAGACTATAATCTACTCAACACAAAGCATTCTACCAAGGATCTTAACTCAGATTCTAAGAAAATTCACACCCAAGATAAACAATACACCACTAAAACCAAAAACAACATAGGTATTAGTAGCATACAAAAGATTAGTCATTTCTAAAATGGTAAGTCTCTGAAGTGTTTTGTATTCAAACTGAAAAGTATATAAAGATAGGAATCATTTATGAAGCAGACTGAGAATTTTTTCATTTTAGACATCCTCGTTTGATTCTATGCAAACATCAAACTAAGAATGGCAAAAATGAGTTCCTCTTTCTATATATTAATACTAACTTTTTCTTTGCTTTCTCAAGGCATTTTACTTTCAGCATCCAAATCCATAAGAAATTTAGAAGATGACATGGTGTTCAATACTTTTAGGCTGGGGAAAGCCTTTCAGAAGGAAGATACTGCAGAAAAATCAGTCGTTGCTCCTTCCCTGGAACAATATAGAAATGATGAGACCAGCTTCACAAATGATGAGGAGAACAAAAATTCAAAGGTAAGTGGCATTGTGACTTGTCCTTTATTTCAATAGAATCTGAATTGTTTTTATGAATGTTTTAAAAAATAAAGTCAGTACTTCACACAGAATATGGGCAAGTAGTCACAATATACATTAGGACAATTAAATGCTGAAATTTCATATATATCAGGCTATTTTCCATCCTGGACAACATCTCTTTCTCCACATGGGTTTGTCTCCCTCCAAAAATTGTATTCTAAGGTGTATTTAGAGTAAAAACAGTGCAGAGCATCTTTGAATAGATCAATAAAAGTATTACACAATTGTATTGTAGTTCCATTCCCAATAAAACAGCTAAAACAAAAATCAACCTTTTCTTTACAGAATGCAGGTGCCAAACATAATTTCTTAAATCATGGTCTACCACTGAATCTGGCTATAAAACCTTATCTTGCACTAAAAGGATCTGTAGTTTTTCCAGCTGAAAATGGAGTTCAGAATACTGAATCAACACAAGAAAAGAGAGAAATTGGGGATGAAGAAAACTCAGCTAAATTTCCCATAGGAAGGAGAGATTTTGACAGTGAGTAGTCTTTTTTAAAATTTAATTCTTATATTTAATACCATAACATAGAACTCTTGAGTTTAAATGAATCTGGATCCAATCATAACAAAATCAAATAAGACCATGGTTCAGTGACACTTAATATTAAGCGACCCCTGCCAAAGACATGGGATTAAAAAGCATTTAATTAGTTATTGCAACTTTAATTACTCAGAATTATATTAAAGCCATCCTTTTATATCTTGCAAATATGTATGATAATAATAATCCTTTAAACAATTTAAACTTTTTTTTCTTATCAGTGCTCAGGTGTATGCTGGGAAGAGTCTATCGACCTTGTTGGCAAGTCTGATACCTGCTGGTCCACATCGTCTTTCCAGAAGAAAACAAAATCATTTAATTGTCCATGGGGAAAAAAGCCCTTAATGTTACTATGACTTGTATTATTTTAAAATGTCTGTTCTCAAAAGAAGTAGTATTAAAATATGCCAGTAACTTAAATGATATGCTTTACTTGTGCATTAAATCTTGTGAATATTCTGCATAATTATGACTTACTCGTATTTTTTTTAAACAATGTCTAACATGCTAACCTTACACACAGTGCAGAACAAAACAATAAAGCATCATAATTTATACCTTGATCTCTTAAACACTAAGTAAATCTCTTTGGTGAATGGTTTTATTTATATATACATATATATGTATGTAAACCTAAAGCACATAAAAAGACAAATTTATAGTCTAAAAAACTGAGTTAACTTTGTCTGGCCAGTTATTAATTTGTTCTTGGCAGGACACTTGTTGCTTTTTGCTACTTTGGCTAGCTTGCCATCCAATTTATTCCGCAAATTGTTTGATGTCTTAGGTATCTTAACATTTTTATGTTGAGGTGGTTCATTTTCATTATCACCCAAAATATTTTCATCATCCAAATCCACCTGTTTCCTTTTTGAGCTTTTATTTCCTGTCTGACTACTTGACTTTCTTGCAACTTTTTCATTTTTACTTCTGTCCAGATGAACATTTCCGGAACTTGTTCCAATTTTTGGTCTTTCAATAGAAAAATTTACACCATCTGTTATGCAAGATGAAAAAGAAAAGAAATTATATAATATTTAGTATTACATGTGAGAATTTTACAATAAACTTTAAAAATGACTAAATAGTATTCAAAAACTTATGATTTGCACCACAATGCTATAAATGACATGATTAACAAATACTTTATCACACATTAATGTGCACCTACCACACATGATTTTATATCACGTCTCATCCCTACAAATATTTGTATTACTTGAATGCCCAACATTTAATATTTAAATGCTACAAATTATTTCTTAAATATATTTAGTTAAATCAAGCTTATTCCTATACATAAAGTTGCACGTAGATCTAACTTAAACTCAGCTCAAAAATAAAATAAACCTAGGTCTTTAAAAACATAAGCCTTTACATTTCATATTTCACACTTTGTGGGAAAAAATGAGTTTTATTTAAGTTGAAATCAATTAGTAGACTAGAATTACATTGTTATTTAATTGTTCAAATAAAGTCAGTTACCAGAAAGGTCATTTTCCATGTGAAGAACATGTACAAGGTTTGATGTTGAATTAACATTATCCCATTTATCCTTGTTTATCATGAAGTCATCTTTATAGGTACAAGCAAACTGGGATCTAATTAATGTTTGCTTCCTCTGGTAATGGGTAAAAAGAAGAAAACATACAATTTATTCTCTATTTCTACTTATTTTTTCATCTAGATAGAAACATACTCTATAGTAATCACGGTATCATTAAGATATCCCTTATTAATTCATTGGGAACTTCTAGCTCTTCATAATTGACAAATGCACTTATTGCTATGACTAGCATTTTTGTTCTTTGCAGTTAAGCTTTATGTATACTTTTTTGTAACCATTCAGAAAAATCAATTTTGGACTCGACAGAGGCCTATGCTGTTATACATTCTGAGTCTGAGTTACTTTGGAAAGTTTGTTTTATTAGAAACTTAAAAATAATATACATGATATACATAGCCACAGAAAAACACAAATTCATCATTCTAAGAATTACATAGTAATTCTCTTTGGAAAAAACAGCATATGGCATTCAAGAAACTGAGAGAAAGGGAGAAACACTAAAATAAAAAAGAGAAATGAAAGGTAAATGATGCAAAAATAGAAAACTAAATAAGCTAAAAGATAAAGTGGTAACTGAAAGACATTTTTTATTCAAACCCTGAATATTTAGAAAAATAAAGATTGCTAAAAGGTATCATTCTAGAAAGATCTGACCAAATGATTTAATGGTCGAAAATTCAAATATACTCTTGCCTTTATCTTTAAACATCATAAATTAGGAGAAAATTAGAATGTGAACTTTAATTCTTAGCCACTGAGTAGTATGACAAGAAGGTAGTTTTGAAAATGTATTCTGTAAACATAGATTCAATGGCTGTTCTATGTTTTAGAGATCTGTTTAATTTAGAGATCTGATATGTTTAATTTCAGAACAAAGTAATTTATACAGAAAATACAAATTCAAAAGTTACATGCCCATTATTTTCCCATTATACAAAAATTAATGTCATTCAAGTATAATGGGAAAATTTCTCCAAGTAATCAGAAATCATCCCAAATCCTTTTCAGAACTGTAAGTTTAAATTTCAAATACATGATTAAAAAAGGACTTTGAAAATTTTAAAATTTAACACTTTAAGGTATACTACATTATACTGGACATTATTTACAGAGTATTTGATACAGTTCATAAAGCCTAAGACAGCACAATGTTATATATAAAGTATATATATCTATCCTGTTATGTATCCAGAGGTCATTACATTAAAACAGTCAGATGTTTGCAAACATAATGGCTATGGAACAGTTGTGAAATCCACTGACTATGGTGAAAAATTAGAAAAGTTAAGATAAATTAGAATAGTCTCCCCACTAGCTGCTTCATGAAAGCAAATTTTCTCAAAATGACAAATTCTATATTTTTCTTGCTGGTAGAAACTATAAGAGCCTTCAGTTTCCAGATCTCTAAAACTTATGTTTGATTTATTTGAATGAAACATTAGACAACTGGAGTTTGCTAACTTCCATCTTAAGCATAAAAATATACAAAATTGAAAAAAATGAAAATGTAAAAATTACATTTTTTTAAAAAAGTGAGTAGGCTTGACAATGGATAGAATTAGAACATATTATCTTTATGAATCTACATGAATGCCACTACTATTATATAATGAAAAGTCCTAAGATTTTTAACTAGTCCTTTCTAGACTTTTACTAAGTCCATAAATACAAAGTTAAAGCAAATGATAGAGCTATTGCAAAACATTCTGTTAACCAAGTGAACGATGCATTGTTTATGTCACATCATTACTGTAATAACATTATCTGCAAATTTTTATTTCCATCTGCAAAACTAGTACTAGCTGTTGACATTATTTTTTACGTGTTTCTTTCATTTCACCATTTCACCAGTTGATAAAGAATTATAGATGTATTGCCTATAAAGAGTTTGGTAGGCAAATGCTAAGTAGCTAGTTAAGATCACACCAATCACACCCAGAAAGCACCAGCACAAGGGGACTTCAGCCTCGGAGCACAATCAGCAACACCACCCATAAAGTACTCCACACAAGAATACCATAAATAAATCATTTAGTTCAGACAACTGCTGTTTTCTCAATCTCATGTTTAGCATGAATAAAAATTTCTTTAGAAAGTTGTACTATAGTAATTTTTAAAATACATACAAGTAAAAGTCTCTCTTCATTATATAAATAAAGTCACAAAATAAGTGCCACAGCCCTCCTCACGCGGAGACTTACTCTCTAGGCCTATAGAGAAATTGTTGAACCCTTATCGACAATAGGGCAATTTGAGAAAACGAGAGTTACAAGGTCCTGGATACATAAAAACTAAGAATGGATTCAAGTGTGAAAGGAAAATAGTTAACCATTTATTTACCATAAAAATATTATTATAAACATAATAAAACATAAGTGAGAACTACACTGCCCTGTGGATTAACGGATAGTGTGGGATACTTATGCCTAAAAGAAATAATTGAGAGTAATTATATTGATGTTCTTTCCTTCCTTTTATAAGATTTTATGCATGAGCTTTTTTTCCCTGTACTTTACAAAAATCTTTTTTTAATCACTTATTAAGTTTCAACTATGTTATAGGTACACGCCATACCTAGGAAATCAGGGTGACTTCTATAATCACAAAGATATTTTACTTAGAAGATTTGCTGTTGACACATAGTTGGGAGAAATATTCAGAAAACTGAACAATAGAATCAAGAGCGTAAAGACTTCAGAAGGCTAGAACCATTAAGCTGAAAATAATAAGATAAAAACAAATGAAAATAAACAAAGTACCACATTTAAGTTCAAAATATCAAATACAGATGTACAGAATGAGGACACCTGACTTAAAATAATTTATCAAAAGACCTAGACAGTTTCATTGATCATGAACTTGACGGGAGCCTCCAATGCCATGTCCAGCAAAGAAATCAGCACAAAAAAGACAAAATGATGTGATGAGATGGGACCGGATCTGCTGCCAAAATACTGGCATCGAATACTGGCTCTCTCCCTTACTAATCAGGTGATCCTGGGTATAAATCTCTCACTTATTTATAGAGTAATATTTACCTCACAGAACTGTCAAGTTTAAATGAAGCTGACAATATAAAGGGGCCACATTAGCTCTAGAGATCTGTGTTAATTCCATGCACCGATTAATGTAACAACATATAAAAAGAGTATTCCTATAGAGTAAGAAACCTGCTGAATTTGATTTCTAAGGACCAGGCCCACTTTAGAAGACTCTAGTAATGCAGCTCAAAAAAATGAATTTACAATCAGCTTCTTCATTTTAGTTATTAAAACAATGCAAGCTACACTGGTTTGTATTTGTAACTTAAAAGAGATTGATTTTCCTTTGTTCATAAAAGTTGGGATTTTTTTGCACAAGATTAGTGGCCACATAGAATTAAGATTACTTCCTGTTGCACATCTTCCAAATCTCTCTGTGTATTTGATTTGGAATAACAAATAAGCGAAACAATTCCCTCTTGAAAGTGCTTTTGAAGTACTAAACAACTAAGAATAATGTCCAGATTCATACATGGCTGTTAAAATCATTTTAAAAGTTCAAGTCACATGAGAAAAGGATTGAAAGTTTTCCTTTGTAGAGTGCTTTCTCCCCCTTTGGAAAGATTTCTATCCACAGTAAAATTGCAATGAACTTCAAACTTGCCAAGAATTGGAAAAGTCCTTTTGCCACAAGCTCTTTTTAAATTGAAATTATTAGTAGATTCCCAGCTTGAGGAAAATAATACTTCACATAGGAAAGCTTGACTTCAGTTAAATTAAGATGAATGAGTCAAAATATTGAAAGTCACAAGCACCCTCAGAGCTGTATAAGAAGAAAATGAAAGTTCTAGGTTACTGATAAATTTATCAAGTTTGAAAAAGGAAATTATTCTCAACATACCTATTAAACAGGTAACTAAAAATAAATATTCTAAACACATCTTTTTTTCTTATATCACATTTTCAAAAGAACAGAGACTTGCTATCCTAAAGGGTTTATAATTTAATTTGTAAATATATCTAACAATCCATTTCATCATCAGTGACAATTCGTTTACTTTACTGAATATCAGAAACAAAGTATTTCTGAACAAGGCAGTCACATTATGCTCTCAGAACTCATCATTATAATGATTATGCACTTACTTGTATTTTCTCTTTGGGAAGAGTATAAACCTTGAAGTCGCATACCTGAATACAAACCCTATTATTGAATACCAGCAGTACGGTCTAAAAAATGGTGCCATCCAGAGCTGAACAAGGGTTAATCAGATCAAGGAATATAAAATGTCCAATATAACACTTAACACTTAGTTGGTACTCAATAAATCCCCCCTCATTATTTCAGCCAAAATAAATTCCATTTTAGTTTAGTCTAATACAAGCACCCCATTTTCCCTCTAATGAAAAATGCTGCTCACTTCCTCAAAGTCTTTGCTCAATGTCACCTTCTCAAAGAGACTGTTATAGCTCATCTGATTTAAAACCAAAACATACACAAAGAAAGTTTCCTTATTCCCCTCCCCAACTTTGTTTCACTCGGTAACACTGATAACCTCCTAATATATCACATAATTCCCTTATCTGTTTTGTTTAGTGTCTGCCTCTTCCAACTACAAGGTAAGTCCCAAGAACAAAACTTAGTTTGCAGCTGGTGGTGTGATCTGGCCTTGTATCCCTGTAGCCCTCCGGAGGAACACACAGGGTCAATAGGAGACCATGACCTTCCTTTTATATCCTGCTCCAAGTAGCTGGGCCCCCGAAGTCCCCAATCAAACTGCCCTAGGCTTTGGGCTATCCTGACCTCTTCCTCTGGATTAAAGGTTGTTAATGGCAAAGGTGATGGGAAACAGGCTGTGCGCACCTCTTGGTGGAGCGTCCATAAAAGTATGGTACAGAAAACCAAGGTTGCAGAGGGTCTGAGGGTAGACCAGGGACTTCTATTTATATTCTTGCAGTCAGCCCCATCAATATTTGAGGAAAACTTGTCCATGAGCACAGGAGTTTTTGTCTGTTTTGCTCACTGACATATTGCCAGTGCCTAGAGCTGAGACTGGTATCCTGTAGTATTTAATAAATTCATTAAATTAATTAAGTAAAAATATAAGACTATGCAAGTGGAAGGTTTGAGGGCATGGAAACTGAATAAGCAAAAGCACGGAGGAAGAAAAAAATCTACAGAACAGAACCTACTCTTAATAGAAAGTAAGGAAACCATATGATACAGGAATGAGAAAAGTAGACTGGGTCAGAATAGTTAACTCAGACTAAGGACAAAAGTTTGAGACAGAAAAACATACAGAGTATATGCTATGCTGTTCAATCAAGTAAGGAAACCATTTGGTACCAAAACAAGAGAGAATTACACATGTAGAGAAAAGCTAATTAATTTAAGTATATGGAACTATGCAGTTGCATCCTAAGGTCCATTATAGCCAATGTTCCTTTCATGTTCTTAAATATTCTGCCTTTGTCAGGGTCTCATGCACATATCCTTATAATAAGCCTACTAAAAATAATTGTTCTTTAAAATCAGAAAAGCCATACTTTCCTTGACCCACATTATTATTTTGCCTAACTACGCAATACACAGTATCTTTTTACTACTAAGCCAATCTAATATTTTCAGCAGGTTGTTTCCTCAGCCTGAAATGTTCTCATGCATTCTCTCTGCCTACTTAAATCCTATTTTTCCTAATCTCTCAGTGATCAGAGCACCATTTTCTCTACTTATCATGGGTCTTTAGGTATTGCCTTTCGGTGTATCTTTAACCCAGTAAAACTGCACCTGTTTAATAATATGCTAGCCATGTGCAGTTAATTAAAACTAAACAAAATTTAAAATCTCACTGCAGTAGACACATCCTTAATTGTTCAATAGCCACCAGTGGCTAGCACCTACAGTGTATCTGTGGATAGCACAGATACAGAACATTTCCATAGAAAGTTCTGCTGCAGAACACTGCTCTAGAACAGAGGTTTACAATCTGTCTTGTGATTTGTACATGTGCTACAGATGGGTTCTCAAAGGACTCTAGGACAGCTTTGCTTCCTGGGTCCATAATATTGTATGAGTAAAGGAAACTGCATCTGCTTCCCATGTCTTCCAACTAATACTGATGTTAAATACTGATGTTAATACTGATGTTAAATTAAGCTTTGGGGGAAAATGACAATTATTGTGTTTTCAAAAATTGTTTCTACTCTATTTCCTCCTCTTGATCTGGGATTCCAATTAGGTATACAATAGATTTTTTTCTACGTGTCTTGCTCTTCTAATACATTGCCATCCACTATTGATCCCATCTAGCGAGCTCTTAATTTCAGGTGGCTTTGTAGTTCTGGAATGTCTAATTAGTTCTGTTTCATAGATTTTAATTGTCTATTGGAATTCCCCAATTTTTCATCCAATTTGCCCAACCTTTCCTCTGATTACTTCACATGTTAAAATTTCCATTAATTCCTTGTCAGCTAATTCTAATATCTGGATAAATGTGAATCTGCCTTTAATGTTATCTTTTCTCTTGATTAAAGGGCAAATCTTCCTCTCTCTTCTCATGTTCAGTATGTTTTATTTCATGCAGGATAATGTGTACAGGGGAAGTAGAAGCTCCAGAAGGCTTATTATTTTCTATCAAAAAGAGTTTCTCCTGCCTCCACTGGACAGACACAGTGATGAACAGAGAACCTCAAAGCATTCAGGGACTGACCTGGGTCAGAGCTGAATTATGGTTGTTATAACTCATATTTGAATTCTGATTTTTACCTCATTGTCAGGAAAGTCCCTCCCAGAATTTGAACTGAGAGTCTTACAAATCGCTATAGTCTTTTGATCTAAAAATCATGGAGATTTAGTTTGTCTTTCACAGGTTTTTATATACTGCTCTTTGGCACCCCCACACCACTGGATTTCTTAATGCAGCAGATATCTGAGGAGACAATCGTGCGTTTGAGATAGCTCCCACTCCTCAAGCAGAGCCTGTCTTCTAAATGTGAGACAAGTGATATAAGTCTCTGGACTGAGGTTCCTCAGGCTTCTACTCAGCTCCAAAATGTGTCCTGGTTGAAAAACAGCTGTGCATTCAGAGCTCCAGAAATTTCCAAATTGTTGCCAGCCCCTCAAGACACCCAGAACCTTTGCTGGTTTCTCTTTCCCTGAGCAGAGTTTCTTTAAATGTGCCAACACTATGAGAGCTGGTATCTCTACTATTGACTTACGGACGCTTATGAAGATACTAGAGTTACAGTTGGGCTATTTTTTCATGCTACCTAAGTTCTAATTGTCCAAATACTTCATGTTTTAAAGATCCAGTGTTTTCTTCAACTGGGATTACATCAAACTGAAAAGCTTCTGTACAGAAACAGAAACATTAACCAAAACAAAGAGATATCCTACTGATTGGGAGAAATTTTTGCACACAATACAACTGATAAGGGGCTGATGACAAAAATCTACAAAGAGCACACACAACTCAACAAAAACAAAGTAAACAATCCCATCAAAAAATGGGCAGAAGAGCTAAAAAGACATTTCTCCAAAGAGGAAATGCAAATGGCCAACAGGTATATGAAAAAATGTTCAGCATCGCTTATAGTGAGGGAAATACAAATCAAAACCACAATGAGATACCACCTTACACCAGAGAATGGCACACATTAAAAAAGCAGGCAACAACAAATGTTGGTGAGGCCATGGAGAAAAAAGAACTCTCCTATACTGCTGGTGGGAATGCAAACTGGTCCACCCACTATGGAAAGCAGTATGGAGGTGCGTCACACTACTAAAAATGGAGCTACCACATGACCTAGGAATTCCACTCCTAGGAATCTACCCAAAGGACACAAAAACATTAATCCAAAAGGATACATGCACCCCTATTTTATTGCAGCACTGTTTATGATAGCTAAAATATGGAAACAACTCAGATGCCCAAAAACAGATGACTGGATCAAGAAGATGTGGTGTATATATATATATATATACACAATGGACACACAATATACACACAATGGAACACTATTCAGCAATCAAAAAGATAAACTCATGCCATTTGCAGCAACATGGATGGAGTTAGAAGGGATCATGCTCAGTGAAATAAACCAGAAGGAAAAAAAAAATCAAATGGTTTAACTTATAGGAGGAATATAGGGGAACCAAAAAAGGGATCAGGGGAAAAAAATAACAATAATAACAATAATAAAGACAACAAAACTAACAGGCAACCATAAATAAGAGATATTCTATGAGGGAGAAGGAGGAAAAGGGATCAAATCAGGGGAGAGAAAAGCGCAGGGGACTATGGTGATGGTTCACAGGTGAATTGGTGGGAATTTTATGGTGAATACACAATGGTGCAAGATATAAATAAATATATATATACATTAAAAATTTTTTAGAAAATTCAGTGTTTTCTTGATCAGTTCACCGAAGTTATCAATGAATGCTGATGATTATTCTGACCTACATATAATATGGGGGGAAACATTAACTCAGAATGAGGTGCAAAATACTGCTAACCAAATGAGAGGGAATAAAGCTGAACAATTTACAGGTATAGTAGGTAAGTATCTCCTTGAAAAATCTTCTAATAAAAAGGGATAAGGGTACTTACATAAATTGGAAACTGGGGCTAAGAAATAGGTAAGAACTCTCTAAAGGTTCCTATCAAAACAATGAAGATTGAGGAAGAATCTTCTGATTTCCTTTGCAGGACAAATAAACTGACCATTATAGACAAATTTCCTAATAAGCTACAGCAGGATATAAAATTTGAGGGCTTAAAATGAATGTTAATTAGCAGTTTCCAAAGTAGCTTCACGGGATTTTTGTGCTCAGAGGACTGTCTATTTCTATTTATGAATTAAGAAATTAAATTCCAAAAAAAGTTAATTTGTCCTCTATATTGTGGCCACTTCACAATTAAGATCACCTACAACATCAAAATTTTAAGTTCCCTAATATTTTCTACCACTGAGGTACTCTTTCCAAGACAGTATTTTAAGTGTAGTTCATGTACTCTTTCCACAACTCAAAAAAAAAAAAATTCTATGCCAAAAGAGCAAAAATAACAGGAAAATAAGTTAAATTACTTTTCCATAGTTACTTAGTAGCAAATATTAGTAATAATTTTTCTTATTCCAACAAATACTCTACTTGGCAATGGTTTAGCTATATACCTGGCTAAACTAATTATTTTCACACATTGTTTTTATAAAGAGTACTATACTGTAAAATATAATCATAAACACCAAATCCTCTCTCTATTGTCATTTAGTTTCAGAACTATGTAGACTAATGCAGCTCCATTATTAAGTAACAGAAGCAATGTAATTATAATCTCGTTAGTACTAATCTGTGACTTTGCACATTGGCATAAGATATATTTCATGGTAGCCATAAGATCTCAAATAGCAGCTTTCTCAAGAATCTTGCATCCTCCTCTGTAAATGAGATTGGATTAGATGATTTCTCTCCTACTAGCCAAAACTTTCTAAACTTGTTTATACATTTTAAGAACCTCCTCCTGCTTCAGATAAATTTTTTTCATTTTGATATACTTGGTTTTAATAAGACATCCCAGTGATCTTTAAATAAAAACGTTTGTGAATATGCATAGCAGGGTAAAAAACACAGAGTTTATATGATATATTAGTGCTTCTAATCAAAGCACGTTTCTAAAAAATACATCTTTGCAACAGATTCTGGTTAGGGTAGAGGCCCCACAGAAAGTGAAAAAGTTACCAGAGAATGGAAGAATGGAAAATTACAGGCCCTGCGCCTGCCTGTGAGCAGGAGACAGTCTAAAGTCCCAATAAGAAGAGAGCTGGAAGGGGAGCGGGTGATGACCCCTCTTTTGAGCGGAGTGTACTAATCCCTTGTTTCTAGCTGCCTGTGTGCTAATCAGGAAGCTACCTCCCCGTGTATGTGTAATCAACAGGTAGAGGCCCCTCAGCAAGCTATATTTGGTATAAAAGACCCTAGACAAGAGCATTTCTGGGGTAACCTGCTTCAGGTGCCCAGTCCCTGTCATCACAGGGAGTTTCCATGCTTTCATATCACTGAATAGAGTGTCTAAAATTCACTCCTCACATTTGGTGTCCTTCATTTTCATGGCACGAGACAAGAATTCAGCTGACATTATGTTACATCTTGACTATAATTATGTTAATACAAGAGTTGACAAATTTTTATTTACAGAAAAACTACAAAAAACTCAATGATGTATTAATTACTAACAACTACTAGTAGCCAACAGAAAGACAAGGCTTATAAATAAACTGAATGGGTCTGGGATAATTAGATGAAACAGATGATAACTAAAAGCTCTTTGCAAATCGAGACTTTCCAAATGGTAGTATAAAAAGCACACAAACTAGAACTTTCACAGTTGTATAAAGATGAATAATTGATGATTTAAGGATAATTATAAATCTTACATAAAAATTTTGTTAAACAGTGAATGAATTACCAAAAAATTTTTAAGCATTGAAAAACAAATTATTGACTACTTTGAGCACAAATACTTTAAATGAGAACAGGAAAACACTTCAATCCAAATAAAAATATAAAGAATAGCTCTAGCCAATGAACAATGTGAAATGTTCCCTTTGTCTAAATCTATTATTATATCCCCTCACTATGACTCCAGACAAAAACAAATTCCATAGTCTATCTAGACTGATTTTCAGATATCAGAAATGTAAATAATACTATGTCTCCTTTATTTTCCCCTTCATTCACTGAATATTCATTAAACTCTTACCATAGCAGGTACTTAATTCTTTCCTTCTTTAAGGTACAGTTTATTGAATAGACCAGAGACAGATCAGCCAAGATTATATAAAAGGAAGTTTCTGTATATCAACCATCATAACTCATTTTCCATTTAATTCCTATTTTTCCATATAAAATGTATGCTTTCAATATCCAGCTCAGTTTTACATATTTTTTCTAAAAACAAATAATTTTATCATTTTCATGAGAGTACATTAAATTGTACCTTAAATTTATTCTCCAATAGTGACTTATTGATGCGTTCTCTTAGGGGTTTCATCAGTGAAGTTTTCACTTGAGTGGGAGATCTAAATATGTCCAAAAATAGCAAAAGTTTATAGTTAAAGTAGCTTTTAAATTAGTATTCACCTTTCCTCTACCAGTTATAAGATAAAAAATAATAATCTAGTTGTTCATGATAATATATAAAAGTCTCAGTATTCCTACCATGAGAATGCTGAATATTAACAATGTGTTCCGTTAATTAAACACTAAGTATTCAAGTGTCTACTGTTTGTAAAGACACTGTATAAGGTACTGTGAAGGACAGAAAGTTGATTAGTTCACAGGCTCTGGATTCAGGCATCCTGAAGTAAGGAAATAAGATACTGAAATTCAAAGATACTAAAATTCAAAATAAAAAAGACAACTGCTGACACAAGGGAAATCAAGAGGAAAATAGAGTTCAGAAATTGGAGGATCAGAGAAGGCACAATGGAGAAAGAGATACTGGAATTTGGGAGCCTGAGAAACCTGGACCCCTCAATAAGTCCTTTTTGGCTTAACAGAGCTGAGACCATGACTTCTTTGACTGAAAAGACCATTATTAAGATTAAAGAATAGTCTATTCTAAGACAGAACAGTTGATGGCCTTATATTGACTTATATTCATTCATCACATTGTTCTTCATTTTATCTTTCCAATGCAGATGGTTAAAATTTTACTTTACCATGGCTGGTAATTGTCTGCACAATGACAACTGGAAATGCTATGGTAACTGTGAACAATTGAAATGGATTTGGCCACCTGATTAAGCACAGAAAAATATCATTTTTAAATGAATGTGGGGATTAATTTTGCTTTAAAAAATTCTATAAACTCAAAATAACACTTGTCTATTTGATTGAAGAGAAAATTAAAATAATTTATATTTCTACCTAAAAGCAAACATTATTAAAGCAGAAGCCAGGCAAAAGGAAATAAAACAAAGGTTCATCTTCTTTAGTTTTTTTTTTTTTGGATTCAAGTAAATCATTGATAAAATATTTATTGTTAAATAACTTGACCATATTTGATGTAGAATGTGGAAGAATTAAATCATGCCCTGAAGTAAAAGAATAATCATGGAAACTTGGAGAACAAGGTTTCTTTTTAAAGAGACTATAAAAGATGGTGAAGCACAGGAGAAAGTACATAAAGCAACCATGGATGGGTACGAAAAATTGTTAGGCCAAAATCAGATTTCTGAAAGTAGCTCAAGCAGAAAAAATAAGGGATCAAACAGTAAGATGATTCTGTAAAAATTTCTACAATGTACTACACATAACTTTAAAAGGTTGTTATAAAGTTTTCTTGTGTCTATAAATAAATGCTCAATTAATGCGTAATATCATTGGCCAACTCAATGATTGAACTGTACTATTAAAACTGTAGAGTCTTGCACATAATACCAACACTAATTTAATAAGCACTTTTCTTCATAATATGGGGAAGAAGCAATAAATGCCAATTCCAATGTATGGCTG
This sequence comes from Scalopus aquaticus, assembly GCA_004024925.1. Taxonomy (NCBI): domain Eukaryota; kingdom Metazoa; phylum Chordata; class Mammalia; order Eulipotyphla; family Talpidae; genus Scalopus; species Scalopus aquaticus. The sequence goes on from PVIJ01000181.1 coordinate 107,200, forward strand.
TTATGTATGCTCTCTCCTGTTCTTGTGCAAGGATTGTGTTACACAATCCTTCTGCAAGGATCCTTACAGAAGAGAGACCTCAGTTTCTGAAGAAAGACACTTTTGCTATTTGCTAACTATAACTAGTTCACTTAGGAAAACCACTTAAATATTTTTCCTAAGTCTCTAACTCTTCACTGAGGAATGGAGATACCATTACAAGCGGTTGTTGTAAGATAGCTGAGATTATATGAGCAAAAGCTTCAACAAAGTTCTTGACATACAAAGCAAAACAAGTAAATATTTCCAAAGCAAAAAATGAAAGGAAACCAAAAAATCTCTACTTGACTCACTGTCATAGTCTCACAAAATGGTTCCTTTTTATGTATAACCATTTCACATTCTTTTGTCTTCTCTCTTCATACTCTTTTATAGGCTCCAAGTTTCCTACCACAGCATATATTTCTTTCCCCTAATCAAGGAAGTGTTTTTCCTATGGACTGGAATTAACATTTACACATCTAACCTACACATTACTTACCTAAAAAGTGTAAGGATAGAAATTCCATGATGATGAATTGTGCTTTCATCACCATATAAAAGCTCTGCTTTGTTACTGGTAGGAGCACTGGCTGCCTCTTCATCCAAAAGAACTAGTAACATTTTCACAGTATCTCTGCCACAGTATGCAGTGCCATGATTTATGGCATAAGATTTTGGCTAGAACAAAAATAATTTTAAGTAAATATAATGATCAGTCCAGCTGGGTCAATCAGCTACTCTTCCATTTAATGTGCTACTGCTTCCCTTATTCCTCTATTGTTGAAGTTATTAAAAAGCAGCCACAAAAAGTGGCTTCAAGCCATACTAAGTCATTTTTCTTCCTAAAGCCATACTAAAATCAATCTCATCAACTTCTCTATACACGAAAGAATACAGAAAATAATATTCTCAAAGGAAGACATTAGGTTCTAATAAAAATAACACTGGACTTAAAAATCAGAAAATTTAGTCACTATCTCTCTTTGACCTCAGTATCATGGCTTGACTTCTCTGTGTATTTTTTCTCTCTTATACCAAAGGAGATGGCTTATGGCAATCTGAATACCAATCCACTGATGGCTGAAAAGATCTGATTAAATGCAAAAATGAAAAACCATTTGACATTTATTCACCCTATAAGCATAGAGAAGTACAGACTATATCCCAAGCACTGTGTCTGTTGCTAAGACTACAAAGGCAAAAACCCCTCCTCAAATACCTGATCACCAAGATAAAGGAAATAATGTTTTGTAGAAGGATAATGAAAGTAAGCAATAATTGCATTACGGAGTGCTAAGTGCTGTTTCTAACAGAACTTACACAAAGTGCAGTGGGAGCACACAAAAGGGTATGGCCAATGACCCTGGAGTCCAGGATGGCTTCCTGGAGGAAACACACAAGAGTAAGAGAGACCACTGAGAGAGAACATGACACTTTCAGGTACCAGGTAGCATGAATTGGCTAAGAGGAGAGTAGCCAGGGAGGGAGTTATGTGAGACGAACCTGGGAAAGATTAAAAGAGAGCTGGAACAACTCAGTGACTAGAGAGAAGGATATAGAAAAATATAAGATAATAATATATAGAGAGATATAAACCAGTACAAATTCTAGTTGGGTTTAATACTAACCTACTGTGGTGTGTCTGTATAATTTTAAAAAGTTGCATCACTTCACGGTGCTTCACTTAAACTCACTGTTAAAAGAGGGAGTGATGACAATGCCTAACCCACAGAGCTGCTGAACATTGTACCTAAACCCCAGAGTTGCCTGCTGTGACATGCATTTGAGCTGAGCCACTTTCTTCAGCTTTCATCAACCATGATCTTGGCCTCTTTTCTCTACTTGGCTTACTCAGCCTACATGGTGAACTATAATATATAGCTACTCTGGAATTAAAACAAATTGCCTATCACAATATGGTACTGAACATATATATTTCATCAGTGCTAGAAAAGTCCATGTTGTTTAATATTGACTTCTGGGAGAATCATTACAATATTTTGCAAAGATTTCTGACTTGGTTGAAAACATATTAAGAACTAGGTTCTTTATTTCTCGTAACAGGAAATAGGAGAGATTGGGGCTTCTAATTTCCTGAGTAGAGACAGTTCCTGATTTATATTTCTAGTAATAACCTGGTTTTCATTAGAGCCAAGTTGGTTACAGGAAGTATTAACACACCTGGCGCAACAACCCAGAACCCCCACCCATGTCCCACCTTCAAATCAATCTAAAAACTGCATTATTATAGAAAAATAGCGAAAAGTAGTCTCATAAGTCTGTGAATAATAAATGAGTAATAAAAATAAGTAAAGTCTTTCTTCATACATTGGCTATTACAATCACACCTAATGAAAAGGGGCTTTTGTTACTGGATTACCCTGCAACAAATGGATTATAACACATACTCCCAGATTCTGTTCTGGACTTAAAAGCAAGGTAGTCAAGCTCCCCCGTAATGCTATGATAGTTGTAATGCTGTGTAATGTTTTATTCTCTATGTAAAAAAAAAAAAAGGCAAATGTTACAGAAATATATATAGTTAAAAGATTTCGACATATAGGAGAAATTCTCAACGTTTGCAATAGGCTAGTAATGGAAAAAGAAAATAAGACCATAGAAATAGAAAAGAAATCATGAACTACTTAATAGAAAACATTTCTGTCACTGTTCTATGCAATCCCTTGGTACTGGGGCAGAACCAGAGTGACCAGGCTTTTAAAAATCTGCGTGAATGGGAAAATGGTTGTTTATTATAAAAATTAACTACATTGAAAAATAAGACAAAATCCCTTTCTATCCATCAAGAATTATAAATCCCTAGTGCTGCAGGAGATACAGAAGATGATCCAATCCCCTACTTGAACAAATACAAACACTTTGGCCCAAAGATATTATGATTTATCCAACTCAAACATAATCCTACACAATCCTATTGAGAAACAATTTTCAACAATGTCTTACAACACAGGAAACACATCTGTCTGACTTAAGGAGCAACAGTAAACTATTTCTACAAGTAGAAGAAAAATGTCTTATGAAATGACAACGATAAATAAAAAGCTCATTACCCGTGCAGGACTGATGTCAGTGGTGTTCACAGCTACATCTTCTTGCTGAGAATTGTTAATATTTTTAATCCTCAAATCCAAATCCTGAGCAACTTCCTCTACTGCTTTATAAAAAGGATCCCTGCTGTGCTGGCCTTTAATCAATATCATCTTTATCACTGAGAGTATTTGACCCCCTGCAATGCTGAAAATAGAAATAAGATCGCTTTTATAATAGTATTAAAAGTGACAATAAGCTTTTAAGCTTGAAAATATAATTCTCGGAGTTAATCAACACTTTTCAAAGAATATGGCTTTGATCTTATAAATCAAGCAGTACTGTTAAGAATGAGAACCATTAGAGACAAATTTTAAAGTTTTTCTAAAAGCAAATCATTTTAACAAGACAAATTACTTCTTCCTTGATTCAAAAGCTGACAGAAAATGGCAACATGATAATAGACATATGATAACAGATTAAGATGTACTTATAGACACACAATATACTTTAAATATGTACCTTTAGATACAACTAAGAAAACAAAAAACAGGTACCTTTCAATTGAATATCTAGAATTTTGCATTTAACTAAATCTTAAAACCAATTCGGTATTATTAGTCTTAAATCACAGGTGAGAAAATTGAGTTTCTGAAAGTAAAAAAACATGTCCAAGAACACGGTGTTGTGGATTAGGAAGGAGGTGTTGAAAACATGTTACTGCAGCCTAACATGAGAAGAGTTAACGAAAGAAAGAGGAAATTAAGCCAGTTAATACTGATTGAAAGTGAAGCAGAGGCAGGAGCAATATGGTCAACAGGGAAGTGTTTTGAAAAATCTGAAACCAATTGTTTCTTTATGCTAAGCCTGAACCTGAATGAATATGGGTTGCAGTTCCTGCTCAAAAAGGCTGACCTAAAACCAGTGCAAGAAAGAAGATAGGACTGGGTCCACTGAAGAAGAAACTAGAGGTGCCCAACCTCAAGTCAGGTGCCCAACCTCCAGAAGTCAGGAGATCCCCATCCCTGGGGTATCACTGGAAAGGCTGCACAGGTAGCAAATGTGAAGGTGGCATGTTCTGACCATGGAGTCTCCCCCATATTCTATCTTGGGTGTGCAATCGAAACTGTGACTTTATATATTATAGTGACATAAAATGAAATTAGGAAGTTATCACCTTTACTATTTTCTTGCCATGGTTTATGTTTTAAGGAATAGGCCAACTTCCCTAACAGACATTGGAAATATGATTGTTCACATTTAGATAGCTGGTCCAAATAAAGAAGGAAAGTTAGAACAAAACTGCAGAGGTTTCAATGGATGATACTGCCAAATCTGATCTCTCAAATTTGCCTGATTATCAGAATCATATCCAGCATTTGTTTAAATATCAATTCCAGAGCCCATTCTAGTGAATCACAATCCCCAGGTTAAGGTACTGAATAGTTGCATTGTTTTAAAAGTACCACAGGTAATTCTTATGACCAGACAAGCTTGGAGAACATTTCATGAAAAAAATTAGCTCTTAAGAAAGGAACCATCGGGCATCCCTGGTGGCGCAGCGGTTGAGCGCTGCGCTGTGGAGCTGTCGGCAGTTCACGATGTGAGTTCGAAGCCCAGCCGGGGAGAATCCCACATGGTGCGGCAGACCTCTCCTGCCTCGCCCGCTGCTCCCATCAGCAGTGTATTTCTGATCTGCCTGTTCTGCTCCCCACTCTGTCTCTGGTGAACCCTCTCGCCACCCCACGCCTCTGGCCTGTACCCCAGCTTGTATGTATAAATAAATAAATCTTTAAAAAAATAAAATAAAATAAATAAATAAAAAAGAAAGGAACCATCTTTTACTAACCTTCAAATTACCAGTTTACAACTGACCTCATAGGAGATGACCTGTGTTACGAGTAATGTGAAGTTTTTAATAGTAAGGCAAAAGAAATGTATTTTGCTACTCACATTATTATTATTTGCAACCCAAAAGTACTTACTCTGTGGCAGACTAGATACTCCAGAGAAACAACTCACTGAGTTTGGCAGGAACAGGAAAAATTCCCCAAATCCCATCAATTTCTGCCCCCAAAAGGGAACATACAAGAGCTGGAGTGGCAAGCTAGCAGATGTGAGCGGTGAGCCAACAGGGAATAGGGTCCTCCTGAGGACACAAATCTCTAGTATCACTGAGATGGAGAACACAAAGCGTGGTGGGCTTTCACACTGAACATTGAACATTCATTCCAAGGTGGAGTGAGCTGGCCTGGCTTTATTAGGTTTATGCTAAGTACTTTATATTTTTGAAGCTATTTTATTTTGACATTTTCCATTTGCTTATGGTACAGAAATACAATTACTTTTTGTTTATTAATCTGAGTCCAGTAATACTATTTAAATTCTACTATTAATTTTAATAATTTTCCTTTAGATTATTGGAATTTCCTACATATACAATCATGTCATCTGATTGAATTTTATTTCTTCCTTTTTAATGGTTATATTTTCTTTTTTTTTTCCAAAATGTTTGTATAGAATTTTTTTTTTTTAAATATATATTTTTATTGTTATTTGTATCTTTTACATTTTGTATTCCCCTTGGGTAACCCACCACCAATTCACCTGTGATCCATCTCCGATTTGGTTTCGCTATAGTCCTGTTATAAGTGAAACCATTCGATATTTTTCTCTTTCTTTCTGGTTTGTTTTGCTGAGTATGATCCCCTCTAATTCCATCCATGTTGCTGCAAATTGCATGTGTGTATCTTCTTTGAATGCTGAATAGTATTCCATTGTGTATATGTACCACATCTTCTTGATCCAATCATCTATTTTTGGACATCTGGGTTGCTTCCATACCTTTGCTATTGTGAACAGTGCCGCAATGAACATACGGATGCATGTATCCTTTTGGATTAGTGTTTTTGTGTCCTTTGGGTCGTATGGAAGCTCCATGTTGAGCAGTTTGAGGAACTGCCATACAGCTTTCCATAGTGGTTGGACCAGTTCACATTCCCACCAGCAGTGTAGAAGAGTTCCTTTTTCTCCACATCCTTCCCAGCATTTGTTATTGCCTACTTTCTATATCTTTTTCTTGCCCTTCTATATTGAACAGGACATCTAATACCACGCCAAAAAGAAATGATAAGAGCAGGAACTCTTGTCTTATTATAAATTTAAAAATGCTAAAACATTGCACCACTAAGTAGATTTTCACGGGTATCCTTTCTTCGGTGAAAGCCCTCATTCATAGTTCATTTTACACCGAGGAGATAGCCCTGAGGAGTTGATATGTCCTAATAGACTCCCCACCTTGTACAGTGTCCTTCCTGGGCTTTGTCTTCTGTCCCCTCAACTTCAGTGGCATAAAGTCCCCCCATATCACCAATTCAGTAAATACTCTCAAAATAAAAGCCAGCTTCCATTCTTGACTAACACCTCTGGCTTTCCCCCATCTGCTAGTTTTTGACCTATATTCATAATAATTTGTCTGCTCATCAGGGCATCTAAGAAGCAAGTAAGTTATCCATCATTATTAACTAATTTCAATGAAAGGGCCAATCAGGGGACCTAGTTTGCCATACACCTATAGCCAGATGTATACAGGCATTTTCTATTTCAGCTGCTTTTTTCCTTAATTTTCAATTAAAAACACAGGAAGTAACTGGATAAAATGTGGTCAAAATGAAAACACAATGAAGACTATTTGGTTTTTCTGAGAATTAATCTCTAATAAAAACTTAGAGACTATTCAAAGGATAGCAAAATATAAGAGAATGTCTTAGTGTCAACTGCAGTTGTAAAAAAATGATCTAAATGATATCAAAGTCACCTTGTCCCTTTTTCTCCTTTTTTCTACAGGAATAAATATGCTAAAATTTTAAAGATTATATAATTCACTGAATGAATTGTATTTAGGTTAATGTGATAAAGGTGCTATATAAAATTTATCAAAAATTCCTCTCATATTTTTAAATAAGAATAATTTAACAGAATTTTGGACTGGACAATTCTAACGTTAATATTCTATTAATGTATATTTAGGCCAATATATATAACATTGCAGGTGTGAATTAAGAAGTTACTGGGTAATGAAAATGAAATACAAATTTAAATATTTTAACAATGGGGCACTAATTTATGTAAACTGAAACCACTAACTTAACATATTTTTCAGATGAAAGCATAGTATGCATTTTGTAGTGGCACCTACTGGCAAAGTATAGAAATACAGCCAAACTGTAGTTAAAGATGGCCTGATGGAAAGCCAGCAGGAGTGGGGTAAATGTGAAAATCAATTCTTTGATTTCTTTCCTGTCTACTTATTCCCATCCTCTCCCAAACTCAAAGATTATTGTGATTCCCTACTGCCCCCAATCTATTTTAAAACAAGTAGTATAAACTCATCCTCAGTTACAAGAGTTAAATACATTTTTATCTCTAAGCTTTAAGGTTGAGAGACCTCAGAAATTCTCAGAAATTGAAGATCACACTGAAAGTTATGAGAAACGCTGAGCTGCAAACAACACTGTGACCAACATTCTACGTCGGGAGTACTTGGACCCTCAGTCTCCTCCCTGAGCAGTCAGTCTTGTACACTTCTTCAGCACAGCATGGAGAGGATTACTCTAAAGAAAATGAAGCAAGAGATGCTCCAGATGTATAGGCACCAGGACTGAAAATAGGGATTGAGTAAAGTCTACACACTGACCTCAAATTCCAGCATCACTCTAGCTGACCTCAAATTCCAGAATATTGCTAGCCTGACTTTTTGCTTTCAGAAAGAAACTAGAGGATGCTGTAGAAATTTTTTAGGAAGTACCAAAGAAAAGCCAACAGTACTAGCATCTGGAGAATTCCCACCAAAAGAGTCAACTGGCTACTGTGCTGCAATCAACAAGCTGACTGTACAGGACTCATTCTCAAACATGAAAGGACAGTCCAGAATCACCACACATTTCAGGAGTACCTCTATGAATGAGGGCAAAACAAACAAAAACACTCAACTTAGACAAATCAAAGATCATCCCGGAGGCAAGTAAAAATAATCTTAAAAATTAAATATAATAATCTTAGAGGAATGGATGAGATATAAAATCACACATAATCAAATGTGAGAATAGAATAAAGACATTTATCTCCCATTTACTTTTTCTCAAAAAGATATTTGAAGAAAATAAAAGGTTTACCAATTATAAATAAAGTCATTCAATCCAGGAAGGCAGAGAAAAAGAAGTTCACAAAGTATTGATGAAGCTTCAAGGTTGCCACTCTGAAACAGGCCTACCAATAAAAGCACAAATTGAATAAAGACAGAGAAGTCTCCAAAAAGAGTATCTTCAAGGGCAAAAACCAGGACCAACAGATGACCTGATATTAAAAAGAAATTGCAGTTTTGTTGACAAGCTTGATAATGTATTGATGATAAATGTACAGGAAGTAAAAAAAAGTAGATAATTATTAATGCTAGAAAAAACAAAAATTTGTACAGAAAAGGAAATATAATTACAGTCTATCATATAGCTTAGCAATAGGCAATATTTTACAGAAATAATAATATAAACTTTAAAATATGATTTAACCTGAAATTGTGACATAACTGTACTAGAAGGATGAAAGAAGAGAAGCATATGTATCGTCTGTGTGTGTGTTGGGGGAAAGTGCTAGGAGGTTGGTGAGTGGGTTCCAAATCCATGTATTTCTTGGTTAAAAAGCCCATAGATAAAGTTTAAAACTGAAAAATCAAAATTAGTCACATTAAAATTTCATTTAAGTAAGGTAAATATATAAAAAAAAAAACCAAAAGATAATTATCATTTCCTCTGAGGAGTACTTTTCCATTTGATTTTGACAACATGTATCTGTATTTCTTTGTTTTGCTAAAAATATTTTTAAAAATTAATTATCTGTTATCTCAGAATAAAGAGACAGTCAATATATTATCTAGAAGTTCAGGAGATGTCACTAATATTGACTATAAGTAATATTCCAAAACCTCTTCCAAATTTACTTCTTTGTAATGGATAACCTTATAAGAAGATAAAAAGATGCAATTCAGAATAAAAAACTGAGTAGAAATTATTTTGGAATCTTAAAATGGAAAGAAGTTCCATGGAATAAGATGCAGTGATTAAGAAAATGGGATCAGAACCAAGCTCAGATAGCAGCTCTATCATTTAATAACAACATGAGATGGTAAGTTACTTAGTTCATGCTTCAGTTTCTTCTACTCTAATATGAATGGCATATAGTATCTATTACATAAAGTTGTTGTAATGATCCAATGATAATTCCCTTAAAGAGCATAGTAAAATTTGACACATAGTAAGTGTTCAATAAAGAACAACTATTTTATTTGTAATTTATTTACATAGCTATCTTGTTTCTTCTCCCTACTGTTTGATCTGATGTGTAGTCATTTCAATAGCTCTTATATTCCCACCTCTGATTCCATAAAGTGTTAAAGATAGATGAATAATAATTCATATTTGTAATTCATGAAAAATCATTACCTTGGATTCGGTATTTCTCCAAGAATTTCATCTAATTTGTCAATGAAATTAATAAAATTAGATAATCCTTTTACATGTGTCATTAAAGGATCAGTTGGTGATGGTGCGTATCCTTTCCCTCCCAGTTCCAGTGTTCTAATAAATGATGTGGCAACCTATGAGTTAAAACAAATGATTTAGTTAGTCTGATGATTTAATAAGTTAAAACTACCATTTACAGTTATATTTACATAATTCCAGAAATACTGGGGAAGTGAAGCATTTTTAATGACTCAAGCCACACTTTGACTCAGAAGCAAGTAATCAAGTAAACAGATACCATGCGGATTCATGCCAACAAAGGTGATGGCAATGCAGATGGAGATTGATAAAGTGGGCTAGGGGATAAATCAAGGGCACAGAACATATCTTAAGAGTCTTATCATTGACTACAAAAAATTAGTTTATGAATACATTCTTATATAGATTGAATACTGGCTACTAGAATTGTTACAGGGAACAAAGAGGTTTCAGTATCAACTGTGTTGATTAATCAAGATTGGGCAATTAATTCAACTTTTCTAAATCTTGGCTTTTTTTTTTTTTAAAGATTTATTTTTTATTTATACATACAAGCTGGGGTACAGGCCAGAGGCGTGGGGCGGCGAGAAGGTTCACCAGAGACGGAGTGGGTAGAAGAACAGGCAGATCAGAAATACACTGCTGAGAGGAGCAGCGGGCAAGGCAGGAGAGGTCTGCTGCGCCATGTGGGATTCTCCCCGGCTGGGCGTCGAACCCGCGTCGCCGCTGCCAACAGCTCCACAGCGCAGCGCTTAACCACTGCGCCACCAGGGAGGCCCCAATCTTGGCTTTTTTATTTATAAAATGAAGATTAGATAATCACGGACTAGATAATCACTAAATCCAATCTAGCCTTCATGTCCTAGGATTATTTAATCATGTATAATGCAAAAGATCTTGCCTCACAATGATGCAAATACATATGTGACGGCTATACATAAGAGCACTTACATCAAAGATGAAATATTTTGAAGCAGCATTTTCCAAAATCTATCCTAATGATAAATTCTATGAAATTTTTATAGAGGGGAAAATCCCATGGTCCAATAGCATAAGAAACAACAGATTAAATAACAAGGTTAACTTCAGCAGAATTCTTCATATTTTCAGACTTCTTGATATATAAACATACATTATAAGGTATATAAAATTTCCAAACATGTTGGCTTTGGAAACATTTATTCAAGGAGCAAATAACAGGGACTTTTTAAAAATTATTATTAATGACACACCATTAGTTTTATATACTTGTTTATCTTTTCACAATATAGGCTTTCTCCCCTCAGGTGTGGTCACCACAATTTTCCCACCACCAAAGCAGCCATAGCCCCCCACCATAGTCCATAGTGTTCTCCTTCTCCCCGTTGACAGGGATGTTTTTGCCTTTGGGAATAGCCGTTCCAGGAGAATTTAATACAGCTAACAAGTACATGCAGGGAAATGCTGCTTTAGAGAAATGCTCCCTTATCAAATTTAAAGGATATAGTAAAAAAATTTAAAATATGGATTTTCAAATACAGAGTTAGAACATAATAAACAATTTAAAAGTTGCTTTATGATAGGTACAAGAATTCTTCATTATGGCGCATAGGATCTTGAAAAATCTGGAAATGTAACATGGTCATACCAAAAAGATAGACATTTGTTTCTCTCGAGCTGCATGTTTCAAATCAGTGAAGGCTTCTGTTCCAAGTCCTCTATCAGGAACATTGAGAATATGAGCCAGAGCCAGGTCATTCTTTGAATTCACTAGCAGATTTAAGTATGAGTAGATGATCTTCTTTGCCAGTAACTTTACCTATATAATAAAATATTGTTATTTTCTTTAATGAAGTTGTTCTAAATCTGTAAATAATCTCTTTGTTATAGGCAGTAAAAATACATATGTTCATTCAATGACAGTATCACACTTAATTATCTGGAGAAAGATAAATGCCTTATAAAACAAATGTTTGTTTTGGACAATCAACATATCCTTGCCCGTGAAACCAACATATTGCCAGTGAGAACATAAGAGTAAATCTAAACTATCAAAATTGTTGAAAACAGTTTCAGAAAATCATATAAAAAAATTCCAAAGTATTTTTCAAAAGGCCTACTCTCATTCCCCTGTAGCCTTTTGCTACAAAACAATAGAGCCCCTAAAGCTGGCTCTATTTCGTCCTAGATTTACAACCCTTATAGGACTAGAAATAAGGGGTGAAGTTAAATAGCTAAATTTTTTAGAATTATTAGATACTGACTTTGACAACACCAAATAACCAATTAAGGATTAAAATGAAGAGATTCAACCAAATATTACGCAAATAACAAGAAGTAGTTGATGTTGATATCAATTTGCCTCAAACAGAGCTATAAACCATTTAAGTACAAGATAAATAATATTCAGGAGAACTTGATATGGGCATCAGTTCTTTCATAAATATTGTTCTTCAGAGCCAAATGATAAACCAGGGCATCAAATGATTGTTTTCTTAAAATTACTTATTATACCTACTGAAGGCCTTGCAACATCTATTATTAAAGGAGAAGTGACCATGTGAACTTTCACAGATAACAACTATAAAATATTTGGTAAAATTAAAAAATATATATAAAGATATTTGAAGTATCTAAAAAGCATATACAAGCTGAAGAGGATTTAATTATAAAAGAGCTGCAGCAAAAAATATAAAAATTACAAGTTATTATATTAAAGAAAAAATTCAAAATACTATCCAAAAGAAATACTATCCAAAAGAAAGTATCCAAAACATAGATAGAAGGGAGAAAAACATTTAATTTTAAAAGAAATGCAATAAAAGGGCGTGAATTAAACTAATAATTTACTAGTCCAGGGGTACAGAAAACAGGTGACTAAACACATCAGAGATGAGAATTCAGTGCTGGGAAAGCAGCTAGAGATTTTAAGGGGGAAGTCTTGGAAACAACTGAGAATATGGGCAGTCTAAGTCTCTAGCTGATATCTAAACTATGCAGTGAGGGGGACATTTCAGAGTCCACCAAAAGCACAGGCACTAACATATATATTCTAAAAATATTGAGCAATGGGGAATCAGAGCCACGAGTTTGAAAGTTTGCTAAGTGCATTTCAAAACTGTGCATTGCTTAAGCAAGCTGGATAGATTTGAAGTGT
>PVIJ01000181.1:120061-314877 GCA_004024925.1 Scalopus aquaticus
AAAAAAAAAAAAAAAAAAAAAAAAAAAAAAAAAAAAAAAAAAAAAAAAAAAAAAAAAAAAAAAAAAAAAAAAAAAAAAAAAAAAAAAAAAAAAAAAAAAAAAAAAAAAAAAAAAAAAAAAAAAAAAAAAAAAAAAAAAAAAAAAAAAAAAAAAAAAAAAAAAAAAAAAAAGGCAGAGAGAAGTGATAATAACAGATACTCACAATGAAACAAAGTATAAAGTTGGAATTCATCCAATATTCCTCAGAAGAACATGACAAAAACCAGAGTCACTACAAAATACTGTCTATAATGTTCGGTTCATTATAAATGAACATCTATAATGTTCATGCAAAAATTACTAGTCAGGTAGACTCAGGAGAAAAAGTAATTAATAAAAACTGTCACCAAACAGAGTTAGATATTAGAATTGGAAGACAAAATGTTAAGGCAGCTACTACAAATATGCTCAAAGAACTGAAAAAAAAAAAGATTCAATGAAAACATATTTATAAATTAATTAACAGGGTGAAACAAGAAAGTGTACAATATAAAATAAATTCCAGAGATGAAAAATACAATAACTGAAACAAATTTGCTGGATGAGCTCAACAGCGAATTGCACAAAGTATCAAGGAACTTAAAGATGTAGAAATAGAAATCACCAAATATGAAAAAAAAGGCGAAAAAAAGGCAAGAACCAAAATGACTAATGAGACAATATAAAGAGGTCCAACATATATGTAATTGGAATCTCTGCACAGAAGTGAAAGGAGCAGGGAAAAATATTTGACAAACTTATGGTGAAAACATCCCAAATGTGGTAGAAAACATTAATTCATAGACCCAAGAGTCACTCAAGTAGGAAAATCAAAGATAACCACTCCCATAGTCATGTGTTGTTGATCAACAAGGATATATTCTGAGAAAAGTGTCATGGGATGATTTCATCATTGTGTAAATGTCACAGAGTAATTACAAAAATATGAATGGTATAGGTCTACTACATACCTAGGCTATATGATATAGCCTATTGGGACCACCATTGTGCCTGTGCTCTGTAATTAACCGAAACAATGTTAAACAACATGTAGCTCTAAACATTGTAATCAAACACTGTAACCATAGATGTGAGAAAAATTTCAAAGTAGCTAGAGCAAACACATTACATGCTGGAGAACAATGATAAAGATAAAGTATCTAAGCTGGAAGACAGCAGGACAACATATTAAATATGCTAAGAAATGGCCGTTAAAATACTGTACAATTTTAAAAATCCAGAAAGCATAGTATTTGCAAAGGAACAGAATCCCAGATCATGGAACAGGAAAGAGTCCAGAACTAGACTCACAAAGATATTACCTTTGCAAAGAGGTGTCCTGATTTTGCAATAAAAAGTAGTCATTACATTCTCTCTCTCTTATAACCTTATTAACTCTCTGCAGAGATCTTAATACTTCCTGATACTTTATTTTCTTAATCTTTCCACTACTTTATGAGTCCCATGAGAGACAATGACATATGCTTAGGACCAAGGAGAATGACCAGCACAACAGTTGATAATTAATTCATTTTTTTAAAAAACGTTTCAATTTTTTTCAAAGTGAATTAAAAAAAAAAAGTAATACATGTATTTGGCCCTTCTAGAATTTCAAGGTTGAAATTCTATAAATAAAAATTTACTGGGATCAAATAAGCTCTCATGTTTTCATGACATCTCCGTGAAAAAACTACTGTACAGCTAAATTAAAATATCTTTAAGACTGGTTCTAGGGCCTCCCTGGTGGCGCAGCGGTTAAGCGCTGCACTGTGGAGCTGTCGGCAGCAGCGACACGAGTTCGACACCCAGCCGGGGAGATTCCCACATGGCGCGGCAGACCTCTCCTGCCTCGCCCGCTGCTCCCCTCAGCAGTGTATTTCTGATCTGCCTGTTCTGCCCTCTTGCCGCCCCACGCCTCTGGCCTGTACCCCAGCTTGTGTGCATAAATAAATAAATCTTTAAAAAAAAAAAAAAAAAAAGACTGGTTCTAAAATTTTATAAAATAAGGTATAACACAGTTTTCTGTTTACATTTCAAGTGTTCTTTTATCTTTACTTCTACAGTAAATCACAATACTGCATGTAAATCTATAATACAAAAGTTTCCATTTAAAAAAACGTTTCCATTCAACTTTACAGGGCCAAGGTCTCTAAAATGCGTGAATCTCTTCTTTAGCCCTTTGACATCTGGGAAGAGTAACACAATTTGCAAAAAATCAAAGAGGCAAAGTTTGAGGAAAAGTTACATCCACACCAGAAAGTTTTTAACTCTTTCTAGATTTAACTTAATGCAATCTCTCTCTCTCATTGTGCTGCTATTGCCCATAAATAATGATGCTTTACCAGTACCTATGAACCTTATTGCATACAAAACCACGGCTTCAACTCCCACATCTAAGTTTGCTCCTTTAAGGGTAGGAAATTCTGTCCCGACTTGTGATGCAAGACAAACATTAAAGGAAAACATCTTGGAAACCTCACAGCTAAGAGTTTGTCTTTTAACTATGGCTGCTATTGGAAATCTCTCCCTACCATTATGGTCAGATAACATGGCAGTTATGGTTTCCCTGCTCTTGTATTTGTAAGTGGGATTTAAAGAGGCTCTCTGGAAAAGCAGTCCACATAAATACAGTCATGAGGTCCAGAAACAAGGGCCTAAATTGAAAAATCCACAATATTGAAGCTTTTACCAAGATACCAAACTAAAGATACTGTTCTGTTTATTTGTTTAACAAACTGATTCTCTCCATGCCACAAAGTATTTGCAATGTTTGTTTAGAAGTTGAACAATTTTATTTAAGCTTTCTGACAACTCCAAGTTTGTTTTCCTACCCCTTAATTACTGAAGTACAGATACTCTGTTTGAAAAAAATCAGTTTTTCTGATTATTAACAGATATTAAATATGTTAGCCATATATATACAGGTATTTTTTACTTTCTTTGCCAACACATCAGTTCTTTCTTTCTTTCTTTTTTTTTTTTTGCGCCAACACATCATTTCTTACATATAACAAAAAAAAAAAAAATGGGACTAGAACTAATAGTAGAAATTTTTATTTAACTGATGATTACCTTTTAGGAACTTCATTTTTTTCCCCTTGCAAAATAAAGAGATTCAGAATCTATAAGGCATTAGTTTAGTATCTTAGGAATAGTAAATAAAGTAAGGAAACAATACTATTTCTCAAATTCATCCCATTCATCTGCTTGAGAACTCAAGTCCAACATCAGTAAGCACATCTGGTGATCACAATATGCCTTTGCAGGACTTTAGTCCAAAAACTCACTTCAGAATTTTAATAGAAATATATTTCCTTCAAAAAACACTTTGAAAAAAGGAAAATTAAAAACCTGTAAGTAATGGAAAATGACTGAAGACGGCTGTTACTTTAATGATCCCCCCAAAAATCAAATCCACCACTAAGTAGTAGATTAAAATTATCTTAGCAAATACAAGCTAAGAAGGCAAAAGAGAAAAAAGAAGAGGACTAATACAAGGGAACTATTTTTTTTACATGAGAAGACTATACGCTTATAATGAAGACACATCAGTTTCTACATATATACTATAATCCTTTGCCATAAATATTCCTTTAAGGTACTCTTTCAGTGAAGGAAGAGATGAACAGCTGGGATTATATCAAACTAAAAAGCTTCCATACGACCCAGCAATACCACTTTTGGGAATCTACCCAAAGGACACAAAAACACTAATCCAAAAGGATACATGCACCCGTATGTTCATTGCGGCACTGTTCACAATAGCAAAGGCATGGAAGCAACCCAGATGTCAAAAAATAGATGATTGGATCAAGAAGGTGTGGTACACATACACAAAGGAATACTATTCAGCATTCAAAGAAGATAAACACATGCAATTTGCAGCAACATGGATGGAATTAGAGGGGATCATACTCAGTGAAATAAGCCAGAAAGAAAGAGAAAAATATTGAATGGTTTCACTTATAACAGGACTATAAGAAAACCAAATAGGAGAGAGACACTCAGTGGGTGGTAGAGGGGTTGGGGGAGGGGAGGATAATGGCACGAAATGGAGTAAAAAAGAACACAAGGGACCAGAGATGGATCACGGTTGAATTGGTGGTGGGCTACCCAAGGGGAATACAAAATGTAAAAGACATAAATAACAATAAATATATATATTTTAAAAAATAAATAAATTAAAAAAAGAAGAAGAAGAAAAATTAAAAAATAAAAAGCTTCTGTACAGCAAAGGAGACATTAACTAAAACAAAGAGACAGCCTACTGATTGGGAGAAAATTTTTGCACACAATACAACTGATAAAGGACTGATCACAAAGATCTACAAAGAGCTGGACACAAATCAACAAAACAAAGTAAACAATCCCATCAAAAAAATGGGCAGAAGAGCTAAAAAGACACTTCTCCAAAGAGGAAATGCAAATGGCCAATAGGTATGTGAAAAAAATGTTCAACATCACTTGTAATCAAGGAAATGCAAATCTAAACCACAATGAGATACCACCTTATCCAATGAGAATGGCATATATTAAAAAAAAAAAAAAACAGGAAACAACAAGTGTTGGCAATGATGTGGAGAAAAAGGAACTCTCCTACACTGCTGGAGGGAATGCAAAGTAGTCCAACCATTATGGAAAGCTGTATGGCAGTTCCTCAAACTGCTCAACATGGAGCTACCATATGATCCAGGAATTCCATTCCTAGTAATCTACCCAAAGGACACAAAAACATCAATTCAAAAGGATACCTGCATGCCTCTGTTTACTGCAGCATTACTTACAATAGGCAAGATATGGAAACAACCCAAATGCCCCAAAATAGATGATTGGATCAAGAAGATGTAGTATATATACACAATGGAATATTACTTAGCAATCAAAAAAGATAAACTTATCCCATTCACAGCAACATGGGTGGACCTGTAAGGGATTATGCTCATTGAAATAAGCCAGAAAGAAGAAGAAAAATAGGGAGGGGAGGTTAAGGGCACAAAATGGAGTAGAAAAGAACACAAGGGACCATGGAGATGGATCACGGGTGAATTGGTGGTGGGCTACCCAAGGGGAATACAAAATGTAAAAGACATAAATAACAATAAAAAAAAGAAAAAGAAAAATATTGAATGGTTTCACTTATAGAAGGAATGTAGGGGAACCAAATAAGGGATCAGGGGGAAAAAATAATTATAAGAGATGTACAAGTAATTGCCATATATCAATGTACTCCTAAGCCACTGAGAAAAGATCAGGTTTTTGTCAAGATCTGGGGCTGGAATTAAAAATGGAGACTGTTTAAGCAAAAAATTAATATTAAGCAAGAGAAAATTATTACAAATCACTAAAAGGAACCAGATCTGGGCAGGAAACATGCAAAGGTGGGTTTGGGATATCTTCTTGTACCAGAAAAGAAGGAAGTGTGCAAAAAGTCTAGTAGAGTCTGGAAAAAAGACACAGAAGTCCGAGTTAAAGGTCACCCAGTGAAACAATTAAATAGTGACCCTGCCATTTTAAGATATCTATACTTCAACCCAGTATGTAAGTGGATAAGATAAAGCTCTTTACTCAGAAATGACACTTAATTAATGTATAAACATGATAAGTGTTAGAAACTCACCAATATGCAAACTCTAAAGAAAATATTGATGCAAACAAAGATGAACACATGCTTAAAACCATTTGGTGAAGTTGTTGTCAAATAGGGCATTTTACACAGTATCAAAATATCACACACATATCTTTAAGGACAGCAAAAGGAAAACTACATCTTTATACTACAGAAACCTGGCAATTCAGGACTTAAGTTTGCATCTTCCGATATAATACAAAATTAAAAATTCAGCATCAGTAATAAATTATTTGCTAGAATTTTTTAATTATATGTATGCTCTCAGTAACTAAGCATTTAAAACAATAATTAGTTATGTTCACCAAATACACAAAGACTCAAGAGCTCTGGCAATTTGGACATTCATTTATTTTTCTAATACTTAGAATGATAATTACTTTTGCACAATACTTACTATCTTGACCCCAAACAATGAAAAAACAGATTACCATGTTTTTACTAATATCTAATAGATTACTTTTTGCAAATATAACTTTACTTAAATGAATTAAAAAATTAAATAATGACTATAACATACAATCAAATATATAGTGATTTGAAGAGGACCATATCCTGCTTTAATTTACTCACAACTTATCAGTACCTTTTTGTTATCCTGACTGTGTTCACTTGTTGGTGATGCTGATACATAAACATCAGTTTTATCATCTACTGTATACTGTCCGCCAATCAGAAAATCCAATAGTTGACTCTAGAGAAAATATAGCATATTACTAATAAAATGACATGCCACTTGTGAAAAGCATTTTCCATCTTGCTGTGGTGTCACTGACATTTTTGTGTACCTAGCCTTTTGTTTTCAAAGGTGTACATGAAATGAAACTTCCTAATAAAACACTTCAATCTGTTTCAATGATACCTGTACTCAGAGGGTTTTACAAGTTTAGAGTTAAAAAATGACCTTAGAAATGCAACGAGTCTCTAATTTCTTTGAAAGATGAAAGTCAAAGAGAAGAAAAATCTTACTTAAAGCTCACAATCAATGCCCTATTTTAGAATATATATCTAGTGTCTAAACAACATAATTCAAACAAAATAGAGTCCAAGAAGAAAATAACACATAAAGAGATAATTGCTTTCATTCTGCCACATTACTCAACTCCACATTTTTTATTTTTTCTAAAGGACCCAAGATTATATAGGCGTATACACACACACACACACACACGCACACACATATTCCTGATGAGTAAAACTAAAGAGGAGGTGCAAATTGAATTAGCAAAGTTCAACAGGATAGTCATCCATTTTTCCTCTTAGTTATTGCAACATTATAACTAAAATAACTCACCAATATATACTTCTTCAACAGCAACAGAGCTATCACAACTCTACTATATGAGCTTCTGCTCATAAAGACAAAAAAAAAAAATAACTAGAAAGCCTTTCCATAATACATACTCTTTTTCAATTTCAAAAATCAAAATTACCAAAAAAATTTATTACTTTGCAAATTCTAAATAGAAGTAATTCTCACACTGTGGTTCTTATATTTTCAAAAGAGGTATTGAAAACAAAGATTGTCTTTTCTAAAAATACCATTTCATAAAAAACAGGAGAATATTACCTTCTGGTTAAACCATTTTCTATTTTAACTACATGTATAGTACTTTAAATCAGTGCTTCTGAAAGTATGGTCTAAGGATTCTTAAGGTCCCTAATACCACGCAGGGTTTCTAGGAAGTCTACATTTTTCCAACTGTGTATCAGCATGTAGTCATATTTTCTTGAGATACTCCAATCAAAGCAACATATCCAATAGAAGCAGATAACACTCTCATTGGCTTATCAGAAGATCCTCTTTGTTGTTCCTACAATCCAATTAGTACTTACCTTTCATTACCCTCTCAAAATCAACTATGTGAAAAGTCGTCAAAATGATCTCCACAAGCAAGCAATGAAAAAAAAAAATCACTTCTCTCAAGTATCCTTACCAGAGTGTGGACAAGGATGTGTGGGTGTACCTGTATATGTATGTTCATGTGTTTTGAGAAAGTTATAATAAGGCAAAGGTTTTCATGATAGCCGGGTGAGGTAACGACAGCAAACTGCTGTCATTCTCCCCTTTATCCTTAGTAACAGAGCTTTAGTTTTCATTTTGGCACGCTACTACTCAAATTAATAACTATCTTTTCCATGCTCCCTAGAACTTTGGTATGAGCGTGTGACTAAGCTTTGGGCAAAGAGTAGGAGGCAAAAAGACTGATCATCACTCTTTAAAAAGAAAAGAAAAGAGCTGTTTCCCTTACTCCTTCCTGCTCCAAGGAATGCTGACATAATATCTGGGGCTCTGACAGTTATGTTAGACCACAGATGAGTGGTAGAGGTCAAGAACAAAGATTAAAAAGCAGAATGACAAAAAATTAAAAAAACAAAAACCAACACATAGGTCTCTGATAACCATGGAGCTGTAACCTCAGTCCCAGGTGCTCACCTGCAGAGTGAGATAAACATCCATCTTCTTAAACCACTGTTAGTTTAACACTAATAGTTTAATACTATTGTATTGTAGTAAGAAAAAACTGTACTTATATTTCAACCAAGTAAAAATAACACAAGTTGAATAAAATTTACCACCAAAAAATGTCTTTCAAGTAATGACTAGTGAAATTTTCTATTCTTAACAGGATCCAGGAAGCAAAAGCATGATGAAGTTACTATAAATGCTGATATTGTAGCTTAAAATAAAAATGAATCTGGCTGAATTTTAATTTAAGATAGAATTATTTTTAAAAATACTTACTGGGGATATGTTGGTACTATTTTCACAACTAGAAGTCAAAAAACTACATTTTTTGTAGACATCAATCAGATCTAACATGTTACTGCTCTTTAAGAAATCATCGTAAGTCCTCCTAATGTCTTCATAATGGTCTATCACTTCCATATTTTCAGCTGGTAGGTTCAATTTCTCATGTAGTAAATACTTCCACATCAATAAGACATCACTGAGAGAAACTGTAAATTCTCCAATGAGCTGAAAGAAACAATGCCAGAAATAAAAAGATAAAGTAGGGTGCCAAAATATTCATTAACTCATAATTGACAAGTACAAATTGATTGTTACAGTAAAATATATTGATACATTGAATTCCTGTGGTTTTGTAGAGAACACCCAAGCAGGGCTCAGAATAATTTTAAAGTGAGATGTAAAAGAAAAAAATCATATGAATTCATAAAATATGAACAACTACGTTAAGTTTTGCACATGATAAAGTTGGCAAATATAGTCAGCATCTTATTTCACAAAGAAGGGGAGCTGAGTGCTCAGTGAGCTACACTTAAGTACTATTGATTGGGGAGAGATTTGGGCCTGTTAATGTTTAATTCCTTTTAGTTCTTTTAGCTAATGTATTTTTAATCTCTTCTTTTAAAATGGTCAGTGCCATAGTAATTCCCACATGCCAAGCCATTCAAGTTAGCCTGAAAGATGATAAAGATTAAATTTTTAAAAATGTTTAATTTCATCACTATACCAGGAAAGTAAAATACCAGTGCCAAACTTTGGGTCACAGAAGAATTCTGATTCTTCCTTTTTCATGGACACACAAAATATCAATAAACAAGTGCTAAAATGCCACAGTCAAGCTTTTCTCTGTAAGTTGTCACATATTTCTATATTACTAATCAGGCAAAATTGTTCTTTTTTCCTCTTCTTCAATATCCACATGATAAATTATCTCACTGGATAATGTTGAAAGCTCTTCTTTTTTAATTAATTGCATTGGGCTCTCACTTTAGTATCCCAGCTATTAATAAAGGCATCCTCTAAAAAATGACAACTGTAATTCACTGAAAAAATTCTAACTACTCCTTTCTAAAGCAGCATGTGTAACAGTCTTAGGGATCCATACATGGTATTGTGAAATGTAGCATGCTGTTCTTACCCACAGGTAAATTCTATCAATATATTAGCAGTTTCTGTAAAATCAAGGTCTGTCCATTAGTTATACTTTAATAGAACTATATAATTCACTGGAACTAGATTTAACATCAGCTTTAGTCAATGAGTAACACAAAGAAATCAGAGCCAATTAATATATCACGTTCTATCTATCTGACTCCTTTAACTCATATACTTTTAGAGTAATCAGCCACATTTTCTAGTTACATCCAAATCAAAGGAGAGATGTCCAAAATATCTTAAAATGAACTCTTTATTCATTCTTACTAAGGCAACTAAGAAAATTATCCTAATTGTCCTTAGAGAAGGAAACCATGATATAATCAGGAAAGTTATGTTTCATGAAACTAGTTAAATAAACAACAAAAAAAATCAGTAACTTTCAAATCTTGGCTCTATACCACAAGCGTAAGATAAATTTGTAATTTCTCACATTGCATCAAAAAGTATAAACTTTACTTCCCAATCCTACAAAAGTTATACACCATAAAATCTCCAAATGGTATTTAAGTTAAATAAATCCTGTTATTTAGAGTTTCAAAAATAAATTGCTTTATCTCAAAAATTCCTAAAACTATTTTGGTATACCATCCTTCATGTTAAAAATAAATGAAGATTTTGCCTAATGTAAATGTACAATTTATTCTCATTCTGTTGATTATAACTAGTTAAAGTAAAACTTCGCAAGCTCTTGATCTTGTGAGGAAAGGTTTTGACTAGATTAACAGTGTTTATACTGGGGTTGTAAAAACATTCTAAATCCAAATAAAAAATGCACTCCAGATATCAGTTTTCATGATCAGGTGCCCACCATGACAGCATATTCTATTATTCAAACCAGTAACAACTGATTGAGAGAGTCTGTGGTCAAATCAGAAAATGTTTTGCTAGGAAAACATGCCAGCTGGCTAATATTTGCAGGAAGTTCAAAATGTTCAATGCTTTAATTCTCTGATGGACATAAGCAGGATTGTATTTCATAAGAATTGAATGGGAAAAAGCAAGTTATACTTCTCCAGTGCCCTTGTACTTTATATATTTTATCAAAGCTATTTTTTTATAATTCAAAATTTTAAATTAACTTTACATTTTTAATTAACTGGAATTTTTGTTATTAAAAAAAAGACAGTAGGTCTACTTAATAGCATTCACTGGCTGTGTGATTTTGGGTAAAATATAGAAATCCCTCTAAGTTGGTTTCCTTAGTTATAAAATGGGAATATAGAGAATAAATAACACCTAATATACGGTATATGAACAAAACTATCAGTTTTCTTTCTGTTTTTATTCAAAGTAATATACTTGTTAGCTTGTTTACTGGGGGAGGGATAGTAGAAAAATGTAATACGATATTAAAAATTATCTCTTCTTCATTTGTTTTGTCATTGATACGTTACTTTCAAACCTGAAGGTCAACTACAGGGGCTATGATTTCTATCCATGAAGTTATAAAATATCCTTATTTTACCCAATGGAACATTTGCAACCTTTTAAGGCTACTTAAGGTGGAAAATAGCCTTATAACTTAATGCCAGACAGATTCAAACCATGAAGCCAATTTCAAAGAAAAGAAAAGCTAAAAACGATATCCTAATGAAGTTATACATATTTGGCATATAATGACAGCAGTAGTCTTCAATGAATGTCCAGTAGGTTTTTATACTGCTAAAGAGCTGTATAAAACTATTAGAGAGGTGTCACACAAGTCAAGCTAGAAAAATTTCCCCTTCAGGATACCTGTGAAAAACCTAAAACTCAAACATTATTTACCTGCCCCCCACCTCCAAGCAGTTAAGAAAACAAGCATGACCTTAGATAGACTAACAATTCTACCAGGTATTCAGAAGTTTTATTACAGTCAAATTCAGTTATAAGGACTACACTTTAGGGAACTTGAGAGAATTGAAGACCTAAATAGAGCTGAAATACAAGATGAAAAAAACAGATGAAAAGAAAACAGACAAACTAGCAGGTCAATCTGCTCCAGAGAAACTCTTCCTGCTATAAAATATCTACAGGAGAAAGTAGGAAACTGTTTTTAAGTATGACTGAGTGGTCAATAAGAGAAAGGAAACTACAAAAGGTCAAGACCAATGAGAAAGTGCCAATATAGAAGGGTAAGCAAATAGTGGGGCCTGTGTTTCCCTGGTATCAACCATGCCCAGGCACATAAGAACCTGGTTTTTATAAACCCTGAGTAGAGTTTAGCAGACAACACTGAGCCCAATAACAGTGGGAAGCTGGATCAAATGTGCTCCCTTCCCACCCTACCAGAAATAAAGCCAAAGTCCCTAAAGGGCCAATGCTCTTAGTTTGCACAATAGAAAAAAAATCTGCCTAGCAAAAAGTGATGAGATTTTTTGAGGAAACTACAGTATTATACTTTACCTCTCTGGGTAATCTTCACTTAGATTTTTGCCAGTAATTAAATTCTGCCAAGATAGAGGAGAGCAGTCATCTAACCTGGCAGAAAATTGGAGGTTTGTTCCCTGAACAAGTTGAAGACAAGAGTAGCCTAATGAAAACCATAGGAATCACATGACAGTTTAGATTCTAAATTTCAACACTCCATTCAGGCACTCAACACGTTGGGAGCTCACTTTCCACCATTCATGAGGGAGGAAAGAAGACTCTTTTCTGAGGAAGCTGTGTATCCAAAAGGTATATCCTAAAGATAGGGATTATCATCAGAGGTTCCCTAACCAACTGAGCAAGTCAGATTAGGTTGACAAGCCCTAACACTGGACACACAGCTTCCAATAAGCATTTTAGTGCTCCACTTAAATACAAATGAGTGGCCAAGAATCATCATGTACAAAGTCACTAAAAGAAAAATCCTTCCCAAATAAACCTAACAAAAACAAGAACTTAGAGGAAACATTATACAAAGAGAGGAAAACTTCATCAAAATATTATTAATATTGTCAGAAAGTAGTATAACCTTGAAGCAAGAATAGGATAAATTTTGAAAGAGAAAGAACCAAACACAATTCTTGGAAATAAAGAAGATAATAAAAAATCCAGTAACTATTAAACTCAAAAACAACTAAATATTCAATACTTAATGGAATATTGTTTGGAAGTAAAAAAAAAGGGCAAATAAAAGGTGAACAGAGAAAGTGATATACTGAGACAATGGAATATTATTTACTGCTAAAAATAAATAAGCTATTAGGTCATGAAAAGACATAGAAGAACCTTAAGTACATAGCAAATGAAGCCAATCAGGAATGTTACATATTACATGTATCTTGTACTCCATGACATCTTGAAAAAAGGCAAAACTATGGTGACAGTACAATAATCAGTGGTTGCCAAAGGTTAAGGAGAGAGAAGGATGAAAGGATGAACAGGTGAACAGTTTCATGGTAATGAAACTACTCTGCACAGTACTGTAATGATATAGCCATGCCATTATACATTTGTCAAAACCCATGGAATGTGCAGCACGCAAAGTATTTAGGGATAAAGACCCAGAATATTCTGCTAGTTGCTATCATATAGTTTGTAGGGGCCTCCCTGGTGGCGCAGCGGTTAAGCGCTGCGCTGTGTAGCTGTTGGCAGTCGGCAGCGGCGACGCGAGTTTGATGCCCGGCCGGGAAGATTACCACATGGCGCGGCAGACCTCTCCTGCCTCGCCCGCTGCACCCCCCCAGCAGTGTATTTCAGTTGATCTGCCTGTTCTGCTCCCCACTCTGTCTCTGGTGAACCCTCTCGCCACCCCATGCCTCTGGCCTGTACCCTAGCTTGTACGCATAAATAAATAAATCTTTAAAAAAAAAGTTTGTAACAAGTAACAATATGCATGTGCATGTAGAGGTGATAATTTATCCATGTGCCTATTTCCATACATACATAAATATAAAAGAATGATGTAAATATGGCAAAATCTAACAATTGGAATCTAGAGAAGGGCATAGAGGAATTTCATGTACTATTCTTGTCACTTCTCCGGAAATTTAACATTTTTTTCCAAATTAAAAAAAATGCTATTTCCACATTTTTCAACATGCCTATGTAAATCTGATTTATGACAATGGCTGTGCTTAAAAATAGAAACGGCCAAATTGGACTTAGCCAAACACCACAACTCCTGTTACACTGGTCCTTTTGCATTTCCTCAAACTCTGTCTGCATCATATAACTCTTCTTATAGCTACAATTTATATTGATGTATGGTTCTCTACTTAATGACTGCCTCACCTACCAGACAATAAGAATTTCAACTTACCACAAAATCTGTCTAGCATATAGTAAAAACTCAATAGTAAATATTTGTTGAAATGGAGTATGACTGACTACATACAAAAGGAAAGAATTTTGTCAAAATTTTGTTTTCAAAATCTTAATATACATTGTTTTAAATATGTGAAACTGCCATTATCCACATATAGGACTATCACTTGTTTTAAAAGTATGTAATTCCCCTATTTTTTAGGTGTTAAAATAGTCTTTTTTCAAAATGATGCTTCCAGAGAACTAAATTTCCCCAATAGTATTATTTGTCAAAATGAGAAGTGGTCAAATCTGTCAGTCCATTATTTTTAATAAATTACACTAGCATATAAAACCTAGACAGATTGGGATTATTTATAAATAGGATTAAAAATATCATCAGAATGTCATTTTACTACCTAGCTCAACAGACCCACTTGAAAAACCAATCCCAACCTTCAAATATCTTCTACTCTAGTCAAGTTTCTTCAAATGATCACGATTTTGATCCCTCAGTGCTTCTTATATACTGACATTCCTCTTCTTTAATTCCCTCTTTAAATTCTCTTCCTTTGTACACCAAGAAGCCATTCCTTACCACTCCAGTCTACATTCATCCTTCTCTCATCTGAACATTTCTGGTCCTTTACGTACAGCGCCTTCCAAAAACTGGTTTGACCCAAACTAACTCTGTAAGAATCACTTTGGGAAGATTAAGAAAAAGGCAACGTCCAGGGTCAAAGTACAGATTAGGAGAATCAGAATTTCCAAGACTGGGGAAAAGGAACCAGTGTCTTCAAAGCCTTCCCAAATGATTCTGATCCACAGCCAGACTTAGGAATAATTAATCCACACAACAGTCTGAAATTAGTCATAAAATGCATTCATTATATTTAAATAAACATTTACCTTCTAGAACTTCATTTAAAAAAGGAACTTTTTTTTTTAATATTTCTTTTTTTTTTTTTTTTTATTTATACATACAAGCTGGGGTACAGGCCAGAGGCATGGGGCGGCGAGAGGGTTCACCAGAGACACAGTGGGGAGCAGAACAGGCAAGATCAGAAGTACACTGCTGAGGGGAGCAGCGGGCGAGGCAGGAGAGGTCTGCCGCACCATGTGGGATTCTCCCTGGCGGGGCGTCGAACTCGCGTCGCCGCTGCCGACAGCTCCACAGTGCAGCGCTCAACCGCTGCGCCACCGGGGAGGCCCTAAAAAAAGGAACTTTTATAAAATAAAACGTCTTAATCATAGTAATCACAATCATGGCATGATCACCTTAAGACTTCAAATTAAACATCCAGTATATATGTCCTATGTCAAATCATTTATAGGAAGGCCTTAATCTTGAAATAAATCATTTCAAATACAATCATAGTATTTTGACATGGGGATACAGAGGCACTTGTGAAACAGTATATTGATATTATGATAGGAGGGCGTATATTGCTAAGAAACTAATATAATTCAGTTAACTCAAAAGGGGCAGCAACCAAAATTTGACTTAAAAATTAACCTAAATAGGGCCTCCCTGGTGGCGCAACGGGTTAAGCGCATCACTATGAAGCTATCGAGAGCCACTGCAGCATGAGTTCGATACCTGCGCAGAGAGATTCCCACATGGTGCAAAAGACTTCACCTACCTCGCCCTCTGCTCCCTTCAGCAGTGTACTTCAGTCGATCTGCCTGTTCTTCTCCCTACTCTTGTCTCTAGTGAGTCCTCTCACCAACCCACACCTCTGGCCTACACCCCAGTTTGCATGCATAGATAAATAAATCTTAAAAAACAAATTAACCTAAATATAGTCTACAAACCTGTTTGTTGTTCTCTGCCATAGCAAGCTGCAATGCCAAGAGCATGAAGTCTGCACCACAGACAGTAGTCCTCTCAGAGTTACAAAGAGTGTGCCAATTCCTTCTGAACTTTTTAATCATGTCCAACACAGGCTTCTGATTAAGTACAGACATCCTATTAAAGTAGGACAGAATGCAATGTTAAAAGCCTTATTTTAATTGGAAATTAACATTTAACATGTGTAAGCAAGCAGAGTTACAGAAAAATAAGTAGTTAACAAGAGGTCATTTCATATTTACCAAGATTGCTTTTAATTAAACTTAGGAAAACAGAATAATACAATTTATGCCCAATCATATTTTCCTATCTTTTAGTTTTCTTAAGTCAAATTTTTGAAGTAACAAAATTCAAACTTGAATCTGGAAATTCATATAAAAGAGCCAAGTTCTGTCCAAAAGTAGATGACTAGATCAAGAAGATGTGATACATATACACAATGGAATACTACTCAGCAGTCTAAAAAGGTAAACTCATGCCATTTGCAGCAACATGGATGAAATTAGAAGAGATTATGCTCAGTGAAATAAGTCAGAAAGAAAAAGAAAACTATCAGATGGTTTCCTTTATAGGAGGAATATAGGGGAACCAAATAAGGGGGGAAAAAAACAACAAGAACCATGACAAAACAAAACAAAAATAAACAGACAACCATAATTCAGAGACATTCCACAGGGAAAGAGATCAAAATAAGGGTGAGAAGAGTGCAAGGGACTAGGGTGATAAGGCACGGGTGAACTGGTGGTAGAAATTGTACCGGGACTACACCTGAGAAAAGAAAGCAGACATTGTAAAAAAAAATTAAATAAATTAAAAAAAATTAAATTTATAAAAAAGATAAAAGAGGCAAGTTCTATAAACTTATAGACACACATATAGCTTATTAAAGCTCTATTTTTTAAATATTAGTTTAAGATAAAAGTGAATTATCTGTGGTAGATTAAAAAATAAAAGCCAATTTTCTCCCATCACTATATTTTCCCAAAAGAGGTGTTGTTTCTAGCCCTTTGAAGCTATGTCAGTCTTGTGACTCAATTTGACTAATAGAATGTGACAAAAATGACAGTCATAGGAGTTCTGAACTTGAACCTCAAAAGGCTAGTGAAGACAGTTAGAATGGCAGGCCTGGTTGCTGTCAAAGTTCTGCTCATATGATTACCTTTGAGTGGCATCGGGGAACTTGATTTCAGGAGTAAAACTGGCTCACTGTGCAAACACTATAGCTTATGCCAAACATATGATGCCTCTATGTTCAGCCCCCCAGTAATAACTCTGGGCACTGAGTCACAAAGGAGCTTCCCTGATAAATGTCACAATGTCACGTGTGTTGTCACAACCTACTGCTGTAGAATAAAGCATGTTCAGAGTGACTCCACTAAGAGAAGTCTTAGAAGCTAGTGTCCGGTTACCCCTAGGTTTCGCCCTATGCACCTTCTTCCTTTATTGGATTTTGCTTAGCCAATTTTTCTGTAATAAATTATAGCTGTGACTTATGTAGGAGTAAATATTTATGAATACCTGCTGAGTTCCCTTAGAAAATCATCCAACCCGGGGTGGTCTTGGCCTTGCAGTGTTAGCTCTTACCCTCTTGCAATTCTCGGACTGCCAGTTGAAAAAGGCCACGCTAGCCTGCTGAAGAGGCTTTGATCTGAGACACTCCTGCTGACAACCACTACCAACTCACAGATGTGTGAGTGAAGCTATATTAGACTATCTAGTCCCAATCAACCTGCCAAATGAACTACATCCACAGGAGTGATCCAAGGTAAGACCAGCAAAACCACCTCCCTGAGTCCAGCCCAAATTGCTGATTCACAGAATCATAAGCAAATAAAACAGTTGTTTTAAAGTTACTATGTTTTGGGGATGGTTTGTTATACACCAATATATAACTAATGCACCAGTTAATATTTAGGAGTTTCCTTGATACCAGATGCTTTTAAAAAGCTTAGTATTTAATACCTCATTCAATCTTCACAATAGCCTATATAGGAGATCTATTATTATCCTTACTTTACATCTGAAGAAAGAGGCACCACATGTCACTAGGCTAGTAACTTAACAGGCCTATACCCACAATGCTTCACTCCATCAGGTGTGCTCTTCAATAACTATATCATGTAACTTCTGGTGCAGCAAAGGACTTTCAAAATAATTTAACGTAGTTCCGATGTTTTACATACCCAGGATAATACAAGGGTCTCATTTTCTTTCTCTGAATTTACAGACACAACTGCTAAAAGTTTTTTTCTTACTTTTTCTTTCAAATACCCAGTCGCCAACATATTCATTCAAAGGCCATCATTTTATTTTTGTTATTTTATTACACATGTTACATTTCCTTATTCTTTGTTATCTTTTGTTTTATTTTTATGTGCCACAAACAGAATCCCAGAGGTTTACTACATACTTGGTGTATAGCACCATTTACAAAATGTTAACTTATAGATACAATTGATGCAATTTAAAGATACAAGTAGACTATAATTTAAAATATCTACATAAATACAAATCCTTGTAAGCAACTAAGCCATAGTTCTCTCCAAAACATTACCTTCATCTCTTGAAAAAAAAAAAGGGAAGAAGCTTCAGTGATATGATCCGTCTACCTGACATAATTCTTTAGCAGTAAACTCTTTATTGGTATTATTTAAATATATTATGACTTCAAATTGCTGAGAATGAAGACTAATTTGGAATTAGATTTTTCAGAATCCTAGCTCCACCACTTACTAGCTGTGACATCTTGGCCAAGTTATCTCACCTCTCCCTGCCTCAGCAACCTTGAACTGAAAATGAAAATAATATTAGTTTCGATCTCACAGTTTTGTGAAAGTAAATGACAGAAATTCATGTTAAGATTTTAGAACAGTGTCTGCCACATGTAAAGGCCAACAGTCTCACCCAGGGCTCAACACACTTTTTGGAAAGGGCCAACAAGAAAATACTTGAGGACTGCAGGGCCCTGGGGCCTATCACAACTTCTCAACTAGACACTGCAGTGTGAAAATGACCATAATCACAGACAACTAGCATAGCTAGACTCCAACAAACCTTCACGAAAACTGAAAGTTAAATGGCATGTAATTCTCGCACATCTCCAAACACTATTCTTCTTTTGATTTGTTTCAAAACATTTAAACATGTAAGACCACCACTAGGTTGGATGATTTTCTAAGGGAACTCAGCAGAAACTGGCTGCACAGAAACAGGCAGTGGTTTGCCAACCCTGGTCCAGCCTCAGTTCTTCCTGTAGCTAGCTGATTGCTAAAGTCTAGCACGTAAACTTTATACCTGACTGCCTAAGCAGCATGGTCACCTAGTAAACAGGAATATATACCTTCCAGGCAGTCATGAGGAGTCAACGAAACAAAGCATATGCAAACACTCTTACCACCAGGCTGCACTACAGAAAACCAGTAGTAGAAAGCGGCAGCCTAGCGATAATAAACACCTGTTTGTAAATATTGAATTCCGAGGGGCACTGGAGTAAAAATAGTGAAATGAGAAACTGTCACTGGGGAGGCAGCGTGAGTTGACTGAAAGTACCTACCCTTTTGAGACAGAATGGCCAGGATTCAGGACTGCCAGTCCTTTAGTATTCCAAACTTCAGGGGAGAAAAATGTCTTTATCTGCAAAACTGGAAGATTATGTCCTACCTCATAACCTTATACGATATTAGTAAAACAAGAAAATAATCCATCCAGTGCCAGGCACTTCGTAAGTGCCCAACAAAAATACAGCGGTCCTTGCTGTTATCACTGTCAGAACGCGGTTCCTAAATAAATATTCCCTGGGAAGATCTAACAGGTTGAGAGAGAAAGTTGCGGAACTGGAGTCTGCGTGTCTGGGGACTAGAACCCTGGTTTTCTGCCAAACTGATAAACCTAAGTAGGTCTCCGTGGGGCTCAGTCTAACAGTCTGCGGATTTCTCAGGATCTTCCAGCTCCAACCATCACTAACACGGGGAACCCGGTCCAACACCCAACCAGACTCCAGCGCGAAGCAGCTGCACAAATAATACCCCAGACGGTAACATGGAGCTTGGCTATCGTCAATAACCCTTTTCAAGGGCCGCGACTTGAATCTGTACTTAGAGTGTGAAAGGCGAGCGAGGAAGAGGTAAGACTAACCTGACCTGTGGGCGCGCTCTCTACTGAAGACAGGTCCTACCCGCTACAGAGTCGCTGCAGCTGTAATTGTGACCAATTCCAGTTCAAATATCGCGGGAGAGCGCAGGAACCAATCGCCGCGGCCGCCCTCTGACCCGGAAGCAGAAGCGCCGGCGCCGACGCGGCGGCAGCCTTGCAGGACGTCTGCTCTCTCCTGGCTGTTTCCTGGCGCCATCCGGTGCGTATAGTGTGAGAGTCCCAGGGCCGGAGCAACTTTACTGCCAGCCGCCCTGCCCTCCCATCCACTCCCCGGGGGTTCCTCCCTTTCCAGGACCGAACCCCCACTTTTCCCTCCGATTTTGGGCTGGGGGAGGTGGTAGAGGGGTCTGGAGGGACTTGCTCTTGGGCGGTGCAGGCGTCGGGGCTCTTTGCTAGGACTTCTCTTGTTCTCCCCCTCCTCTGCTCTCCAGTTTAAGAGGGGCAAGTCCAGGCAGCCACTGTGCAGTGGGACCCTGAGGATGCACTGGGTACCACTTTGGTAAGCAATAGGGCGCCTGATTTCCTGACCTTGAATCTTTTGCACTTCTACACCGCACTGCCTCCGAGGGCATCGCACCTGCTGTCCATCCTGGGATGTCCACTCCTGTTACTAGTTTATAAACGGCCTGAGCTAGCTCTCATCTGATTCTCAGTAAATATTCATCAAGTACCTGATGAGTTTGTTACCGAGCCCAACTGCTTGCAGGACAACTCCCGCATCCAATTTTGGGGGGATGCCCCTTTAGAATCCTTAAATCTCATATGGGAATGCTACTTCCACAGTGCACTCTAGGCCAACACAGGTTAGTTGAAGTTTTGTGCCTGGTCTTAAAATTTTCATGTCACATACAGCTCTCCTTCCTCCAGGTCCTATGTATTTTATATGCTTATAGTGCTTTTCATACTGAAACTTAACTATTCCTGATTTGAGTGAGATCTCCCTCAGGACAGGGGCTGTTTTTTTCTCTAACTCAGCGGTCCAACACAGTAAAGTCCTTAAAATTCTAGCTTGTCTTAGGAACTTGGCAAGCTAGTTAACCTCATAAAGTCTCAATTTTTTCATCTATAGAATGAGCCTCATAGGAAGTACCTCCCTCTTAGGTTTATGCAAGTGTTAAGTGTAATAATGTTAGTAAAATGTTTAACATGACCCTTACAAGTAGTGCTGTTTGAATGTTAGCTATCACTATTTTTTTTAATGAAGATACTTGTTATTAAAGTGATTCCATCTTCAAGGACTCATATCTTTTAGGTAATCTGAATGGAATTTTATGGTGATTTATTTTACAGGTATAGTCACAGAATATTTAAGTACTTAAATTTTTTTTGAACTGTCTGACAGTTGTAATACCATGGCCTTACTTTGATTCATTTGCTGAAAATGACTAACACTTTAACATTTTCTGTGTCTGTGCTATAATCCACAGTTTCGTGACCTTGTTCAATAAAAGGCTCTTTTATTTTTACAACCTGACATAAAAGATGAAGCAAAATGCCACAAGAAATGCTGCCTACACTGTGGATTGTGAAGATTATGTGCATGTGGTAGAATTTAATCCCTTTGAAAGTGGAGATTCAGGAAACCTAATTGCATATGGTGGCAATAACTACGTCGTCGTTGGCATGTGCACATTTCAGGTCAGTGTACAAAACTGCAGTGAAGGAATGAAAGTATTTCACTAATAAGAAAGGTTATATAGTATGTTGAGTTTGATTGTAAAATAAATTTTATAAAGAACTACAGAGAAAGATTTCCCTGTTGAAATGTGTGCAAACATTAAATAGGTAGTGAAGAGGAATAAAACAAAACTTCTCTTTTGTCTCATGACCTTGGAATGAAATATTCTGGTAATTGAATCTTGTGATCAACTAACCGCTGGTATGTACAAGAAAAACACCATTTAAATGACATCTAATTAATAACTTAATCCAATTTCTACAGCTTCCTCTTTGACATACGAAGCAAGTTAATGTTGAGAACTCAGAAAAAAACCCTCCTGAAGATTTAATACCTGTCATGATATTGTGCTTTCTTAGTAGTACGCTTTTTATATATCTAAAACATACATATAGAATATACAAAGTATGGGATCATGCTAAGTGAGCAAGAAGTTTAGAATACTCATTAAGACAAACTGGAGCTGAATTGTCTAGGTTTTTACACCTGACTGCCCTTACTTCTTAAATGACCTCAAGCAGGTACTTACCCTCTCTTCTATAAAATGAGGAAAATAATACTTAATAGGTTTTTGTGAAAATGTAATGAGCTGGTACATGTAAAATTCCTGCAAAGCATCTGGCACATTGTAATATGTGTTTTATTATACACGTCATATACATGTTTTAACTGCAATTAATTTAGTCAGTGGTGACACTCAGGCATAGCCTCCACATTTATTCACCAAAGTAGATTGTTTTGTGGTGAACGTATACCACGTTTTCTTACAGGAAAGCTAGTTTTACTTTTAAGGAAGATTTTGAACAATGACAGTTCAACCCTATAAAAATCTCTGGTGAATTTTTTGTTTACCAGAATGTTATTCTTTCTCAAATTAAGGTCAATCATTGTGGTAATATGGCAAAGATCAATTTCAAATGATTTAAAATATCACTAAAGTGATATTATAAACATGAATGTTATTTCTTCTTTTATTCTAGAGGCAGTATAGTATCTTACAGTGTTTTAACATAAATGCAACTTCGCATTTTATGTGCAATAGTGTATATATAAAGTCATACAAAAGTAAATTGCATTAATGTTCCAAGAGG
The DNA here is from genome assembly GCA_004024925.1 of Scalopus aquaticus. Classification (NCBI taxonomy): domain Eukaryota; kingdom Metazoa; phylum Chordata; class Mammalia; order Eulipotyphla; family Talpidae; genus Scalopus; species Scalopus aquaticus. The sequence goes on from PVIJ01000181.1 coordinate 142,601, forward strand.
GAAATATGAATTAAAGGCTTTTCTTTGTTGGTTTAAGAGCTCTTATTCTACATTGTCTCTTAGGATAGAGGTAGAATTTCTAGCTTTTATGCCAGATATGACCCTCAGTTTGACTTCAGCTAGAATACCAGGTTAGGATCATAAAAAAAATCATATGATTAAAAGGAACAACATGAAACGCTTGAAAAACACTCATGGTAAACCTTTCTTCTACTGCAGCCTACTAAGCTACAAAAGAATAAAGCAGCCCCCTACAGATAAAACTTTTACATCATTACTTTTAAAATTAGTATCTGTGAACATAGAATTGCATTAAAAATACTAAAAGAAATATACTTGAGGTCTACTTTATCTTCAGCTAAGAAATGCTGAGGGAAAAAATCAGCAAGGGAGTAAAGAAATTAGGAAAAAGGATAAAAATGGTGGATGGCAGAGAAAAAAGAACTAGCAAAACATGTATTGCTCCGTTCTGATGTGTGGTCATGTACTGTCCCTGCTGATGGTCAGACATGTGAGACTGATGGATAGCTCTTATGCCTAAATTATCTAAGGAAAGCATTGGACTTTTATTAATTTGCCAAGTAGTAAGCACAAATTTTATTCTGTGCCAAATACTGGAGATATACTTAAGCTACACTGGCTCTGTTCTCATGGACTTTCTATTCTCCTTTAAAGAAGTTCACGGATTTATATGACTAGTATGTGTAAAAATGAGAGGTAGAGGGCCTCCCTGGTGGCGCCACAGTTGAGCGCTGCGCTGTGGAGCTGTCGGCAGCGTGCGATGCGGGTTCGACGCCCAGCCGGGGAGAATCCCACATGGCGCGGCAGACCTCTCCTGCCTCGCCCGCTGCTCCCCTCAGCAGTGTATTTCTGATCTGCCTGTTCTGCTCCCCACTCTGTCTCTGGTGAGCCCTCTCGCCACCCCATGCCTCTGGCCTGTACCCCAGCTTGTATGTATAAATTAAAAAAAAAAAATGAGAAGTAGATCCCATTCTTTTAATATTTTATATTGAAGTAAATTTGTTTCCCAACATTGTATATGATTTAGAGGCATAGGATAATACTCTTCAGATATATGTTACCACACACATCCATCACCCAGGTACCTAAAGTCCTCCAGCGTAGTTCATTATGCCCCTACCCACTTTGCTCGCTCCCCCCCGCCCATAGTCTCAATTCTATAGTCAGATTTTTAGGGTTTGTTATTGGTTTGTTTTTGTCACTTTTTGTTTTATTTCTCTATAGTATATAAGTGATACCTCCCAGTGTTTATCTTTCTCCTTCTGACTGACTTTGCCTAGCATTATCCCCTCCAGTCCCATCCATGTTGTAACAGATAGCAAAAGTTCATCTTTTCTTATAGCTAAGTACTACTACATCTTCCTAATCCATTCATCTGCCTTTGAGCACTTAGATTGTTTCCTTAACTTGACTAGTGTAAATAGCGGTGCGATGAACACAGGAGTGCATATAGCCTTTCAAATTTGTGTTTTTGTGTTCTGTGGGTACATACCTAGAAGTGGAATTACTGGATCATATAGTGGATCTATTTTTAATCTTTTGAGATACTTCCATACTGGTTCCTTAGAGACTGTCCCAGTCTTCATTCCCACCACAGTCCAAGGATTCCTTTTTTCTCTATAACCTCAGCAGCTGCCTGTGTCTGGTCTTTTTGCTATGGGCCATTCCCACAAATGTGAGATGGTATCTCATTGTGGTTTTGATTTGCATTTCCCCCGATGATAAGTGGTTATGGCACTTTTTCACGTGCCTTTGGCCACCTGTATATCTTTGGAATAGTATCTATTTAACACTTTGCCCATTTTTTTGACTGGGCTGTTTTGTTTTGTGGAGATGTGTGAGTTCTAAGTAGATCTATTATATCAGCCCCTTGTCAGATGCATGCCGTGCAAATATTTTCTCCCATTCAGTAGGGTGTCTTCATTTTAGTGATGATTCCTTTTATTTTGCAGAAGCTTTGTAGTTTGATGTAGTCTGAATTGTTTATATCCCCTTTTGTTTCTCTTGCTGTGGAAGACAAGAGATATCACTGAAGTCCACGTTACAAAGTATTTTGCCTATGGTTTCTTTTATGTATTTTATGGTTTAAGGTCTTACATCCAAGTCTTTTATCCATTTTGAGTTAATTTTTGTCTATGGTTAGAGGTCTGGTTTCATTCTGTGGCATATGGCTATCTACTTTTCCCAGCACCATTTTTTGAGGAGACTTTCCTCTCTCCAATGAATACTCTTGGCTTCTGGCACCAAGAGTGTGGGTTTGTTTCTAGGCTCTTTCATTCTAATCCATTGGCTAGACCCCATTTCCCTGTTCTTTTCCTTATATGCTTCTATTCAGAGAGATTGAAGCTGTAGTTCAAACAGAGACAACTGAGTTCCATCAGTTTGTCTTTAGAGAGTCAGAATAAAGTATTTCTTCCCTTTGAATTTATTTTTTATCTAATTAAACAGTCAAACATTGTTCTGATTCTATCATGTTTGACTCTTCAAGATCTGTAGCACCCAATTTTGTGCTTCTCTTGTCTTGAAAGGAACCTAAATAAAGGTACCTGAATTGAAAGATTTACACATTCCTATCAGAAAGGCGATTCTTATTCTAAGATTGTTAGTAAAATGCTGTCAATAAAGTAAATTTGAATTTCAACAAAGCATTTTTCAGAAGTTCATGTGTTTTTTAATATGATAGAAATATGAGTTAAATACTATTATTGATTGGTGTCCTGTATTTGTCAAATATTACCTGCTGACCAGGTGCTGGAAGCTGGTGATAGATAAATAAGCAAAGACCTTAACCCTCAAGGAAATGTTTAAATGTTGAGCACTGCAATAGGAAAACTTTTATAAAAGTTACATATATATTTAAAGGACAAGGGGAGTATAAAAGTTTCTAAATCAATTCAAAAGGTCATCAATAATAAATTGAGGTCTCTATTGAAACCTGGATAAGAGCACTTAATTTGGGTGAGCACATTCTTACATAGTATATGAAACCAAGGATCTTTAATGCTTTAGGTGGCAGGCTTCATTTAACAAACATTTATTGAGCACTTGTATGCCAGACTGCTCGGATCTAAACATCATTTAATAGCTTGAATTAATGGGCCAGGTTGAACAAACTAAAATTTAATATGGATTAATGGGTCAGGGTGAATAAGCTAAAGTTGAATAAAGAATGAAGATGTGTGTGAAGTCATAAAATGATGGACTGCTAGAGTTAGAAAGGAAAAATGTGACTTAGGGTTTTTAGTCACCTGGATGTTCACTGTGAATCATTGCAGTGATTAAACTACCAAAGGAAACTAAGTCAATGCTATCCAATAGAACAACCTATTTATGCCGTAAATATAAATTTAAATAGTATAGTAACACATTATGAAAAATAAAATGCAGATGAAATAAATTTTCATAATACATATTTACCTAGCAGATCCAAAATATTTTTATCTCCAATATAAAAAATCACTAGAGATATTTTTATTTTGTATACTAAACCCTTGAAATCCATGTATTTTACAATTATAAAATGTATGTATCTCATCTTAAGTGAGCCACATTTCAAGTGTTTAATATCCCATGAGGCTAGTAGCTACAATATTGGATAGCATAGCTCTATAGCCTCCTCTGTAAATTGGCAGTAATGTTTACTTAAGTTCTTAATGGAATATTGTGATTCAAACGAGACAATGTTTTGGAAGATAAATTTCAGAGTGGTATTAAAATATTTAAATCTGTCATGGTGAAGAGGGTTGTAGACTTAGAATGTTAACTGAATTTTATGTTTGTTTTCTTTGATTGGAGTTGTTGACTTCTGGTACTTGAAGTGATGTTGAAATCTGCTTCTTTGAGTATGTTCACCTACGGAAATCAGCTATGGCCAGATATTTGCCATCACTGCTCTGTTCACTCTGTACTTTCAGAGGACAGTTTTGAGAAATTAATAAAATTTATTTGGAAACATGTTGGTTTAATGTTGAGGAGCACTCTTCTAATAATTAGAACTACCCCAAATTGAATGCACTTCCCTGATAAATAGCTAGTTCCCTTACACTGAAAGTGTTCGGAAAAAGAGTTGTGCAAAATGGCCTACTAGAGATTCAAGCATTAGATGAAAGAGACAGACTAGGTAAAATTTATATTCTCATCTAAGTGAAATTTTGTTTTTGTTCTTGGCGGGTGTAGTGGGAGGGCCTGCCAGTTTCAAACCCTTAGAATAGCCCTTTCATCAACCTGCTGTTTCCCCAACCTCAAATATGCTGGAACCTTGTATAATCATTTGTGTTATAGCAAGTTTTCCAAAGTATCTTAATTTCCTGCCTATACAATACTGCCTAAATCCCAGAATAAACCCAAAATAGCATTCGTCTTTGCCTATACCACACACACACCCTGGCCTTTTAGTTGGCTCAATAACAGACATTGGTGCCAGGGGAAAAAAAGTTTCACTGGTAATACATAAAGCTTAGGCTATGTAGTCCCTGGGATTTAGCTCCACAACCACCCAATATATACTTTGGGTCACAGATTCTAAGACTTGTCAAAGCTATTGGTAAGGCGCAAAATAACATGCATTTTGATGGTAAAAACTTCATAATTAGAAGGTTGATTTGTCAAATGCAGAAAATATATGTAACCTACTGTGAAATCAGCTCTGATTAGACTCCTAAACTTAATTTTAAATTGCTTAGTGGTTGCTTCCTTAGCATATCTGACTGTTAGCTAAACAGTTAATCTACACAGATTATAAAGTAATAAAAATTGATGTTTTTTTTCCCTTGATGATTCATTTTTCTATCTTTTTTTCATTTGTGGAAAAACATTTTGTTGTTACCTCATAAGTTCACCTGAAATTTAAAAGTATTTTCAAGGCATATCTGAATTACATAGAGAAAGTTATAATATATCTGAAAGTTGTAACATATCTGAAATGGCTTTGCTAGGATCCCAAAGCCTATCTTAGAAAAATCAACACGTGCTAGAATTCAATTTAAGTACACAGTATAAACCTTTCCATTTATTGTCAGGATGAATGGAATTTTTAAAACAACCTTCCGATCATTCCTACTTATATAGAGTTACTATATAAGTTACTTATATAAGTTACTAAAACATATATTCCATTAAATATCAAGTTTCACTTGCTCTGGACAATTTCCCTCACAATATTTTGTAGTCCTGCAAATTTTTATTTAAAAAGCTACTCAATACAGATTTCTTGAGCAAATTTGTCATCAAAAATTTTGCTTTATTCTTTGGACCTAGTTACAGTATTGATTTAAATAACAAAATGATAGTTTATTGTAAATATCACAGTATTTCAATTTTATAAAATGTATTTTAAAATAAGTAATTTGTCTACATAAGGAAAGAAAAATAATAATAAAATAATTCCCTATGTATCTACTACCTAGCTTCAGAAGTGGAACTTTAACGATCTCTTTGAAGACCCCCTTTGCCACTATCTCTTCAAATGTTGACTCCCCATTCTCTCTATCTGGTCGTCTACAACCCAAATTAGACATATGGTGGAACTTGTCACTGAATCCCTCTTAGTATTTCTTTTTGTCTTTTCTTTGCTACATTTTAGATAATTTTTTCAAATCTGCCTTCCAGCTGCTCTAAGTACTAGTTATGTTTTGGTTGTTTTTTTTTTCCATTAATGGTATTTTCAACTAAAAGTTCTTTTTTTTTTCCAAAATCTGCCTGCTCATTCAATTTTGGTAATCACTTGTGGCTTACTCATATTTTCCTATTACCTGTTATTTCTCAGAAATAAATCTTTCGTATATATTTTTCTTTATCTGATGTCATTGTAGTTTTGGTTCTTCTGTTTGGTACTTTTTTTTCATATGTAGTTGTGAATGCAGGTAATGTCATACTTGATTAAAAGATATCTGTGGGTAGAAGTAGTTCATCTAAAGGGAATTTGCCTTTGTCAAGTGCATATAGCTGCTACCAACATACAACCATTTTGAAATAAATTGTGTTTTTCTGGAGGGTATAGTTAAAGTGTATTCAAGCCCCAAACTTATACTAGAGTCAGCTAATGGTTGAGATTTCCCACAAGTGACTTCTGTTTTGTGGTCTTCACCCATGTATTGCCTGGAAGTTTTAGTTTTGGGTTTTTTTTTTTTCTTCCCCTTTTAAGATCCTGAATCTATACAAAGGGTTCTCATCTACCTCCTCCCTTGCACAGCAACTAAGTTTTATCTTCTGTCTCTTGCCAACTTACTGTTATTTATTGGATATGGACAAGTGTCCTTCAGATAGCTGCATGCCTCAGTGCTGCATTGCTTACCTGGATTTGAACTTTGGCATTGTTTTTGTAGTGAAGGGACTTTTTAGGCTGTTGTCCAGACATAGATGACTTTTTCATTTGTTGTCCTCATCTTCCCACAAGGATAAAATGAAATCATTTCAGTAGTACTGAACTATGTAAATAAACTGGCTTTACTAAGCTGTCATCTTACCCAGAATCAACTATCAAAAAAACTAAATTAGGGGCTTTCCCGGTGGTGCAAGAGGTAAGTCTCAGCACCATGAAACAATCAGCAGCCACTGCAGCATGAGTTCCATCCCCCGCCAGGGAGCTTCCAATGTAGTGCAGCAGACCTCTCCTGTCTTGCCGGCTGCTCCCCTCAGCCGTGTATTTCAGTAGATCCGCCTGTTCTGCTGCCCACTCTGTCTCTGGTGAATCCTCTAGCCCCCTCTCCCCACCTCTGGCCTATAACCCCAGCTCTTTTATGCATAAATAAATAAATCTTTTAAAAAAGAAAAAAAAACTAAACCAGATTGTTACTTGAATATTCACTATTCATAGGCTGTAATGGTATCAGTGAACAATTTATAACATACATGTGTTATGCTATATTTAATACTATGAAAATTATCAATACCTGTTATAATAACTTTGAGGTGTCAAGTATCTTGTACAAAATCAAAGCTTCAAGTTCATTTTTTCTATATTATCAGTTAATAAACTATGTTGATTCATTTATCTAGAATATTCTGATTCTTGGAACATTCATTTTCATTGGTTTTACTGTGAGATGTGTTTCTATTTGAAATAAAATGTCTCCTATGATAAAGTATAGCATGTCTATTGTATGTTTTTAATTGCCTTAAAGAATTACTTTGTGAGGCTTAGAGAGCTTTTCAGTGTTTTTGTTCAATAAACTAGTTAAATCTTAATGTCTAATCTGCTTTTACCTTCTTGAAAAAATATGCCTGTCCTACAGCATACTACATTGTTTGTTCACATAAGTTACTAAAACATTTTCTTCGTATGCTTAGGAGGAAGAAGCCAACATTGATGGAATTCAGTATAAAACACTACGGACGTTTCATCATGGAGTCAGAGTCGATGGTATAGCTTGGAGCCCGGAAACTAGACTTGATTCGTTGCCTCCAGTAATCAAGTAAGCTCAAAATTGTTAAATGCCGAATTTGTTAATGTCATTTGTGTTAACTGGAGGTCTTTGATCATAGTGATATTTTTCCTCCGTTTCCATTTTACCCTCAGATCCAGATATTAGATATTTTAACATTGGCTACTATTTCATAATTTAGGTTTATTGTCTGGATTTGTGAGTTAAATATGCAGCCATAGTAGAGCTACCTTGAGTATGTGTTTGGTCCTAAGTTCTTTACGTGAGATTTGCCTGAATCATTTGAAATCTTCATAGATTCAGTGAATTTACCACTTCTTGAAAGCACAACTATTAAAATATATTTGCTTGAGTCATTAATGTACCTAACTGTCCCATGCAAGGATGTCCCATGTTAAACATCAAGGATATTAAAATTGTAGTTTTGCTACAAAAAATTGTACATAAAATTGTAGTTTTGCTCCTTTGGACTTCAGCTTTTATGAAAGCATTTGAAAGAATGATTGCTTTTTGAGAAAAATCTTAACAGTACCTGATGAGATCTTGCTTCCACAAATGTTTAATCTGAAAGATTTGGTAAATAGTATTTAGCAACCATAACTTAGCTCTGACTGAGCTCATTAATTTTTTTTTTTATTTAAGGGACAATTTTATGTAGCATGAAATTCTCATTTCTTAAGGACACAGTTTGATTTGTGTTGACAAAAGCATGCATTTGTATAACCAGCACACTGGTACTGCATAACATTTCTGCCATCTCAAACAATTCTTTGTGCATCTTCCCAGTTAGTCCCTGTGCTTCGCTCCCTATAAGAAGTAGTCATTAGTGCAATTTCTGTTACTAGAAATTAGTTTTGCCTATTGCAGAACTTCAGACACATGAAATTATACAGCATGTAATTTTTGTGTTTTACTTAATGTTTCTGAGATTTATTCATTTAGTGTGTGCCATTTTTTCCACTTTTTCTTATTTTTTGTGAATTTTTCCACTGTATAAATAATTTACAGGGTTGTTTTTTTTTTAATCCATTCTCCTGTAAGAAGACACCAGGATAGTTTTTAGTTTTTAGTTATTATGACTAAAGCTGTTAAGAGCATCCCCGAATATGGCTTTTGGATGATGTATCTTTAACATTTTAAAAGAATACAAATTTCCACAGTGGTTCTACCATTTTATATGCCCACCAAGAATTTAATAAATTACCTATTCTCCATTTTTTATTATCCATCTTTAGTTTTAGCTTTTCTAGTGATACTGCAATGACACTTCTATTTCCTAAGGAATCTTTACCTGCAATATTGTTAATGAATTCTGTGTTTGCTTTAGGTGCTTTTACAAGTTTTAGCTAACTGAATTTTGAATGATCTACACAACAACTCTTGTCAACAGACATATGTCATTTTCAATAGCCAGTGTATTGTTAATATCCTCTTATATTAAAATGAAGTATTCAAAGAATCTGGAGCTAAACAAAATCAGCCTCTTTGTAATACAGCAGATTTTGAATGCTGTAGTAGCTGTTTTCTTCCCCTGGTTTTGCTTGGCACCTGTTTTCCTGTCCTTCATTTAATGGACTTGCTGTATTATTTCATCTTTTTTGTTTCTGTTGCATTTTGATAAGCTATCTCAGTCCTTTCTGGAACTATATAAAATAAATAATAAATTCAAAACCTTAACCTGCCATTAATTTTAAACACAATATTTTTAGAGCAAGCTTACAGTACAATTGTGTTGCTTTCAAATAAATTATATATATTATAAAAATAATACGTGCTTACTATATCAAATTTAAAATAGACAAAAATACAAAAATGGGGGAAAATGGCATCTATTCAACCAATACCCTTTCTATTTTTTTATTCATAACTTTATACAGTTATGATTAGCTTATATATGTAAGATTTTATGCTTAATTTACTCTTTTTTCATGACTGAATAGTGATATGTTAAAATGATCAACGTATAACTTTGTATCTCTCTTACCATCATTAACTTTTATCTTTAGCATTTAATTTCTTGAATTCTGTTCTTTCTCTTCCTCTGCCTTTCTACTCTTTTTTTTTTCCCACTTGCTTTTCTTTGACTAGCTGAGAAGTAAACTGTTCACCTTCCATCCCCAAGGTTTTCTGGCTTAATTAAAGGATTACTTAAGTACTCTTAACATGCATAAGCTAAAGCAACAAAACCTTGGAGAAAAATGGAATAACACAAAGTTTACCACAAAGATATTTTTTTTGGAGGGAGGTATAAGGGGTTTAGGGGGACTTAATTCTAATTAGATTTTATTGACGTTAACCTCTTAATAATAATAGTAATATCTTGTTTAGTGGAACCTCACTTTAATAAACTTGTAGCAAGGTTGTTCTAATTTTCTTTATTTAAGATTTATTTTACTTATTTATGCATGTAAGAACTGGGGTGTAGGTCAGAGGTATGGGAGGGAGGGGATGGCATGTAGCAAGAGAATTCACCAGAGATAGAGTGGGGAGCAAAACAGGCAGAGCTACTGAAATACACTGCTGAGGGGAGCAGCAGATAGACAGGAGAGGTCTGCTGCACCGTGTGGGTTAGTTCCCTGGCCAGGGATTGAACTCATGCCGAACTCATGCCACAGTGGCTGGGGATAGCTTGATTACTCTGAGACTTTAACCCCTGCACCACCAGGGAGGCCCCAAGGTTGTTCTAATTTTCTCTAAGTGAGAAAATACCCAAAATAATAATGGGACAAATTCAAAAGAGAATTAGGTAGACTAAGCTTTTTTTTCTTAAGTCTTTCTTACCTTTTATTTGTATGTATGAAATATAGCATACATACCAAAAAGTACATAGGATATATATGTGCTGTGTAACATGGTTATGATAAAAAAAATAAATCAAGCACCCATTATAATGATCACTCAGGTCAGGAAATAGAACATTGCCAGCACCTAAGGTCCCCAATATGCCCCATACCTTATCACCCTTCTTCTAAAGATAATTGACCTCATGATTTTTATGTCATTCACTTCTTTGCTTTTCTTTATATTTTAAAATCAGCTATTTATGCATTCCTAAACAAGGTAGTTAATTTTGGTCTGCTTATGAACTTTCTTACAAATGGAATAAGACACTTTTTTGTTTTGCTTTGTTCACTTAACATGTATGGGAGATACATCCCATGTTTCTATTGGCAGCTCTCGTTACTGATTATTATTTTGTATGTAGTATTCCATTGTGAACATACTACACTCAGTTTATGTATTCTACTATGTTCTATGAATAGCATCTTTTATATGTGTCATAGTGTGCATTTGCTCGCGTTTCTGTAAATATATATTAAAAGTAATGCCAAAGTATCTTCCAAAGTGGATATACGTTTAATATCTCTGAAACTGGCTTTTCCCTTAGCAGTTAGCACACCTCTCATTAATAATTTTTAGGCCTTTTCTTTCTCCTACCCCTTTCTTGTCTCTTTTACCTACAACAGAGTTGTGAAGAATGGGTAGGGTGATGGGCTGGCAAGACTAAACTAAAGAGCAGTTGACAAGCCCAGGCTGGGATATTGGACTTAGAGAAGTTTTTGATACCAAAATGTGTGCACCTGTGATACCACATGTGTGTCAAAGGCAGAAAAGGGAGGATGGGTAAAGAAAATATATATGTGCATATATGAATGTATGCATGCACAATGTAATATTATTCAACTTAAGAAAAAGAAATGATTCCTGTCATATATGCAACATGGAAGAACCTTGAGAACATGTTAAGTGAAAAAGTCACCCAAAAAAGACAGATCCTGTATGATGAAATAATCAAACTATTGGAAATACAAAATAGTAATTGCTAAGAGAAAAGGGAGCTTCTGTTCAATGGATATAGACTTTCACTTTTACAAGATGAAAACATTCTAGAGTTCTCTTGAACAACAGTGTATGTAAACACTACTGTAGCATACATTTAAAACTGGTTAAGATGACAAATTTTGTGTTTTGTGTTTTGGGCCACAAAAAGTTAACATAGCAATCATAATAAAGTTCAAAAATGTAAAGGAAGTTAAATATATCCATAACGTAAAAAAAGAATCCCACTACAAAATAATATTAAAATTTGTTTCGTATTTGTAAAGTGTAAATGAAACTACTAAAACTAAAAAGCATAAAGTGGCTTCTGAGTATTCATTGTAATTTCTAGGAAATTATGGATATCTCCTAAGACCTCTTCCTCCTGTCACATAAGTATACACAGGTGCCAGTGTCTCTCCCACTTTCTGTACCTTCCCCTCTGAATCCAAGGAAAGGCATAATATTGGAAAATTTGTGCTCTGGTTATGAGTACTTCAAAACAGCTTAATCTTGGTTGTAGGAAGAGGAACTGCTAATTTCATTGCCATTTTTTAAGTTCACATCTGAGAAAGCGTTGGACAAGAGAAGGAGTTTCTCTGCTAGCTTTGATCTATTTCTTTTCGATGTCTCCTAATCACTGAAAACAAACACATCCATGTCTATAATCTTTTTTAAAGATTTTATGTATTTATGCATACAAGCTGGAATACAGGCCAGAGGTTGGGGGGGTGAGAGGATTCACCACAGACAGAGTGGGGAGCAGAACAGGCAGATCGACTGAAATGCACTGCTGAGAGAAGCAGTGGGAGAGGCAGGAGAGGTCTGCTGTGCCTTATGGGTCACCTTCCTGGCCAGGGATCGAGCTCGTGCTGCAGTGGCTGCACATAGCTTCATAGTGCTGTGCTCAACCCGTTGTGCCACCAGGGAGGCCCCATATGTCTATAAATTAGGAGCCTTGTTTTTATTTAAGTTAAACTTGATTTAAACTAAATCTGTTAGGTGAGGAAAAAATGGTTAACTTTATTGTAGTTTGTACTACAAAGAAATTTAGGTTGTTATGATAGGTACCTAAGAACAATTAGAAATCAACTGTTTTTTAATATAAAAATGTAATTTCTATTTCCTCCTCAGCCGTAATTGGACATGATGAGAATCTAAAAGTTGTAGGATTAAAGACGAAGTGGTTTAAAAATAATTTATTGCTTAGATTTTTTTAAATATATACATCGAACTACTTTTAAATAGTTATATAAAATATACCCCAGTTTTTAGTAGCTTTTTAGTAATATACCAGCTTTTATAGGTATAACAAGATTGTCTTCTTTCATCTAGCTTTATTTAGAGGAAAAGGAAAAATTAAAAGGCCTATAGATGACTAGAGAAGGCAAAGACTCAAGTAGTTGTATAAAATATTTTTAGAACCTGTTATTCACCTCACTAAACTGGACATGATTTTTTAAAACCCATCCTTTATACTTTTAAGAAAAAGTTAAAAATTAAATTCATGTTTTGTCTTGTAATAAAATTTTACATTTTTACTGTTGAAAAGACAAATGTAAAATATACTAGTTCTTGTGTTTTGGGGGAGGGGGATTTAAAAAGATGACCAAATAATATTTTCTGCAACAGCAAATTTCCCTTCCCCTCCCCAAAAGGATATTACCATAGCTTTGTGACTGAGGGGGAAGAGAACTTTCATTTACAGAAGTTAAAAATGGGTGGTTTTTTTTGTTTGCTTTTTGCTTCTAGATTTTGTACTTCAGCTGCTGATATGAAAATTAGATTATTTACTTCAGATCTTCAAGATAAAAATGAATACAAGGTATGTTTGACAAGTGTATTTATAAATTTTTATTTTAAAATATTTTTTGCTTTTGGATTTGGATTTGTCCCCATTTGCTCTGACTTTTTAGGTCATCTGCATGTGATTTAGAGTCTCATTTGCTCCATTTTGGGCTTTAATGACCAGATTCTTTGTAAGAATTGCAGATTGTAAATCTGATATCATTTGTTAAAGCAGTGGGCAAGCACAGTAAATTAGAGCATTAGAAATTCACAGTTGGGTATAGTAGGAATATAAGAGACATGAACACCTATAGAGTAAGAGTGAACTTCAGGGGAACAAAGGATCAGTACAGCGGAGTGCAAGGCATTCTTCCCAAGTGGTTAAGGACACAGACACAGCACCAGACCGCTGGGTCTAGTCACACTGAGCAAGGGAATAAAAACTTTAGACGGTGAAGCCCATGCTAGGTGTTCCTTGGGTACCTGCAGGTGTGCAGGTGTGAGTTAAACAGTTGAGGGTGCCTGTGTTTCAGGGTGCCTGTGTTTCAGGGCCCCTGTGTTTCAGGGTTTGTGTTTCAGTTTTATGTAACAAGTGAGAAAGGAGGTGATATAAGGACAGGTACAGTAAAAAAAGTATGTGTTTTTGTAAGAAAAGAATACTAGAAAAGAAAGATCAAGCTAATAGCAGTGTGTTGAATGATCAGCTTCTTTCCAAGATAAACCTTCCAGAAAAGTAGGTGTATAAATCATGCATTAAAAATAGCAGATTGCTTAAGACATATTTATAGAAAAGTGTGCAATGAAAGCTTTTAAGGCAGTGAAGTAAAAATAGTAGGTAATAGAGATATTGTAGATTATTTTCCTGGGTTTTTACTAACTTTTCCTTTTATGTCAGGTTTTAGAGGGTCATTCAGATTTTATTAATGGTTTGGTGTTTGAGCCCAAAGAAGGCCAAGAAATTGCAAGTGTTAGTGATGATCATACCTGCAGGTATGTTGCTTATGTTACCAATACATGTTTGCATTTTCATCTTATATTAATCAGTTTTGCATTCTAAAAATTGGAGAAAATGTAACATCTACATATACACCACAAAATGTTGTCAAAGAAGCATTCTACTTTCTGTAAGTTGTAAATATGACATAAACATGAGTTTCAAAGCTGGTGAGTTCAGTTCTCATCCCATTTAATGTAAGCTTCCCTTGCTGACTCATGGGTGCCTCTACCTCTTATTTTAGAGTTGTACATTAATGAGATTTAAATATATCTTAATTCAAGTACTCCAGTATTGTGCAAGATCAATAGGATAGTAAAAGGTGATTGCCATATTTCAAAGTCATTTCACAGATCCTGTCTGATAAGTTAATGTTTAATAATGAACTGCAAATTTCATTTGCTGAAGGGAAATGTAGTGTTTTGACAAATCCAAGTCTCTATGAATTTTCTTTGTAGATATAAGACATTTCAATATTACAGTCTCACTCCCCAGCCCCTAGTTTGAAATGGAGAAGGTACCTGTAACATTTTAATAGTGTATGAAACTGGCAGTAGCACAAAGAACACGATGAAGAGCAAGAATAGGAGATGGAAATAAACTGAGAGGTAAGGAGTTTGAAGAGGGAACTGGTCGTTAGAGCAGTGCCAACCTGCTTCATTTGCTTTAACAGTTCTGTGAGCAGTTTTGCTGTTTTGCATAGTTATAACTATTGATAGGGCTAGGTCAAAATCATTAATATTTATAAACAATTGAATACATTTAAACTTTTTAATGTCTCTTTTCACATTAAAAGTTAAAGCCAGTAGCTGCTTTTAAAATTTTAACTTAATAGCTCATCTTTTTAAAGTCATAGAATCATTATACCTGTTAAAATTTTTGTGCAAGTTTTACATGACATAAAGATTCTAAGGACCCCAGATGTTACAAAGCCAAGTTTATATAGAGACCTAAAGAGCAAGCCATTTTTAAGGTAAAAGTTAGATTTGATCGCTAGAAACAAATAATGACATTTTAGTTATCTAATACATGGACTTTCCTAATCACAAATATTTGGAATAATGAAACTTGATATTGATGAAAGCCAAGGATTAGCCTCTGATTAATGCACAACTAGAGACCCCTGGGATGATGTTCAGTGGTCTGTGATGATTTTTTTTCTTGTAGTAGACTTTGGGATTTGTGTAGACTAGTAAAATTGTCCTACAATTTTGGGAACTGACAGGGGGCTGCCAACTTTTTTATTTTGTCAAGTAATAAGAATTTTACAAGTCTACTGCTTTCTGTTATTACCATCATTTTACAAAAACAAAACAAAACAAAAGAACATTGTTACTCTTAAAAGGAGAAAGGGCTTCACTTCAAAGTAAGCCCTTTCATTTAAATAAATTCAACTTTTTGAAAAACTCACCATGTTGCTTCTAGTTGTCTTACTTTGCTAGGCTGTGGTTGATGGTGTTATCGTTCAACAAATACTCTTCCTTCTCCACTCCTTGGACAAGGTCCTTTTCCCACTCTGTTGGTCTTAGCTTTCTCATTTGTTTAGGACAATCTAATGCTAACAGGTATGATGCAAGTAGACACTTACACATTTTTACTTGATTTAGCCTGACTGCTGTCCTCTTCTATAAAATGAGCATGTCTTAGATAGCTACTAGCCCAAGAATAAGAAACACGTTGAGCTAATATTGACCCATCTGGCATTATGAAATAGAACTTTCCAGAGATCTGTGATCAAAAGCTTTGTGCTTGGTTTGTATGGAGGATAACATCATTGTAACAATAGTTGGGGAGGTGCTATAGTTAGAATTTGTCACCTTAATTTACTAACCATAAGTGAAGGGCTGTTCTGTTTGACTACTAAAGCCAAACCTCTTGAGCCAAAACCTAAGTAATATAGATAAGATTGTTAAAAGGAAAAGAAGATTTTGAGTAAATTAAGAAAGTTAAGGAAGAGTAGTAAGTGTCATAGTAACAAAGAAGAGAAGGACTTCTGAAGGGACAGAATACAGTAGAAACATGTAGCAATACAATTGTCTTCATTAAATCAAAGTATAGAATCATTCAATTACAAATAAAAACAATAGCCAAATGGCAACTGTGTATTTGAGTAGAGGAAATAGCCATTACATCCCAGGAATCCTTCTTAGCACTATATTAAAGTAGTGCCAACCATATTCTGGGACTGCATGTTAGTGGTAAAGGAACATTAGTCTATCCATTAAAAGTCAAAATCTGTACCATTTTGGGCTTAGTTTTATATGTAAGTGATACCATGTTTCAAGACATGCTAAATAGAGAAACTAGGTCAGCACAGATATAGAGGATTTAAATAACATTTTAAACAACACTGTAAGTCAGACCTGATACATACAAAATATTCCAAACATTCCCAACACAGTCTTCTCAAGGTACATGAAACATTCTCAAAAAAAAAAAAACTGTTAGACCTCAAAACAAATGTAAATAAATTTTGAAAGACTGAAACCATGCAAAGTGTCTTATTTGACCATAATGAAATGAAACCAATAATCAGTAAAGGAAGGAAAAATAGAAAATCTACATATTTGTGGAAATTAAACCTCATACTCTTTACTCATGGATCAAAGAAGAAATTATAAGGGCAATTAGAAAATACTTTGAAGTAAATGAAAAACAAAGCTTTGAGATAAGTGCAGCAAACGTGGGACTCAAGGAATTTACAGCTATAAACACCTACATTAGTAAAAGAAGAAAGAATTCAAATCAATAACCTAAGTTTATAACTGTAGGAGCTAGAAAAAGAACAAAGGAAACACAAAGCTGACAGAATGAAGGAAATAATAAAGATTAGAGCAGAGATAAGTCAAATGGAGAATAGAAAATGGTAGAATAAATGATACCAATCATTGACTCTTTGAAACAATATAGCAAAATTGACAAACCTATAGCTAAACAAACAAAAAGAAAGGTTGCATCAATTAGTAAAATTATAAACATGGGTATATTACTACCAACCATACAGAAATGAAAAAGGATTGTAAGAAAATACTATTAAGCAATTAAATTGCAACAATTAGGTAACCTAGATGAAATGAATAAATTCCCAGAAACACAAAAAATTGTCAAAACCCAAGAAAAAATAGAAAATCCAAACTATCGCATTGTACATCTTAAACTTAAAAAATAGGAAATCTGAATAGATGTATAGCAAATAAAGAGGTTGAACCAGTAATCTAAAACTTCCCAACAAAAACTCCAGAACAAGACACTTCACTAGTGAGTCTGCCAAACACTTAAAGAATTGACACCAATCTGTCAACTGCTTCCAAAAAATAGAAAAGGAGGGAACACTTTGTAAAGCATTCTAAGAGGTCAGCTTTACCCTGATACCATAGCCAGGCAAAGACTTTGTAGGAAACCACAGACCAACAGCCCTTACAAGCAAGTATAGAAGCAAAAATTCTCAATAACATCTAATTAAACTAGAAAACTCTTAGAAGAAAACATGTGAGTCTTCATGACCTTGAATTTGCCATTGGTTTCTTAGCTATGATGCCAAAAGCACATATAACAAATGTATAAATTGGAAAATTTCATCAAAATTTAAAACTTTTGGGCTCCAGAGGACACTGTCAAGAGAGTGAAAAGACAGCTTACAGAATAGGACAAAATAGTTACAAACCATATGTCTAACCATATGTCTCCTATTCATAATATATTTTTGAAAACTTATAATACAATGGTAAAAAGACAGACCAATATAAAATGGACAAAGGATTTCTAGAGACAGTTCTTCAAAGATGTGCAAATAACTAGCAAGCACATGAAAGATGTTGAATATCATTAGTCATTAGGAAATGCAAATCAATACCACAATGAAATACCACTTCACACTCAATCGGGTAGCTATAAACAAAAACAGAAAATAGTAAGTGTTGGCAAGAATGTGGAAAATTGAACTGTTCATACTTGGTTAGTGGGAATGTAAAATCCTGTAGCCTCTCTGAAAAATAGTCATTTCCTTAGAAAGTGAAACATGTGACCCAGCAATTTCTCTCAAAATCTACCCAAAAGAATTAAAAACAGGTGTTCCAGCAAATACTTGTAAAGAAATATTCCCAGCAGCATTATTCACAATAGGCAAAAGGTGGAAACAATCCACATGTCCATCAGTGAATGAATAGATAAAATGTAGTTTATGTCCATACATTGAAATATTATTCAGCTATAAAAAAGGGTGAAGTATAAACTTACTACAAATGAATGAAACTGAAAGACGTACTAAGTGAAAGAGCTAGACATAAAACATTTATATAAAATTTCCATTTATATAAAATTTCTCAAATAACCAAATCCATAGAGATCAAAAACAGTTTAGTAATTGCCAGGAACCAAGGGACAGAAAAGAATAGGAGTGACTGCTTATTGGGTTTGGTGTTTTCTTTTGGGTTGATGAAGATGTTCTAAGTTCACTTATAGTATTACTTTAAAGTGATTAAAATGGTCGGTAAAATAAATCAGTAAAATTAGTGAATAAGATTTTCTAAATATACTTTATTATGTAAAATATTATAGCCTGTGCAGAAGAATATTAACTTTACATGTATACATAAAAGAGATTAAATAACATCAATACAATATGGTACAATATGGATTTTTTTTTTTTTTTTGTACGAAGAAGAACTGGGGTATTGGCCAGAGATATAGTGGGTGAGAGGATTCACCAGAGACAGAGTGGGGAGCAGAACAGGCGGAATGACTGAAATACACTGCTAAGGGGAGTAGTGGTGAGACAGGAGAGGTCTGCTGTGCCATATATGGGTTAGCACTCTGGCTGAGGATCAAACTCAGGCCATGGGAGTGATAGCGCTGAGACTTAAGCCCTCGGCCACCAGGGAGGCTCCAATATGGATTCTTAACATTTTATATGATACAGAACAGAAAAAACATTTCTGACTCAGTGCTAACTTAAATGATTATAAAAATAAATTCGGTGTTTTGATTCATGCATATTTTGTGATATTTGACTTTGATATTTCCTAGGTACACACAATATTATAATCAATGAAGTAATTTGTAGCTTTAAGAACAGCATTTCTAAAACAACCTATTTTCTGAACAGGTAGGTTCAAAAAGTTTGTATCAGACAGAATGAAGATAGTTCTCACTTGCACTGATATGTCAGTCCATCCATTAAAATATTGTCACTTGTCTATCTTTTGTTAGAATAAATGTATAGAGAATAAATTAATGTGAAGACTAGTTCATTTAGTTGGCAAATATCAACTGTCTGCTCTGTGACAGGCACTGTGCTAGCTGATCACTGGTAGGTAATAAGCACTTCAGAACCATTTCAGCTTCTCTAAGACTGACTAAGGTATATTTATTTTCTATAATGGAACTGCTGTATCAATTAGTAAACATTGCTAAATATTTTATTGAGTGTTTTACTGTATGCTAACCACTATTCTGAGTCCCTTACCTAAATTCATTTAATTTTACAAGTCCAAGATCGGCACTATTTTTAGCCTCACTTTATTGGATGGGAATACAAGGCATGCAGAAGCTAAGTAATTTGTGCAAAGTGATGGAACTATTATTTAGAGGAACAGGAATATTGGGCAATTTGACTCTAGTACCTGAACTCTCTAACTTACTCTTCTTCCTGAATGACAGTTTTCAAGTTCATCCTGAGAAAATAGTTGTGCCTAAGAATATTTTAGATCTTTCTTCTTAGCATTCTACAATGTAACTATTAATTCAAATAAACCAAGGAGCAAGTGTCTCATAATATAAAATGTCATAAAAGTTGGTAGATTAAATTTTACCAGTATTCCATCTAAGTTCTCATTTAAGTCAGCTGTTCTTTACCAGTCCTAATAACTCCTTTTCTAAAATATTTTATGATACCTTCTATGAATCTTAAGTGAAATTCATATGGAGTAGCCCATCAAAATATGTAATTATAAAAAATTATTATAGTACCTTAATTTTATCACACATTTCTTTTTTTTTTTTTTAAGATTTATTTTTTTATTTATACATACAAGCTGGGGCACAGGCCAGAGGCGTGGGGTGGCGAGAGGGCCCACCAGAGACAGAGCGGGGAGCAGAACAAGCAGATCAGAAATACACTGCTGAGGGGAGCAGCGGGCGAGGCAGGAGAGGTCTGCTGTGCCATGTGGGACTCTCCCCGGCCAGGCATCGAACTCGCATTGCCGCTGCCGACAGCGCCACAGTGCAGTGCCCAACCGCTGAGCCACCAGGGAGGCCCAGTTTTATCACACATTTCTATAAAAATAAAACAATTCTTTAAAGAATAACAATGAGTGTATATATGTTCAGACACAACTACATAAGAAAAAATAGTGAGGTTGTCCTTGTCCCCCTTGACAGTGAATAAATTTGAAATCAGAAAAGTAAGGTAAGAGGTTAGTTGTAAGGCAGAGGCAAGGTTGCCAAGTTGCACATTTCCAGTGTTACGGTTTTCATAGAGGAGAATGTAAATAGTGCCATCTGGAGTTCTGCAGTGTCATAGCCCTGAGCAAAGCTATAGTTGTTAGACTAAAAGCTCATGTCAGTTATAACAGGAAAAAGTTAAATTTGTTTGGGGAAATAATGTTAGCCAAAGTAGAAATAATATGGCAAAACAAATTACAGGATGCCAGGTTGAAAAATTAGAAAAAATAGTATTCTTGAAAATGAGCCAATTTTTATATGTGTAGTATCAAAATAATTCACTGTTATGCCATGGGATGGAGTACTAACAAAGACTGCTAACATTCTCTCTGATATTCGAGTCATGTAACTTGTCTGCTGGCAGCCTCATTCTCATCCATTCTATGCCTGTAGTGCCCCATCAGGGGAACAACCAAAAATGCCACCGAGGTGTTAGAGTCTTTAAGAAGTTTTATTTTTTTCACATTATTGAGAAAACAAATATTCATATTACTTTTGTATTCTGATCAAAATCAAGCTTGTTACAGTTAATTAATTAATAGAATTAGAATCATGTTTACAGATGTGTTGTCATCTGCTTGTAAAGAATTTATAATTTGTGGAAGATTGTTTGCTAGAACATTACCAGTTCTTGAAATGAAAATATGTTCCTTCTTCATATTTCATTAGATCAGTTTGCAGATGAGGAAGAAAAGTAGAGAGATTTTTCAAGAGGATGAGGAAGATTATTCTAGAATGACTGTACTAGCCTTTTCACTACAAGATATTAGAGGGCTGGCCTTGCTTTTCTGCCATATAGTCACTCAAAGAGTGCCCTTGTGGTAGGTACTCAGTGAGTGAATGGTGAAGGACTTAGTTATATCCATTACTACATCTTTATAAAAGTGGTGCCGTGACTCAAAAAAATCATCCAACAAGAAATGTGTTTAAAAAAAGAAATTCCTAAGTAGATTATGGGCTTCCTAACTGTCAACCTCATGTTCTACATCTTTTCCTTTATGGTCCTTTATCATATGCACTCTATTCAAATGCACACATACACATATTTGTGTATACATAACTATATGTGCATGTGTGTATATGCATATTCGCAGGGCAAAGCAAATATTAGTGTTCCTAATTAAGACACAGCATGATCAAAAGTGTGTTAAAATATATTTAAGAGGTAAATAAGTACTCATTTAAAAAGATTATACCCTACCTCCAAAAGAAGGTAAAAATAGTATTTGAGTGTTCAATGGGTTAAACTTATTATTTTAAAAACTCACTAATACAGAACATCTCATTCCCAGTCAGTGCCAAATAACAGATGTTCTTGTATATTAGAAACAGTACTGTTCTGTAAGAACAAGTCAGATCAACAAGTATTTATTAAACACGTTTAGCATAGCCAACATTTAGTACTTTGGGGGATACAAAGAAATAGAAGACCTAGTACTCACTGTAACTACAAAGGATGTCAGATATAAATCCCTTCCCTCTTCCTCCCAGCAATAACCTTTTAAAATATTAGATAAAAATTTATGGTGAAGGAAAATTGGCATCCAGATACCAAGAAATTCTTAGTTTAAGACTAAAATAATAGAGGGATGTAATGTGCCATTCACTCTGTCTATAAAACATGGGGTATTAGTAGCTGTCATGTTCTAGTTGTCATCATTTTTTAAAAGAATGGGAGAAGGGATGGAATATAGTACATAATTTTTTTTGGAGATGTAACTAAATCACTGAATAAGGGAACACTAAATTACCTAAAGCTATTCACTAAGCCAATAGTATGGATTTTGAAAAATTTTACAAGAGCAGAAAGAATGTTTATCATTACTATTTTATTTATCATTGTTTAAACAATGTTTATCATTGTTATTTATTATCAATGTTATTTTCTGTGTAGCCATTGTTAAGTTCTTTCCATATTAGTTCTGTTCATGTACATTTGAAAGTCTTCAAGATCCATAGTTAAGATGACTTGGTCTTCTCCTACTCTCCCCTCCCACCTGCAGTCACAAACTAGGTGATTTATTTAAAAAGAGTACTTGTGGGAAACAGAGGAAGAGGGAATAAGAGCGTATGAAAACAGGCCAATGAAACATTCCTCTGGAGGTTATTCTCCATTTAGGAACAAGAAAACCATGCCTAAATAATTCCAGGTACAAAGTGAAATCAAGGAATTTGTATCATTTATTACAAACAAATGATTAAATAATGCCAGAAAGTTCACTACTTGTCTTCTAAAATCCCTTCCAATTTCTCATAACATTTTGAATCAAAATGAGTTATTCCCTAGTTCTAACAAGAACTTTCAGAGTGGGATATAGTAGAGTTCAGTTTGGCTAACATATACCTG
This sequence comes from Scalopus aquaticus, assembly GCA_004024925.1. Classification (NCBI taxonomy): domain Eukaryota; kingdom Metazoa; phylum Chordata; class Mammalia; order Eulipotyphla; family Talpidae; genus Scalopus; species Scalopus aquaticus. The sequence continues at coordinate 165,393 of PVIJ01000181.1, forward strand.
CAGCAAATGGAACATAAGGGTTCTGGGTCTTATAAGAACTTTTTAAAAATTACACCAAAACTTGCTGATCACACTTGGAGACCTTTTTTAATTTAATGTAATGAAATAGTATATTAATGAATGATTTTAACAGAGAGAAAATTATGAGGTGATGAAAGAATTACCTAAAATGTTATGAGATTATGTACTGGTACCAGCACTCCGGTATTCAATTCTTTGTTGTCTCTCATATGCCCTTGTAGATGAAATACAAAACCAGTGCTTCATGACGTTTATTACCATGCCAGTGACTCTAATCATTTAAGTTTGCTTCATGAGATCCTCATGTGGTTACTGTAAGCACATTCTATGAGAATCCTATCCATAAAACATTTTTCAAATTTATTTTGAAAGTCCATTTCTGTAACGGATAAAAAGTAATTTCCTTCATTTATAGCATATTGTCAAGTTTTAAGTTGTAAATTATAGCAAATTTTTTTTTGGAAATAGGAAATGCTAATATTTCCTGGGGGGGTAATACTGGTATATGTGTTAAGGTTTATGTTTGTTAAAGAAATAATCCTTTTACTCTGACTTCCTTGAAGGTGAAATCATTGCATCTGATCTGTTTGAAAACTACCATATGGTATTTTTTTGCAGTTGAGAGTTTAATTTTGAGGTTTATTTTTAAATATGACAAAAATTCTCACAACTCCTATCCTTCAAAAATCTACTTGCCTATTAATTTCAGTATAATAATAATTCTCCTCGAGGATGGCCTCAAGTTGTTTCTCACTTCTGAATGATAAACTTGTACAGTAGGTCCTCATTAAATGTCATGGGATAGGTTCTTGGAAAAGTGCAGATTTAAACAGAATGACAGGAACTGCTATGTAGTTTCCACTGAACTTGTTCATAATTTCAAGAAAATAAAAAGCAACAATGTGTGATTTTATTAGACATTTTTAACACCCCCCCCATGGTTTCTTGAAGCGCATTAGTAGATATTTTTTTGTATGGTTAGTTGGTTTATAAGTATTATGTTCGAAACAGGCTACTTCCTCTCTCCCCACTCCATATACACAACCTTTTGTTGTTAACTCTACTTTGACTCATTATTTTAATTATTGAAGTGTAAAGTAGTAAGCATATGTAGTTTTTCTCATTTTCACTCATTCTTCTTACTCTTACGTCAGTAATACTTCTAGTAATCCATTTATGTTATCATTAGTACCATAGTACATTAATACTAACTTAGCCACAAGCATTAAAAACAAAACAGGGCCTCCCTGGTGGCGTAGCGGTTAAGCCCTGCGCTGTGGAGCTGTCAGCAGCTTCGGGCCTGGCCAGGGAGATTCCCACATGGCGGGGCAGACCCCTCCTGCCTCACACGCTGCTCCCCTCAGCAGTGTATTTCCGCCTATCTGCCTGTTCTTCCGGCTGTCTCTGGTGAACCCTTTCACCACTCCACACGTCTGGCCTGTACCCCAGCTTGTATGCATAAATAAATAAATCTAAATAATAAATACCCACTCTCAAGCTTTGTCCTTGTCATTCCTAGATTTGTGCTTTCATTTTTTTTTTCACTTAAGACCAGATATTTTGGCAATTATTTTGTAATTTTTTCACTTTTCTTCCTGACCATGTGTCTACTTCCTAAGGGAATGTATCATCCATACCAACATGAATAACTTAGTAATTATTTGGGGATGAGAAGGGAAAGTCTTCATTTTGCTGTCACAAACTAATTGAAAGTTATGTTTCTTATCTAAAACTATTATAAGTTCCTTCCTTACACCTAACATTGTATAGTGTCGCCTTACTCTTATAACTACATCTTGGACTACTTTTGTTCTTGTTTTCATATTTAATCAATCAATACAATGAATCATGTGACTCAGTCATGTCTTTTAGAAAGATTGTGGTTTGTGTTTTTTACTTGAGCAGTTAGAGAGGGTGAAATGGACACAGATGTCACTTAATGTCATCCATTCCTTCTTTTGTCTATGTTGTCAAAAACATTTGGTAGCAGAAATTTCCTTCTACAATGAACTCCCTAACAGACAATGAGTTGCCAATTAGAAGTAGAGAACAAACAAATAAAAAGAACAGAATATTATCCAGGAAATTTCCTTTTGAGTTCACAGAGGGAGCATCTTTCTCTACTAATTGTCAAGTTTAAAGACGCTTGAGAATATCTAGGATATCCCCAACGTGCCAACACCCAAATTTATGGGACTTTTTTATTAATTAAATGGGGCAATTACATTTAAATACCATATGGCAGGGATACTTAATATTCTGAAAAGCACCCAAACTGAAATGAGACAATAAATTTAGCAACAAGCTACCAAAAATAAAGTAAGTATAATTCATAATCTCAGATCTGGCTAGTTCTACATCCATATAACCTAAGAATTAAAGTTAGAACCACAGAATTGGGGGAGAAGGGACATTTGTTATAATTATAGTCAAATTGTGTCAAAATTGTCATTTTGCTATTCTTGAAGTGCTGCTGTCTATACGTCAGTGCTCTTTGATTCAATCTGTATTATTAATTTCATAATGTGTCAACAGATCTATTTTACCTTAAAAGCATTTTTTGCAGTTTCCCTTGCAAACATAATATATACATATGTATTTCATATAGCCTTTAATAACATAAATTATAACATTTTTACCCTTCTTGAATGTTTTATTATCTTTCCCTGTATTTATTTATATGTGTTATAACTATGAACTCTTACAGCTTTCCGCTTTCTGTGATGTATTGATTTCCTAAAAAGTATGTCTCTTCAGTAACTTTCAGGTAATTTTATTTAGTAGAAATATTTATTAGCAAAAAGTTTGAAAATAATCCCAAATTTATGAATTTTTTTCCATTGTGGTAGAAGCTCTCTTATCTGACATGCAATTCCTTAGATAACCAAAAAGTCAGCACATCATCTTAAAGGAATGTCTACCTACTTTATTTTAATATACAGCATTTATATTGTCATTTGATAGTTGACCAAAAATTTTTTTTTGATTATGAGTCTATTGATTAATGTGGAACCTCCTTTTCACATGAACTATATCTATATAAAATATCTACAATGAAAACATTTCCTTAGCAGTCTTAATTGAATATATCTAGAATTTTATGGGTTAATGGCTTAATGTTCTCTGTCACATGCCTAATTTAAGTGTTTTTTTTTTTTAGAAACTTACCTTTAGTTATTGCTATCAGCTTAGTTTCATTGAAACAGCTCTTTCACACTCATATTCTATCAGCTTATGTAATATTCATTATGTAATTGCACTAATATGCATGGGTTTATATCATTTACAAATAGTGATTTGCTCAGCAAAGAACCAGTACTGCATCCTGTTAATGCTACAACAAATGCACATGTGAGCTTATCAGGAAATACCCTTCTTATTCTTGTCTTTTCTACAGAGTGGGGGGAAAAATGTCTGTCAGAAGGTCATTTAGGAAAACCTTTACTAATTATTGTGTTCATTGCATTTTAAAACATGCAGATTCATCCATACATTGATACATGAAAGTAACAAGATATAAAATGCAAAATGAAAAGGATGATGTAAGACCAACTAAAAAGTTACACCTTTTGCCATTCAGACAAATAATTATTCCAAGGTTATTACTATTAATTAACTTTTCAGAGAAACTTTGCACTTTTTAGTTAGTAATTAAAACATATGAGAGGAAAAAAGAATGAGGTAGAGCCAATCTATTTGAGAGCACCTGCTAATATTGAACATATTTGTGAACTATAGCCCAGCAATTCTGTATTTAGGTATGTACCCAGTGGGGGTGGGATGCAGGGGAGAGGGGAAAGGGAGAGTGGGTGTGTGATAATCTGTAATCACTAAAAAACACTTGCAAGAAGGTTTACAATGGCATTATTGATAAAGACCCAAAATTTAAAATAACCTAAATGTCTGTTAGTAGTAGAGTGGATAAAGGCATTGCAGTGTACTTAAGAAATACTATATACAGTAATGAAAATGAACCAAGTACACAAACATGCAAGAAAGAATATTGGTAAATCTCAGAAAATCTAATGGTGAATGAAAAATGCCAGACCAAGAAAATACATACTATATGATTCCATTTTTATAGTGTTCAAATAAGCAAAAGAAGTTCTGGTGTTAAAAGTCAGGATGATAGTTACTTTTTGTCCAAAGACAAGGAAATAGGATTGGAAAGAAGCACAGGACAAGTTTCGGAACTTTGGAAGTACTCTTTCTTCATTTGAGTGCTGTTTCATTTGAGTGTTTTCTCTTTGAACTGTATGCTTACAACTGTATTTTTACAGTTTATAGGGCAAGAAAAATGTATCAGAAAATAACTGTGACTATCTGACAGAACTAAAATTAACATGATGAACCAGGTAGTCAAGATACAGAAAAATAAGTTGAACCCACAAAAGATCTTGAGAACTTCATTATGGAATCTAGCATAAAAGGAAATAAGACTTAGCAACTTAAAGTGTACCATCTGTAGCTAATTTAGTTGTGAGAATTCAGTTTAGCTGATTTGTATTTTGCATACTTAGTACTTGGATTATGCAACCAACTGAGAACTATTTAATAAGCATATAATTATAAACCATAAATCTTTTTATCCTATTCCTGTAAAGTAATCTGGATCACCATCCTCATATGTAAACCATTTTTTTAAGTGTCAGGTTTGGTTCAAAATAAAATACTGCTTAAAAATTAGACGTACGTTTGGTTCACTAGCCAGGAATACACTTCATTAATTGATCTATTTTTTATATAATAGCCATATTTTCTACTTCTTAAGTTTCCTGCATTTAAAATGAGAAAATCATGAAATTATTCTGATATGTATTTATTCAGTTCATATAACCGCAAACAAAAATCAAATGCATATTAGAATAAGATCAAAAGAATGGAGCCTTTTAACTGTTCTCTCATGGGACTCCTAAATTTGCAAGACAGATTCAATAGTGGTAATAAATACATGCTAGCCCAGTACTTTATTATGTAAAAGGCAATAAAGAAAAATGAAATACTCAGTTGCCATAATTAATAATCTTATTCATTGTGGGAAGTGAAACACAATTGCATAAACCATTGATAAATGTGATTCCCCTCTTCAATTAAGTTGTAATTATCTCTCTTGTATAGCACAAACAGATGAAAAATGTTGATTTGGCAAGAGAACAAGTGTGCTTCTAAAGTATTTCATCAAATAGATAATAATTTTGAAAAACATTTATGTTAGTGTATGTACAACTATGATACTTAAAAATTGAAGAGCCTGTAATCTTTGCAAGGAAGACAATATTTGTAATGTGGTTTGGTACAGAATTGTAGCATTGTCAATAAGCATGTCTACTTTCTTTGAAATAAATTTTTGTCTAGACTTTAAAGATATATTTCTTAAGCGTGTTGAAATTATTATATGACCCCTAATGAGATACAAACTATAAATCCTAGAAGAAAAAGTCCAAGGCATTCTTTTGTATGAATTCAGTTCTTAAGTACTAGAATTTTCTGAGCATTTTGCTAACCACTCACCAACTTCCCTCTCTAACATACCAACACTGTGCCACACTGTACCTGTGAAATATTATAGTGGCTGAGTGTAAAAAATGATCTGGAAAATGAACAATCTGGATGGGAGATAACATTTTTCACAGCAGACTACCATCACTGAGATCTCTGAGTCTTAATCTCCACCCTAAGGATGGTAAAAACCAAGTCAATAAATAACTCTGTCCCTGTTACTATGGATTTGTAAGTATTGAAGAGAGGGAGCATGGGTTAAACTGGGTCCCTGTTCCATCAACACACCTTAATTTGTAGTTATCAATCTTGGCAATCTTTGAGAAGGAGAGTTGGAGGAGTGTGCCAGAACAGAAAAGGAATAAGATAGAAAGTAGCCCTGGCATGGAAACCCAAAGGCAGAACAACTGTGGAAAATGACTTTCTCCCCAAAATTCACATCACCTCATTCTAGATTCTTTATATGGTATTTGAAAATGGAAGCACTGATGTTTGAGTGTGTGTGTAGATGTGTGTTTAAGTAACCCCTGGTAGAAATTATTAATTGAAATGATTACTGAAGTAGGTTTGCAACCTGATTAGTGATCTGGAAACTGAAAGATTCTGCCCACAAAATAGAGAGTATATAAATTGATTACTGTGTTACATTGTTGCCATGTCAAATTAATTAGAAAATATAACTTTCTACCACTGAGTATGTTAGGGTTTAAATTCTTCCTATTGTACACTTTCTAAGATAATTGCATTATTTTCTTTAAAAGATAGACTTAAGTAAAAACTTCTACCATATAACCTCTGGTTAATAGCTGTGAATAAATTCATGGAAATCTCATTTTTTTGTAGTGTTAAATTGAAAATATTTGACATTGTACTAATTTTATTAGGATTTGGAACCTGGAAGGAATGCAGACAGCTCATTTTGTTCTTCATTCCCCCGGAATGAGTGTGTGCTGGCATCCTGAGGAAACATTCAAGGTGGTTATTTACAATTTAGCTTTGTTTTATCAAGCTGAAAAGACATGTGTATGTAATACATACCCACAGAGGAGAAAATCAATGACATCTGCACCTCAGAGACTCTTAATTGGCACAGATGCATTTGGATTAGTCTAGTAATATGTACCTTAAATGTTTTCTATAGTTAAAAGTTTATTTGACAACCATTATCCACAAATGGCATTTATTTAAAGTATATGTATATTTTCCTTTTGTAGATTATATTCTAAAACCTTTTGTAGCTTACGTTCTAAAACCTGATGCCCAGACCACATATAACAATATATAGCAATATTTGTTATTTTAGAAAAATTGTTGAGTTCATTCTTATAAACCATAACATAAACTGTAACAGTATCAATGGCCTAAGACAAATTTAACCTAGCTGCAGTGGTTTTCAAATTCTATTCAGAGAAGAGCTTTCTAAAATTCTAAAAGTACACTATTAGTTATCAATTCACCTTAGCTCTTTTATTTCATTGAGAAGATGTTTTGGGGCTCTCTCAGCCTTTTTTTTTTTTTTTTAATCTCAACTTTTGACTTGTCTTCCTCACTCAACATAATCATTTGTAGCTTTTGATGTAAAGTGAGAGACGTGGTCTTTTCAGTTGAAGGCGCTGTGCTGTTCAGAAAATGGTGCCAATAGACTGCACAGAATTGCCACAAAGCTTCAATTTTTAAAAAGTGTGATTGAACAGGGTTTGCCTGCACCTCATCTTCTCCCATCCCTTAATCTAACTCTTCAGTGTCCTTCAGTTACTACTACTCTCGCAGTAGTCATCAGTGATATTTTTAATAATCCAATAGACTCTTCCATTCTTAAACTCAAGACAGGTTTTCATGCTGTTGATCACTGCTGTCTTGAAGCCCTGCTCACTTCAAATCCTACTCTTTAAAGCTGCATTATTCTGGTCCTCTTGAGCAACTTTGCATGTGTCCTCCACTTTTCTTTCTCCTCTGCCAGCTTTTTTCTCACCATGTATTTGTGAATTTCTACAAGCAATAGTTCTTACCTACACTGTACCCTTTATTGTAATAGAGGTTAAAAGAATAAATAAAGTGCATGTCTGTAAGTTGCACACTTTAGAAGGAAGAAAACAGCACAGATTTTAAATATTGGAACCTTTTTTTTTTTTTAAGTAGAATCATGACATAAGCACGGATTAGTAGGTCTTCTCAAAACTTTCAAAGAGGAGGTAATCCTGAGCTGATATGCCTTTATAAGTGTATTCCCTGAGCCCTAGGATTCCATGAAAACTTGTTTCAGGACTGTTGGATTTTATTTTATACCTAGATATCTCTCCCACAGTAGTGAATCGAAGCATAATCAGGTAGTCTATCAAATTGTTAATATTGCCATGTATAAGTACATCAGGCTACCTTTTTTTAAAATTGTGACCTAAATGAGAAATGTGAATTATTACAACCTCTATCCCAAATAATTTATAGTTGTTTCAGTTCCCTTTCTTCCATATGCTTAATTTTTCTATTTACTCTATATATAATTTTCCTGGAGTCAAATCCCAGTTCCACCTCTCAACTGGCTATATGATCTCTGACAAATTTCTTAAGCTCTCTCAATCATTGCCTTCACTTCCCCCTCTTGCAAAATGGATACTTATGAAGATTAAATGAGAAGATGCTTATGATGTCCTTTAAAAAGAGCCTGACACATAATAAGCAAACTCTCAGTCAATTTTAGCTACTTGTCATTTTTGACACTGTTATTATTACTGTAACAATCTAATGATTCTTATTGGTCAGCCATATCAGATCAAACTCAGAATTTTTGTTTTGTTATACAAACTTGGTCTTTGAGGTCACCAAAAAAAAGAGAGGTGAGTCCATGATTACTGTGTTATAGAATTCTTAAAAAAAAAAACAAGGTATAAACTATGTAAAAGAGACATAATCTAGAAAGCACAAAGCAAATACTAGCCTTTATTTGTCAGTAAAGGTACATAAATCAGAAGACCTCTGGAAACTGAGCCCATAAATCAAATAAACCACAGTTGGAGCCGGTATCTCAACAAGTAGTAATAACAGAAGCAAGAGTTTAGTTTATCGTGGGCCCAGAGATTGGGACTGAGGACATCTCAGTCTCTGACCCTAAGGAAAAGAGTTTAGAAGGCCACTGAATGAAATGAGGTGTAACAACAAGCATTTGTTGAATGATTTCTCAGTGCCCACAATGTGCTGAGTGTTTTCCATTTACTTTCTCATTCTCATGAAACACACAGAGCTTGATAGCATTCTATTCATTTTGTAAATGAGCAAACTGAAATACAAAAACATTAAGTAATTATTTGCCCAAGGTCATGCAGTCACAGATTTGAACTCAATCTGATTCAAGTACTCAATGTTCTCTGCTACTTAAGATATTTCCCCAGTGGAATTCAGTGCATATTACTGTTTATGGTTCAAAGACATCCTAAAGGAAAAAAACCTCCTGTAACATTTTTAGATCTAGCAGGTCCAAATTTAGTTAACTTTTTAGCCTCTACCTGCTCTTTCAATAACAACAGCAAAAATGTGTTATCACAATTGAACCTAGTTTTAAAAACAGTAAATACTAACAAGAAAAAAAATTTTCTAGAATTGAATTTCAATGTGACTTCAACCTGTAATAATAACCAGTTGTACTAAAGCAATTCCAAGTGTTTTATTGGTATTAACTCATATCATCCTCCCAACAGTACTATGAGATAGGATTTGTCCCAGTTTTACTGATGAGTTCCCAGTCACCGAGGAGTCATTTGTTCAAGATCATATAGTAATAGCTCCTTCTGAAGGCAGAGCTGGGACCTATCCAGGCAGTCTCAGTATAGATGCTGTACCCTTAACCCAGCATGCTTTATTGTTCCTGCTTATAAATAAGGACTGGGTCCCAGATAGACTTGGCCTTTCCATAGTCCATAAGCTACAGTTAAGATCTCCAGGAATTTTAGAGTCAGGTTCAAAATTTCAAATATTTGTACTAGGTTCTAGTAAGTCTTCCTTTGTCTTCTCCCTTTTCCAACCCTTTCCCATCCCCAACTGCATGAAGCACACCAGACCACTCTCCAGCCTTCACATTCTAACCTTGTAGTAAGGAGCACCTACTCTGACAGACCTGTATTCAAGAGCTGAGTTCAAATTCAGATCAGAGACTAGCTGGGAAACCTTGAACAATTTATTTTAATTCCTCTGTGCTTCAGTCTCCTTATTTGAAAAATGGGATTGACATCAGTTTCCTCATAGAGTGATTATGTGGATTAAATAAGACGGCATTTGAAGCTCAGTACTGTGCTTATTTTTGTTATATATATGTCACTGACCACATGCTCTTAGTTGTATTACAATTTCTACCTGCTCTGAAGGAATAGTTTGAAATTCCAACTTTTCTATAAGAATCCTGTAATTCCAAAGACTGCCCATAGTCTAAATAATTTCTTGTTCTTTAGTATCCCAGGACATTTACTCTTAAACTGTTTCCATAATTCTATTCTCTGCATATAAAGTTTCTTGAGTTCAAGAATTATATCGTTTATCTTTGACTTGTCTGTTGAAACTAGCATAGCATTTTGTATATGCTTATGTGTATACAGTAATCTTATTCCCACAACCATATTTACAAATCATCTACTCTCTAATACTTCTAACCCAAAAAGCAATAATCGTGAACTCACAGTCACAAGACATGCTCAGAGCAACAAAACATTCGAGTCATCTAATGTGCACATCCCAGCTAAGGCCAAATAAGGCACCCTCCCCCTAATTATTTTAGTTTTCATTCTGTAAATAGGTATCCTGTTTCGTGACACATTTTTCACATTTTAGTGCTTTTTGTTGGTCATTTCACTGTGTAAAATGATCCTAAAGCATAAGTGCTAAAGTGCTGTCTAGTGTTCCCAAGTGCAAGAAAGCTACATCATGCCTTATAGAAAAATATATGTGTAAAATAAGCTTTGTTCAGGCATCAGTTACAGTGCTATTGACTGTGAGGTCTATGTTAATCAATATACGTTAAATAAGGTGTCCTTAAACAGAAGTACATAAAATGATATATATATTGCTCAAATACATATAGACAAAAATATTGTAGCCAGACTCAGGAACCCAACCTTTTACTCTCTACCACAAATAATGAGACTCAACTATAGGAGGATGAATGGATAGATGAAAGTATATGTATAGAGTAGAAGCTCAAAGTTCTGTTAGGTGAATAATAGAATGACTGCCACTAGTCCTGAGCTCTATTTTTTTTTTTTTTAGAAAAAAGTAGCAATAATTTTATGGTATTTTATGGATTCAGGAAAGTGCTTTTATGTACAGTAACTTTTGAGTCTGATGTAATGATTTATTATATCTATTTGCAGATAGATAAAAGCAAACTCCAGGATACTCAACAGATAAAACCCAGAATTTTTGACAACTATATCTCACATTCTTTCCAGGCTACCACTGGTGTATTACAACTTCAGGAATGTCTTCACCTTAATATAATCAGAATTAAAAGAACAGTCTCTAAAATTAAGAACCGTACAGAAAATGTCAAGTTTTTTTCAAACCATTGTTTGGGCAGCAGTTACTTTTGCACAATACACAGCAGTCTCTAAATTTTAATCCCACAAGTGATTATCCTAATGTTATACTTCTTTGAATTAAATACTTTTTTTATTGAGGTAGCATTGCATTATATTTTTATAGGTTTTGGTTGTGCATGTTTGAAAAATCAACACACACACACACACACACACACACACACTACATTAAGTGCCCCCCTAAAGTTCAATTCTGTCCTTCACCATTGTCCCCTTTGTCCTGATTTACCCATCCACTTCCCCTTTCCCTTCTGGTAATCACTATTTGATCCTTTAGTCCAGTTTAAAAGTTTGTTTTATGTAGTTTGTTTTGTTTTCTCTGTATCCTACATATGAGTGAAATCATATGATCTTTGCCTTTCTTTGCTTGGCTTGTTTCACTAAGCATAATACCCTTTGGGTCCATTCATGCAGCTGCGAATGGCAGACTTTCATCTCTTTATAGCTGAACAGTCTTCCAGTGAGAGAGAGAGAGAGAATGTACACCACATCTATATCCATTCACAAGTCAGTGAGCAGTTAGGTCGTTTAAGAAACATTTTTTTCACATTTTAATATTTTGTAAAATTGGAGATTTATCTTAAAAATATCCTGTGCATTTGATAAAATATTTCTTAGGAAAGGAGGGAAAGGAGGAATAAAACAAAATGATTTGTTGAACATCTTAAATCACTGTTATTTTAGAATAAAATAAATAATGAAGTAATAGTTACTACTGTTACAGAGTGAATGGCTGGCTAGTATGTGTCAACTATTATACTAGATGCTTTATATATGTTAACTCAGTTATCAGAACAGTCCTGTAACTGTTATCCTCACAGTATCCACTTTAAAAATCCATTTTCCAACCAAGCCTTAGAACTTGGCAGAATCATTCAACTTTTAGACTGCGGAGACTTAGACTTAACACTGTGGAGGCGGCACCGTTCTCCCCCAGACCTGGCTGTGCGCTCTGTGCCTTGCTGCCTTCCGCTTTGGAAACAAACTTGTATTGTATAAGGATGTGTAGCATGTAAATTTATTATTTTTTGCTTTTGGAAAATAATAACTCTCCTTTCTAGACAGTATAACTTAAAGGCATCTCTTCCCAGAAAGAATCTTTAGGCTGATAACTTCCTAGTGTCCATATGTCACCTCTTAAAATTGTACCAAATGTTCTTGTTTTCCCCAGTTTTCTGTAAGGTTTTTTATATTTGAAAGATTTTTACATAGGATGCTCTTTATTTTCTTTGCATTAGATCTCCCATTTGTGTATCTGCAAATGTTTTCATTTTATCCTACAACCTTGAGTCTCTGCCTACTTCTCAGAATTGAGTGGTGAATTCAGTGGTTAAATTTTCCTTTTCTTTGTTTTACAGCTTATGGTTGCAGAGAAAAATGGAACAATCCGGTTTTATGATCTTTTGGCCCAACAGGCTATTTTATCTCTTGAATCAGAGCAGATGCCATTAATGTCAGCACACTGGTGCTTAAAAAACACCTTCAAGGTTGGAGCTGTCGCGGGGAATGATTGGTTAATTTGGGATATTACTCGATCCAGGTACTTCGTTAGTATCATCTGTTACTTACCGAAATATCAATCACTGCTCCTAAATAATCCATTGAACCATCCTGCTATATCTGGGCTTCACTAGAGCAAAAACAAATTTCCCTATGGAAAGACTAGACTATAGGTTTTTATGTAATAACATAGATGGATACCCTTGCATTGAAGATTTATTTTGAGAGTAACCCAAAAAGAACACTGCAGAGGAGGATTTGATCTGAGCAGTGTCTACTTATGTTAAAAAAAGAAGAAAAACATTGACCCTACTGAACAATGGTATTCTGTAGTGGGTCTAAATCATGCTTATGTCATTATCGTATTTCATCTATTTTTAAGGTTTAAGTACAAGGGATATTTTTTTCTTTAAGGAGAAAGTTCCCTTTTAAACCTTGATTTAAGTTCCTTTACTTGAGTCTAACACTTAATAAAATGCAACATATTATCTTTTAGTTACCCTCAAGATAAGAGGCCCGTCCACACAGACCGAGCCTACTTATTCAGGTAATATACCATTTTTGTTGCAGTCACAATTTGATGTTTTGATTTGATTACTTTGCTCATGATGTGTCAACACCTAAAGTATTTCCCCTGTCCTCTCTTTTTGCACTGGGTTTATTGTTCTGGTTGTTTGACTGTCTTAAGTAAGTCTTTGCTTTTGTCTTTTGGTCTCAATAAGGCAGTGATTTGTTTTCCAACATTTTTGTTGAAATAATATATGAGACACAAAACATGTTACTACCACACCAGTCCCATTCCAACAATTTGGAACCTACGCTTCCTTTGTTTCCCTGCTGATAAAGACATTAATGTAGGTAGACCAGTGTTTATGCCTATAAGCTTCATAGTTGTGCTTTAAATGAGAACACATTACATGGTATAGATCTGCAACTTATTTTTTTGCCACTTCAGTTAAGATACATGTCTGCATTGTTCTTTTTCATTCATTTTTGCAATTGCCTTATATAGTTATTAGAAGGCTTTCAGCTTCAAGTGACAAGAAAACTTGCTAACAGAAACGTAAGCCAGTAGAACATTCATTATGTTTTATATTTTATCAAATCTAACTTACCTTCAATAAAACTATAGTAGAACATGGGAACATCATTAATCTATGTACTCTTAAGAAAAAAATATGTTCAACTAAATGTTTGAGCTCCATAGATTGCATCCTGTAAAATGTATCCTGATTTCAGAAATGTGAGCAAATACACATATAAAGTCCATCAATATGATACTTTACAAGAACTTTTTGAGAAGCTGTCAAGATTGCTCGAGTAGCTCATCCATGTCATTAAGAACCTTGACCTTGCCCTCGGCCATCCTCAAGGCAAGACTCTGGACTTGCCCTTTCACAGTCACAAGGTGACCTCCAGAGTTCTAGGCATCAGAGCCTCATACCATTTTGTCCAAAGTAAGAGGAAAGGAATTGGCAATTGCTGTATTGTCTTAAACCAATTGTGTCTTATTCTCTACAGTCAGACACATTGTACCAGAATATAGCATGAAAAAGGGTAGAATGGTTGTTGAGCAAGCAGTTGTGTCTGCTACACATAAAAATGTTAATTAGAATTTAGCCATTATATTTGCCAAAGAATTTTTTCTTTTGTTTGTTATCTCCCCACTGCACTTCTTAAATTCTGGGCATGTCCCTGTAGCTTCATTAGCACCTGGATTCATTGATGCATTGTATTCCAATGTTGAGGATGCCTTAAAACTTAAACATTTAAATATATGAATATTCTAGTGTTTGTATCATCCTGAAGAACTTAAACATGTGAATTTATCCCTAATTTTATAATATCTTGCCCAGTTATAATTGGCTTTCTTTTTATTTCCAATACTAAATTCAGACACTCTTTGCCTCTATCTCCAATCTGCGTACTCAGATGGGACATCTGCAATTAAAAAAATTAAAAAGGGGGAAGTGTTGTGCCCGAGTTCTCCCATGTCATCTCACAAGGTCACGCCAAGGGTGAGGGAGCTTCAGGGAAGCCTTCCTCAAGGAAAACAGGATTTAGTATTTCTGTCCCTAAATGTTTTAGGTTTAAAAATGTATATAATTAGATTACATAAATCTACTAACCAGGAAAATCAAAACAGGACAACCTAGAAAAGAGTTAAATACAATCAGCCTGTGTCCAGTTGCCAACTCCTTTGTGCCTCAACACTACCAAGATAGGTGCTGGGTTGTTCCCGTTAATAATAAAAATGTTTCTACTTGGTCAAGGACCACCACTCAGAGCACAATTGCTTCTTTCTCACACATTTTTTCATCTTAAGGAGTTAACTCAAAAGGGCTTCTAAGGTCAAGTAATGAACATCCCCTCTAGTTTCCTAGCATCTAACTATTGGCCAGAACATCTAGGCCACAGCGACCTCTGAAACAAAAGAAAAGTTAATCGTTAGCTAAACTTTTACATCCTTTGTTGGGGTAATCATCAAACATGTATACTGTCTTAGAAATACCTTGTTTCTGCAAAAACTATGTAATCATATGATTTTGTACTTGCTTGCCAATTTTTATGATATATAAATCTCGCTATCTGACAATAAAGGCAGAGCAGCTTGAGCACTCTCTGGTGTGTGTGCTGTCTCTCATTCCTCCTAACACGCGTCTGACGCTTTCTCCACCCTCCCCGGGACCTGACACGATAATATCGGTTGGAGCCGGCCTCCAACAATAACAGATGTCAATAAGACATTCAATATGTTTTCTAAATGTGTGATGAAATATTTTGTATCTTTCTGATACCAGGTTTGTGTCTCCTACCATGTTGTTAGCCCTTTCTTTATAAAAAAAGACAATGCTAACTAACCTTGTGTAATTTTGGAACTTAATGGACACAAAAAGCACTTAAGAAATACAGAGTGAGAAGTTATTTACAGCCAATTTTCTTAGGATTCCCAGAACCATATTAACAAATTTGGGATTATAAAATTATTGTTTTATTGTCTATTGCAAAAAGAAATAATCTGTTTTAGAAAACTGATAGTTATCTGTAGGATAATATTAATTTATTTCTTATCTCTTCTTAGGTGGTCCTCAATTAATGAAAACTTGTTTGCAACTACTGGATATCCAGGCAAAATGGCAAGCCAGTTTCAGATTCATCACTTAGGACATCCTCAGGTAATACGGAGTTTTTTGTGGTTTATGTGCTTTTCTAATTTGTTTTCAACTTTTCTAGGCTTTGCCCCAAAATTTGTAATGTCTGTTACCTGCTGAAATTGAAAAGAGAAGGCATTTCTTTATATGTAAAATCATCAGTGGCGTAACACTTTTTGCCAGGGTTCATGTAAGAAGTATTCATCTTTTGTATGTATATATATCCTCCACCATTTAAATATATTGATTTTGTTTGCTTGGTTGGTTCACACTGCAGAAATGTTTGTGTTTGGGCTGTGCTAGTTATTCATAGATTATTGTAGTTTTCACTCTAGCCAATTGCAAACAATAATGTGCATTTCACCTGTGAGAGAGCTTATTCATAACAAAGCTATATAAATAAAGACAATTTATCAAAGCATCTCTTATTTTTGAAAGTAGATTTTATTCATTAACTTGTGATTTATTGAGCTGCTTTAACTCTTCACATACTTTGTAGCCCATCCTCACTGGTTCCGTAGCTGTTGGATCCGGCCTTTCCTGGCATAGGACTCTCCCACTGTGCGTAATTGGAGGAGATCACAAGCTCTTGTTTTGGGTGACTGAAATGTAAAGTCACTGTTACCTTGGACCTTAAACATATTTTTAGTACATATTTTGGACAATTTCTTATTTTTATATCAAATATACTGTAAGTTCTAGAAATGTCTGGATTGTTTTGTTAAATAAAATATTGATGGTTTGAAAAATTATTTTCTCTTTTCTGCATGTGTATATATTATGTACACGTGTGTGTGTGTGTGTGTGTGTGTGTGTGTGTGTGTGTGTGTGTGTGTGTGTTTAGTTACTGAGATCGCAATTCAGCTCCAGAGGAGAGGTGACTAGGGAAATACTTTTTCACAGCATATCCAAAGTGCATCCTGTCTTCTGTACTTTAAAAATGTGTTGTTTTCCTAACTCTTAAAAAACATTTACAAAAGGAGAAAAAGATCTCTCCTTTCAGTTATTCTAGAAGTGGTTGAATGTGTAAGTGTGGGTGTACATATACATTTTGTTAGCAGTCTGTATGTATGGAGCATTATGACTTCCTCCAGAATTATAAAGGATTATCATTCGCTTTAATATAAAAAAGTGATTTGCAATTTCTTAAAAATGTGACTGATTATACTACTCAACCCCATTTACTATATGCATGTTCCTTTTGAGCATCTCAGCACTCTTAGAACATCTACTGTATGGAATAAAGGTTATCTTAAAAAAATGTTTCTGAGATGTTACATAGTAGCAATAGTTTTCATCCTCTCAAATATTGAAATCAGCATTGTGTAAAGCAACCATATCATGCTTTTGTGACATCGTGTGATTTAATTAGAAGAATATAAATAAGATTATGGTTCTGCTTGTCAGTAAGGTATGAAGTTAAATAAATAAATCTCGACAAATTCTCTGTTCCCACAAGTTAATGCCCTGTCTGAAGCTGAATTTCCTTTAGTAAGATGGTAAGAGGACTCACTCTAATGAAAATACTGTGAGGATTAAATTAAGGTGGATGAAAATACCTAGATTTTGGTCTACCACACAACTCAAGGATTTGTAGGTATTTATTCAGAGATATATGTCTCTTAGTTTTGAGAACTTAGAGGTTTATTTTAATAATGCCAATAAATATTTTTTACTCAAGTATTCTATTCATAAGAGGTTTAATAATAAGAAACTTAATGAATCAAGAAAATTATTTTTAATAGGGAAATGTTGCAGGTAATTAAAGAATTGCATAATTTTTTTTATTAATCTGTAGATGTTTGGTATAAATTGTTACATGCTTTAAAGTACAGATGAAAAATTACATTAACAGTTATTTTCTGGTTAAATAACTACAGTGAATTACCAAATAATATAATTTCCTTTACCCTTCATAAATGGATTTTGAACTTAACAAGAGAAGGAAAAAGGCAAGGAATTTTGGTGTGGTTCTCTTCAAAAGTCTTTGTGATGAGAGACTTTTATCTCTAAAAGTATGTGGATAGGTCAAAGAATTTGTCTTTTCAGGATGTATCCAACGAAATTAGGTGGTCATCCTTTGGATCACTGTATTTGAAAATTGTTTTATACTCAGAAAAGTTGACTTGGAATTGAGTGGGTTATGGTTAGGGATGAAGATTAGAAAGGTGAGTATGTTGGGCTGGGATGTTTGGCTATTTAGAAAGTAGTTTCTCTGAAATAAGGGTTTCTTAAAATAAGAAAATTTTCTGATGAAATTATCCAATAACACTGCCCTCTATCAATGGAAAGCTAATTCATGATGGTTGTGTGTACACAGTTATGCCAAAGAGAGCCAAGTGCTATCCTCAATGGAAGAAAGTGGTGATTCCATTTATAAATTGATACAGTGGCTACAAGACAAGAAAATCCCAAGCAATGAGTGGGAGACCTTTACCTCCTACTTTCAGGAGTAGTGTACATTTTATCTTGAATAAGTATTCAGAACTCTTATCTTTTCTGTCTTTAGATCTTGCATATAGACAACAACATTTTTAAGAAATTGAAGGTGGACCCTTTTCCACCTTCTTTGTTATTAAATTTAAGTATGTTCAATTACTTTATTGTAATTCTTTACCCTTAGTAAACTATTATGTTTAAATTAGACTGAAACAAGAGGGAATGTTTAAAGTAGAATTCATTGTTGTTCCTCACATCTAATTTTTGTTAAATTACATGAGATCTGACTCTGTGTGTGTGTGTGTGTGTGTGTGTGTGTGTGTGTGTGTCCGTGGGTGTCCCAATTTTCATTTTTCCATATTTGTTTATAACTATGTCTAAAAGGGTTTTTCTTCTGTTGAAATTAAGTTTTCCTCAGGATTGCTTCACTTACAAACACTGTGGAAAGACAAAAAAAAAGTTGTATTTATGTTCTAAAACTTGTATTATTTAGGACTGTTGAAGCAAAAGTCAGGGTATCACAAATCTGCAAGATGTCAGAACTAAATCCTACTCTTTCAAAATGATGGAATCATAAGTCCCATTTTATTTTTATGATCTGGCTTGTACGTTGTGAATATTCGGTGCTTTTCATGCCAAAACACAAAATCGCACACCCTTGTACGCCAATTTGTTTCTTACTTTGGTAATTTGTTTCTACATATTGACACTGACCTAGAAATGTTCCTGTTGCTGTTTTAAATCTCATGTCAGTGGAGAAGAAATTGAAATCTGGTTTACACATTTGTGTCTGGTTTTTTGTAATTGTCCAAAATCTGACATTATCCCAGAAATGCTGATTGGGAAGTTATGAGACAGTGTTGTGCCCAAGACTTAACTTCTGAGGAGAGAAAAAAGTACTTGCTCCAGAATAGTCTCTGTGTTTTTCTGTAGTTTAAATTAAACTCATTTTAACCCAGGCTTCTACCATACCTTAGTTCTGAGCCTAAATAAAATCTGCAAAGCAAAAAAAACGACTATTTGATAGTCCTTGTCTACATACTCCTCATGAGAACTTGGTCAAGTCTTCAAAAGTAACAATCTCTTGGAATATATCTCCATCAAGCTGTTGGTAATCCTCAGTAAAAGGGGCATGAAAAAACACTGTTTCTCTAACACCTTGCTGATTCAAAAACATTTATTTTAGCAGGCATTGGAAAAGAATTTCAAAACAGCTAACATTTGTTTCTAATTATACATTTAAAGAAATATGCCCTTCAAACATAGGTAGAATTTTTCTTATTATTAACATGACTTTATAGAAGCCATTTACTAACACAACAGAATAATTAGGCTATCAGTTTTGAGGATTTCATTTCACAAAAGGAAAAACGTATCACATTTGATGACATATCCATTACTCCAAACTCAACCATTTCTTCTGCATGCATGGACACAGTCTTCATGGGAAATCAAAAGTATTAAGTCTACTTTCTGACCCTTTCAGCTGTTCTTTGAACTACCTTAGTAAAAACAATCATTGCCCTTATGTAGGATCAAGTTACATTTGTTTGGAAATTTCTTTGCAATCAGCTTATTGCAATTTAACATCTTTGTTATGTAGTTGTTTGCCTTCCTAAAAATTTTTAACAGAATACTCTACCTTGGGACTTGTAACACTTCTATAAGCTTATAAAATCCATATGAACAACAGTAAGTAAAAGGGGAGGGCACCAGTTTTCTCAACCTTTACAATTTGAGTAACCCAATATAGATTTACAGATGTATGAAATAAGCATTTGTACCAACTGCATTTGTAGTGCTGTATTGAGTTAACAAGTGCCTTTCTCTTTCCTTTGTGGCAAAAGACAATAAATGCTGCTAGTATCTTTGCTTCTAATGGTGGTTGAACACAAAACTTTGATCTTGCTTATAAACACAGCTGTTGTACCATCAGTGAGCCAAATTCAGACAAGATTAGACTTTGGCCTAAATTAAGGTTAAACTTTGCAACCATCTCAAATTAGAGCTTTCTTGTTATTGTTTTAGGACATCTATTGTTGAGACAGTGTATAAAATAAAAAAGCCCCAGACAACTAACTCCTAAGATATGCCATAGGCAATCAGTGACAAGCTATATTGCCATTTAAAAAAAAAAAAGAAGGTTATAAACATTAGTTCACTTAGATTCATTTTTACTAAATTATCACTGTAAGAAAAGACTTTCTCAGTTGACAGTAAGTTTAAATCAGACCAAATGTAAGTTAACTTTTTAAAGAATATTTTGCATTGTTTCTTTGGTTAATTGCTAATTTTTTCACTAGTACTAATGAAAATAAGGAGTTTCTTACAGATAAAGTAACATTTTATTGTAATTATTAATATAACTCACTTCGCTTTCCAGCATACAGCAAAAAAAAAGTCATTTAGATTTAAACTGTGGGATTTTAAATATTTTACCAAATGTTCTGTACAGCTGACTCTCTGAGAATTGGATACCAGTTCCTCAAGCTATGTCATGAACAGCTAATGGTATATTTCTCTCTGAATTGCCAGTACCAAGGAGAACATCTGTGGGGATATCCCTTGGTTGAAATCTATAAAGCTCCAGTAAGTTTTCCTTAGCACTTGATTTCGAACAATTACAGGACCTACTCACATATGTGGCTGACTTAACCCCATGCTGGACTTAACCCACAGATACATAAAACCCTTGCCCATGGAAAAGTTATGGAATTGTGTCAATGTTTTTGACCTATTTGTTCTCCCTGTAATTCTACCTTCCTGCCACAATAACTAAGGTGTGTTGATAAGTACATATAATCTTTACAAAACCCTGGTCATTGCTTCACAACCTATTAATGACAACAAAAATAAGGAGTCACTGTAAGCATGTCTCAATATTCATATTATCAAAATCCTTTTTCCTTTAAAGCTGTAATCTCTGAGTCCTAAGATAATACTGACAGTCCCAATATCAGGTCTAGCAGATGTTGTCTTTAGATGGCCAGTTACCTGCCTTTTCCTCCCCCAAACACCACTAACAGTAAAAGGAATGAACTTGCAAATGAACCTTTACCTCCAATTCAAAGAGAGTGACTTTTGAAGATCTCATTCAGAAGTCTTGAGAGGATTAAAAGTTTCCAGATATATCAAGGTAAGCCTGTCATCTTGATAGCTATTATGTGACCCAAGGTTCAGTTCTGGAATTCAGATGAAAAGCAGAATCCTTTAACTATTCCTTTCTTTATGACATATAAGAGGTAAGTCTTTTTAAGGCAAGATGTTTAATATATGGACTAATAGCCTGGAGAATAAAAGGGAGCAAAATAATCATCTTTGAATGAAAATTTGGGAATTTAAGATGAACTTTCCAGTATAGTTCATCCATTGCTATTTAATATTCCTATTTTAAATTCTCAACAATTTGTGTTCAATGCATGTGAACTATCCAACCACAGTCATCTGGGGTTCCTAAAAAAAAAAAATTGTTTTATTAGGTCTCATATCAGAAAATATTGCAGGCCACTTTCCTAGGATGAATGGCTCACACTTTCTGGCCCAGACATTTTTAAGGGGCAAGATGGAAAGTTCTAATATCATTTTGGACTCTAGAAAAAGGCTACAGGAAGAATTGTTGATGTTGAACTGCCAAAATAGTATGTTAAGAGATTTTATGTGGTGGTGATTCAAAATAACATGTCCGCTTTAGGAAATTCAGGTACTGAGTCACTTACTGAAACAGCCAGGGCAAATTAATTAGAGGCAGCTGATAGTGGCATCATTCACTGCTTTTTTTTTTTTAATAAATGGAAAGGTGCATTCTACAAAGAGAAATCTTAGTGAATTCAAGATAAACACCTTCACGCTATAAAAGTGATAATGGTTTTGTTACAGCGACTTTCCCAAAGAAAAAAGGCAGCACTCAAAGAGGTGGAGAGGGATTTGTCACACCGGCAGGGACCAGTGGGATAACTCCCCAAAATCTGAGCTCCGAATTAAAGGAATTGCAGGTTTTTATACAGTTTGTATAAGGAAACTTACCTGCCCCACCATCGTGAACTTTTTTGTTTAGGACAGGGGTCATAGCTACTGTTGTGGACAAGCAGTACAGCACAGAAACTTTCCCAGCAGCTTTCCGCTCCAGCAAGCAGCAGTATCAAAGCATGAACTTAGCAACTTTCATTTCCAAGCAGCAAACTTATGAACTTCCTACTTCAGTTTCACCCCAAAAACTCTGCCCTGCTAACTTCATTATAGTTCCTTCTTAAAAGCTAACTTCTCTGGTCTTCTCAGAGGATTTAGAGGCACCTTTTATCTATGGCACCATAGCCCTTGCAGCGTGCGCGCGCCCATGGGTCGATGCTTGCACTGTCTAGCGTGGCATTTCTGGATTCTCCACGTCTGCCCTGAATTATAACCTCCTTGAAAGCGGAGAGTGTTCTCTGCTTTACTACTAAACATCTTGCTAGGCACATAGCAGACGGCTGCAACTTTTAATAAGATGATTTGACCTAGATGACCTCTGAACTGCAGTCACAAATTAACCAAGATCTCCAAATCCCAGTGTTTTTTGCTGCCCCTGTAGTACTTGACATTTTATTTCATGGTTTAAAGTCCTTTGGAAACAAGTTCTATCTCCCTTTTCCAGGTATAAATCTCTCCGTGGGGGCAAATGGCTCAGTCGAATTCAAATCTTTACAGTCCCCACAGGGTCTAGAAGACTATCTGGAACTTAGGATAAAAAAATAAACGCTTTGATTAACAAATAACTTAGGTATGCATATAAATGACAGGTGTAAGGCTCAGGGATGACCTCAAACGGTCGCAGCTGTTTTTGTTGTTGTTAAGATTTTATCACTAGAACCGTACCTTGCTCCACCCGCACACAGCGGCTGACGTCACAACTCGGAATTCGAACTACCGATCCCAGAATGCCGCGCGACGGGGACGTTTACTTCCGGCAGGAAGGGGCTAGGAGGCGGGGACTTGGGGAGGTGTTTCAACACTATTACCGGGTTGGGCGGGCCCCAAGGGGAGGGTTTGTGGGTGAGTCCTGGGTTCCCCGCCCGCTGAGGACATGGATGAGGACGGGCTTCCTCTCATGGGGTCAGGCATAGACCTGACCAAGGTTTGTAAAAGACCGAGTAGAACTTCCGGCGAGCTGGGAGGAGGACGGGGACGGGATGCCGGGTTCCCTGGGCGACCCCCTTCTCTCCATGCCCCACCCTGACCCTGGCTTTGGGGCTCCGTTCTGTCGGCCTCGGGAGGAAGAGGCCCGCTTGTAAAGGGGGCCCTCCCAAGTGTTGAAGGGGATAGTGTGCCTCTCCCAGTCCTCGCTTCGCTTGTCACGAGTCTGTGGGCTCAAGGGTGGCCCTCTGGTCACGCGGCCGGTTACGACTTGTCATTTTACCTCTTTTCTTCCGCCTCCAAGTTTTTTGTGCGCCTCTATGTGTTGTTGCCTTTAGCTGCGAAAGTCCATACTTGTGAATCCAGAGCCCACTCTCAAACTTTTCCGCAGTTTCTGTCGTCCTCGGACACCCCACCCCCACGGTGAGGAAACAAGTTAATTACTATTCGCAGTATTTCGAGTAACTCATTACACAGCAAAACACCCCGTTATTATTAACCTCAAAGGATCTTCGTGGTATACGACCCTCCTGTTCGAATCATCTTTGTTTTTACATAACACAGGTGCCAGCGATTCAACAGAAAAGAACGGTGGCATTTCTAAACCAATTTGTGGTGCACACTGTACAGTTCCTCAACCGCTTTTCTACAGTTTGTGAGGAGGTAGGTCCTATGATATTGGTTTAATGAGTAGCTTAGAAATCCCCTTGCACTTTGGAAGGTGGCAGATGAGTACAACCAGAATTAAGTCCCTAAGTACAATATGCAGGGTTCATAATCACTTGTCACCCAATTATTTTGGTAAATTTTAAATTTCCATTGATTCTGCAGTTATCAGTCCTAGTGCTTCTAATAGTCTATGTGAAATACTGTTATTCAGTAAGGCTTATGGTGATTAACCAGAACAAAATTCCAAAATTTCAGTTGAAAACAATTTTTCTTTGCAGTTATGTTTCTCTTACCCCAAAGATTTACATATTAAGTACATATTGTTTCAGTGTATATTAAAATTATTTTACATTGCTTGAATCAAAGGATAGGGAGATAGTAGCCTAGAAATATAACTTTGCCATCAAATGTTATGGAAATAAAAATAAAAATACTTTCTGTGAATGACTTGTGAAGTGCGCATTAAGTATCCAATTACAGATGAGATGCCAGATCCAGGGAATCCTGTCTTTTTAAAAAGCAAAAAAAAAGAGAATTAGGAGGAAAATGGGAAACATGGGTGAAATTGAGTTTAAGAAAGGGAAAAGGAGATAATTCACAGGTGAGTCTAATAGTATTCTGTCTTATATGCAAGTCTAAGGCATAGCCTTAGCAAGTAATGTTTATACATGTGTTGTTAATAAAAATTGGATGGAGATTGGAGAACTGTTTTTACCTGTATAAGATTCCAGCTGTTTTTGTCTACCAATCAAAATCTCAGCCTTCTCACTAAAGTAAATGAAGAAATAATTGATAGAATAATGTGTGCAATTCACTATCTAATAGACTCAATGATCAGGTGAATTTCCATGAATTTCAACTTGTACCACTGCTGAGCTAAATGGGATATATACAATGGACAGACTAAAAGGCAGTAAGCTGAGAATTTAGTCCTTCACTTTTTATCACAGTAGGATAGAGAAATACCTGGAGAGAAACTATTCCAGGATTGCTAGCAGAGGTGAGCAAATACTCTATCCCCATATCCCTCATCACTAGGTTAAGAAATAAAACCACTGCCAGCAAACACATCTATGAAAGCAACTTGGTTGAGCTCCCTGATGATAGCCCCTCACTTTTGTAATCCCTGACATTTTTCTCTGCCAGAGGAGTGAGAGCAGTTTACTGCTTACTGTTTGCTGATCACTAGATATAATAATTTTCTCAGTTATTGATTGCTGATGGATTCTCAAAGCCTCATGACTCCATCTTTTCCCCTCTTCTTTCCCTCTGTCACTTTCCCCCCAGTTGGTCTGACTGTATCACTGCTATGTCCATATCTTTTTTCCCTGAAGAGAAGAGTGGTTGACCAGAAATCCATGAAGTTTAAAGACTGTTTATTAACTTTTTCTCTTTAATAGATAGGAATCTGGTTTGATCATGACTCACTGTTTGCAAATATTTTATCAGTTTGGATACTAACGTCAGTTGTAGCCTTTTTGCTTGGTGTGACAATAATACTTACTGGCTTCAGTGGTATACTAAGTGATTCACATGCATTTAATTTTCATAGCCCAGGCCTTTGAAAGCAGTCTAGTTATCTCTCTTTCGCATACATACAATAACTGAAATGTAGAAAAGTTTAAATCATTTCCTTAGTAATTCATTTATTCATTCATTTATCCAACACATTTTGAGTGCATAATATTTAAGCTGCAGTCATTACTCTAATTTTTTAATACTCACACAGCTTGAAGTAGCAGAGCTGGGATTCCAACTCTGATCTGTTAACTGTAAATGGAAAAATGTCTCACTACTCTGTTGTTGCACTTTCTGATCTGCATGAGAGATTATATCGTTTTCAAGTGAGACATTGCAGTGTCTTATTTATAGCTATTTCAAAACGTTTTTTAGATTTGGATTCTTTTTTGGCTAAGCATGTCCATTTGATGTAATATTTTTGTTCTGATATGAAGAATTCCAGGGATCTAAATTATGTATTCAAACATAAAATGCCATTTTTCTCCCCATTAAGATCAATGTGATTTCTGAAATGAGTTGTAATTTGTTAATAATACCCAGTAGATCAGTAGTACTTATTTAGTTAAAACTTTAAATGAGAACCAAAACAATGTTTCCATCAACAACAACAACAAAATGAGCCTCTGCTGTTATTTTTTGACCTGAAAGTGAATTTGGGAGAAATGCAATTTTGTTTTTTGTGTTTTGTTTTGTTTGTTTTTCATAATCCTTGTTTTAACCAGATCCAAACTGTAATGACTTCAGTCCCAACTAAATTCATTCTGGAAATGCATTTGAAACAAATTGCTGAGACTCTTTCTTCATCACTAATACTGCCTTTAGAGTTCTCTAATAAAAAGTGCAACATTGTATTCCGTGAAGAATTTAACTTTTTAAAAACTTTTTTTTTTTTTTGGATACTAGGTTACTTTAAAACTCTTCTAATGCCTGGAACCAGGACAGCAAAAAGTTTAGAAGATAAAAGAAAGTAGATGAATCAGACCAAAGTTATAAAGTACTAGGTTCACTTCTTCCTTCACAAATCCTCAGTAAGCATTTCTATTCTGGCCTTTCTCAGCAAAATCTTATGGTGATCCAGTGGGACTGCAAATTTAAAAGGAAGGGGGTAAGGGGACCACAATGCAAGTTTTATGCATATTACAGATAAAATTGAGTTGCAGTTTTACCTTATAGTGAATTTTAAACTCAAAGGTATTCTGTAAACAGGGCAGTCAGATGTGTTGTTTTTACTCAGATTTGTAGCAAGCCTAAAATAACTGGCTTGTTAATTTTTTTTTAACATTCTAAACTATTTCTTTTTTCTAAAATATTTAAGTACAGACAAAAATGCTGAGAGCTCTCACATAATCTAAAAAAATTTACTGTGCTTATTTATGTTCTCCATCCAGTTTTTAAGCCCATTATTGGACTTAAATACAACCAGATAATGTTTTGTTTAAAACCCTATTTACTGCTATAACTTTTACAACTACTTTCACAGTTTTTACATCTGCTAGGCTTAAATGGCAGGTGACGTTTAATAAAACCACTGATTGCTTCCCTTTCTGGCTTCTAGGGCATACACAACCCAATGTGATATACCAAGAGCACCATTATTTAAAAATACTGTTACTCTTAGAGAATTGGCTGTAGGAACTGGATCATTTACAGCCTTGAAAAACCAGTATTTTGTTTGTTTCTATGTTTAACTATCAACTCCACATTTCTTCCTTTTGTCTTCGTTTTCATTTTAATAAAACACACTCTCTTAGAAATAGGTGAGTGATAAATCAATACATTTTCAGTTTGTCTGACAAATTCCAGGTACCTTGTAAATTCACATATTATCCCAAATCAAGTTTTTTCAGGTTTGTTTTAAATCCTTATAAAGAGGCTGGTTAACTGTATGAGAGAGACTATTACCTTTCCATTACTCGCTGCTAAAACTTTCAAATGATCGGACAATTATTCGTGTAACTTATGTCCATAGTCATCTATAATTTAGAGCAGTGGTTCGTAAGCAGGGGACATTTGGCAATGTCTAGAGATATTTTTAGTTGACACAGGTGGGGGATACTGGTGGCATTTAGTGGGTAGAAGTCAGAGTCTGTTAAACACTATATTGAACAGACTCAAAAACATTGATTATGCTAAGTTATCTTTGAAAAGCAGAAGCTCTTAACTGTGCCATGAACTTTTTAGCATTCTAGTGAAACAAAATTAATGTTTTTAACTGCATAAATTGCATAGAATTATAGAAAACTAATTATATGCTTTAGAAAAACTAAAAATTATGGTACAATACTATGTCCTTTATCAAAACTTTGTTTGATGACCCAGGTAACACATGTATTATTTTAGGATATTAAAAGCCAACTCCAGAGAAGACAGATAATACCTCCATGGATAGTAAAATAACAAAATTTATCTACAACAGAGACTTCCCTAACCAAAAGGAAAATCCAGTTGATGAGATTTTGAAAAAAACATATTCTGATCTTGGAAAATGTGAACTTGAATGGGGAAAAATCTATTTTTATTTTTATCTGCCACTATCTTTAATTTCACAAATTCTTTGTGAGTTTAGTAAACGAAAATCAGGTTAGGACCTATGGGACCTCCCCAGTGGCACAGCAGTTAAGCGCTGCGCTGTGGAGCTGTCGGCAGCAGCGATGCGAGTTCGACGCCCAGCCAGGGAGAATCCCACATGGTGCGGCAGACCTCTCCTGACTCACCCGCTGCTCCCCTCAACAGTGTACTTCTGATCTGCCTGTGCTGCTCCCCACTCTGACTCTGGTGAACCCTCTCGCTGCCCCACGCCTCTGGCCTGTGCCCCAGCTTGTATGTATAAATAAATAATAAATCTTAAAAAAAAAAAAAAAAGAATTAGGACCTATGACTTGGTTATGGTTATGGTTACCAATAGAAGTCACAAATCTTTATTAATAAATTACAATTGTTTTGGATTCCATTATGCTTTGTATTAGTTTAGATATCAAGGCTATTCAGATAAATTATTATAAATTAAAATATATTGATGTTTATATCAGTATCCTTCATGTCTTGCATGAATAAATTATTCATGTAATCTTTAAAAAACATTTCATTTTAGTGAGGCTTTGATAACAGATGAGAAGGTTAAAATGAGTGCCAAAGCAAAAGACTGACATATCAAACTAATCAGATCCAGAGAGAATGAATAACTGCTCTAGGAAGTATAACTTATTTCCTCTAAGCCTCTTTAATCTTCCCTCTCAACAACTAGTTTTCCAAATAAACATTTTCATCCTTAATCCCTTATTTACTAAGATTTGTACTTTGGTACTTGGCCTATCCTGTGTGAATCATTGAGGGCCCATTTAAGGACAGTTTAGTTTTATGATCTAACCCTGCAAACATTACCCTGCAACCAGTTTTTAAAATAATTCCAGATAAACAGCATCTATTTTAGGAAATTTGATCAGAAAAATTTGATTAATAGTATCCTAGTGAGAAATGAGTTGATCATTTAATCCCTTTGAATATCAAAAATCTCTGCAATACCTGGGAATTTTCCATCATTTTTTAAAAATGAATAAGCTTCATTTTTTTAGAACAGTTTTAGTTTCAGAGCAAAAGTGAGCAGAAAGCACAGAATTCCCATAACTCCCCAACCTCCCCCCAGTGATGCTTTTGTTACAGTTGGTATGCCTGCATAGCCACACATCATTACAGGAGTCCCTGGCACCATGTTTTAACAATGTCAAATTCTTTCAAAACAATATAAAATTCCTTCAAAAATAGTATCTGGAGTTGAAGTTCTTTGAGTTCATATTATTTTACTTGTATGAAGACTCCGTTTTCTCATCTTTAAAAATAGCATAATAGTTCCTACCTCATACATAGATTTGGTGTGATATTTCCACTAATGTTGCATATACAGTGTCACATAATAAAGTAAATGCTCAAGTGTTTACAATGATGATGTCTGTTACATAAAAATATACCTATATAAATATAGTAAAACAAAAATTTTTAATTTTCTTTCTATTTCTTTTTCTGTGTTCACTTAATCAAACCAATGTATTCCTTTTTTAAAGTAAGTTAGTAGTTATCATTCACTTCACGATTTCATTTTCTGTAAGATTTCTTCAATTACTTTAGCTTCTCTAGTTAGTTGAAAGACTGATAATATTTAACAAAATTTAATTTCCATGTTCAGGAAACACCTAAAATTTGGAAAGGAATTTACCTCTATTTTGATAAACCTGTATTTATGTATACATAAAAGCCTTATGCAAACAAATCCTAGAAGCCAAGGTTAAACTAAGCTTTGAATGCCATTAAAATAGATTCTGATATTTTATTTCAAAATCTTATCTTTCTAACTATCATATTGTTCATCTTAAAAATAAGTGTCTTGTGAAGAAGTGCTAATTACTCCGCAGTGGCTCAATTTCTTCCCTACGAATCTAGGCAAAACAACTGTTTCTTGGGGTGTTAAAATTCTGCTTATGAGTTATTCAGCATCTTGATAATATCCCAGAAAGCAGACAGAGTACTGCACATCTGCCACTAGTAAACTGGCCAACTGCTCTCAGATTGTGTCACTGAGAGTAATACTGTTTAGGATTAGAGTTTTAAATAAATGTTCTCATAGACCGTCCTTTATAATATTACTTGTAATTTTTGTAGGGATATACAGATAGATATAGATATCTAGATAGATAGATAGGTAGGTAGATAGATATAGATAGATAGATGGATAATTTAGTTCTGTAGAATAACTAGAGCATGGCAGCTCCTGGTGGTTCTGTTTTATCTTGAATTTTGATTCCTTTTGCTTTTTTAGTACTCTAATTTTTTCCCTGTGTTTTAGTTCTTCTCAATAGGAACTGCTCATCATCTAATTTCATCTCCTTTTACTTTTTTCAGACTTGAAAAGTTTGATTTTGAACTAATTGTATGTGCTTATATGTTTAAGTAATTTATAAAACGATCCTATTCCAAGTTGTCTGGCATGATTTTTATTCTTTTTTTTTCTATAAAGAATTCCTTTATTCATCAACAAACAATTAGGTTCCATTAAGTATCAAGTACTATTCTGGACACTGGGGGTATGGCAGTGGGCAAAATTCAGTTCTGGGAAGAGATTACATTCTGGTACCAATGATTGATTATGGCTCTGAATAATAAAATTGATAAGTCAAAATGTAACTTTTATCTATGAATATAATTTATGCAATAGATATAAAAGACAATATTGATATAAATAATCATAAAGCATGCTAGTGAAGGCAATAGAATACCTGAGTTCCCATTCTTAGTCCTGAAATAAGAGAATAATATATTAGAAAATGACAGATACTCAAACCAGTTGTTATTTTCAAATCTGCCATTTGTTATCCTTGTTGACCTCTTGTTTTAATCATCCTTTGTTCATTTGTTTTTATCTTTCTTTTCCAGAAACTGGCAGAACTTTCTCTTCGTATCCAACAAATTGAAACAACCCTCAATATTTTAGATGCAAAGGTTTGTATTTCTGAATAATTTATAGTGCAGACTTTGCTCTACATGTATCAACTTTCTCAGTCATACTTAACTTTAATTATATTTAGGAATAAAATTATTTTAGCTTCTATACCCATGAAGAGGGTACAGCACTTTTTAAAAAATTCATTGCAATTACAAAGGACATAATGTTCATTATAACCATTAACTGAGTCTGTTTAATACAGATGAATTTAATTTGTTTCACTGTACTAGTCAGAAGCATAATGTGACATGTTAATAAATTGAACTCTTGTATCATTCATTTCATTTGATGGAAACTTCCCAGTTATCTTAATAGTTATCATTTGATAACATAGTAAAAATTATATAAATCTTTAGATGTCTCCAGAGAAAAATTTAGAGAAAATTTTGACTATTTTTCATTTGCAAATATATTAAATGTTAATGAAGAAATACCAGTTGTGATGCCAGAAATTACAAAAGATGACTAGGAAAAGTAGAAAGGTATTTTTATTTGAAAGTTTGCAGATCTGTACTTATTTCCTACTTATAAAATAATGGAAACATTTTTGTGACTATCTTTTTACCAAAAAAATTCTTAAAATATTATGAGGGAGTAAAATAAGGATCAGAATGTTCAGTTTATACCTTTTCCTGTGGACTTAGCCATATAATTCTCGCAGAATATTTCTCAACTCAGAAAATTTAGGATACTGATTTTGAACATGTTGAGAATACCTCCTTGTAGCCATATTCACTTGAAAATATTTGGGCCATAGTCACTGTGCTAAGTACTGTCTTCACTCAACAGTTCTCAATGAATGTCTCTGCTTCAAATCTTATTATCATTGGTTTTTTTCATTATTCTCTGTTATGACCCTGTCTTACTTTAATGATTAGGTAGCCCAAGGTCACAAGTTAAGTTACCATATGAACAAGTTTGCCTTAAATTATTTCCATGGCCATAGAGTTAAGCCCCAACATTAGCCAAACATTTGACAAATAAGTTGTCATTGCTCTCAGAATGAAATCAGAAAAGAAGGTTTACATGATTCTTGCAAACCCATCCTGCAATTCTTAGCCACTAGCAATAAGCACATCTTTATGTATTAAAATAACACGTTAGTAACATTCGGTGATAAATATTTAAAGAAAGAAAAGGAATGAGCTGTGTTAGACAAGAAGTTTTGTCATTTCTCAGATAATTCAAAGTATGCTACAAAGCACCTTTTTTACAAAGAATTTTTAATAAAAATCTATAATAACTGAGGTGAGTTTTCTGATCCCTGCTTTCAGGTAAGATAATTAAAAGACTTAGGGGGATTTATGCAAATTCACACAATTCATAACTTAAACCTCCAGAATTTGACTCTGAAGCTAATGCTCTCATCCCTTTTGTTAGGGTTACTTATATTTTAAAAATTTCTGGGCAAAGAATGGTTATAAGCTAAATTAAATTAATGCTAACTACTTCAAAAACTACTTTATTTACAAATGCCTATCACTTTGAGTAGTTTATGGCATGGAGAATTCCACACTCCAAAGGTGAAATTTTATAAACCTATTTCTATAGACTTAAAACTTAATTTATTGTAGCTCTTTAAAACACAAACACCTAAAAACTTATCATGTTTAAGCACCTAATGTTATCTTCATATGCCAAAATTATTATTTTCTTTTCTTAGTTGTCATCTATCCCAGGCCTTGATGATGTCACATTTGAAGTATCTCCTATAAGTGCCCCTAGTATGGCAAATGATGCACATTCTGAAACCTCTTTAGAGCAATCACAGGTAAGTATTTAAGTTCCAAGAAATGAGCAGATCTTTTTTGGACAAATAGACATAAGCAGCAGATTTGAAGAAAGAAGTTAAATAAAAATGTAAAACTTTGAATAGAATATTTTAAAAACATAGAAAATGAAGTTTGAAAAAAAAATTACTTGTTTGATATTTTTTAAGAAGCTTTTTGAAGTTAATATTTTCTTTGTTATAAAAAGGAAAATTGGTCTATATGGCAGTAGGAAAAAAATCGAGTATAATTATTTTCTTCAAGTGACTGGAAATTTTTTAAAAACTCTTATGAGAAATTAACTTTTTAAAGTTTTATTATAAAAACATTCAAACACACACAAAACTAAGATAGCACAATGAATATTCCAATACCTGCATTCACCAGTTAAGATTTTGTTGCAATCGCTTTAATTATCTCTTTGTCACTTACTGGGGATGAATTACAGGCCTCACTTCACTTCACCCCTGTGTTATTTCTTGAGCTTCTCTGAAAAGGCCTCACATTTGCTTGTATAATCACAATGCCTTTATCACATACAGTAAATTGACAGTAATTCCCTCATATCGCCTAACCCCTTGTTACTCAAAATAGGCGCCAGGGGCCAGCAGCCTGGGCATCACCTGGGGGCTTGTTGGGAATGAAGTCTCAGATCTGCTGAGTCAGAATGTACAATTTAACAAAGTCCATCGGTGATATCTAGGCTCTTAAAATTAGAGAGATACTGATCTAAGAAATTTCACTTGTCCAAAAAATGTGTTTTTGGAGGTGATTTGTTTAAGTCAGCATCCTAATAAAGGCTACCCTTTACATTTGGTTATATTTGGTTCTTATGTCTTAATGTTCACTTATGCTCTGTGTAAATTTAAATTTAAATTTGATATTTTATTTCAAAAAATATCTTCCTATGTTAGAACAATCTCTTGTGTACCTCAGTGAGTTAAAATTCAGAATAAAATAATCATTAAAATGGTTGTCTACCAGGTAATACTGAACAAGTAGACTCCCTATCTATATGGAATCCTGAATTTATACCGGAGGACTTTTCACGGGTATTTTTTAGATCATGATCATGGTGATGATGATGATGATAATGATGGTGATGATGATGATGATGATGGTGGTGGTGGTGAAGGTGATAATGATAATGGCTAAAACATAAAGGGTTCCTATTTTGTGCCAGGCATCTCTCTAAGTGCTTTTCATAAATTGACTGATTTACTCCTCACATGGGCCTGTGAAATAAATATTGCATTATCAATTCTACTTTACAGTTTACCAAATGAGGTACACAGAGGTTAAATAATTTGTTGAAAGTCAAACAGTAAGTCTAAGAGCTTGAATTTTAACCCAGGTCATCTGGAGCTAAGAATCCTAGTTCTTACCTGCTCCTCTCCACTGTCTTATGCACCTGTGTCAACTTTATTAAGCATACTGAGCACATATAGGGCAAGGCTTTGTGGGAGGAGCCATGTATTTAGGTAGTATGAATTTGGGGACTGTATTAGATGACCATTTACTTAACAACAGGATATAGAAAACTTAATTTTCTAATTTAATTAATATATGTAATTAATATAGGAAATTTCATTGCTATGGCTACTGGGATGTATATACAGGAAAAAAATCCAGATGTAATAGAAAAGTTGAACTTTATAAGGTTCAGTTCAGTATGGACCACCCCTTTTCTGAAACAAAGCATGTATAGGGCCTCCCTGGTGGCTCAAGGGTTTAAGTCTCAGCACTATGAAGCTGTTGGCAACCACTGCAGCAGGAGTTTGATCCCCGGCCAGGGAGCCGACACACATGGTGCAGCAGACCTCTCCTGTCTCACCTGTTGCTCCTCTCAGCAGTGTAGTTCAGTCAGTACACCTGTTCTGCACCCCACCCTATCTCTGGTGAATCCTCTTACACCCCCCGCACCATACACACGCACCTCTGGCTTGCACCCCAGCTCTTGTATCCATAAATAAATAAATCTTGAAAAAAAACAAAGCATGTGTAAAAAACATTAAGAAGTGTTTCCACTTCACCTACTAGTTATTAATTGATGGATACTAGTTGCAGTATATGTTTCTTTGAATTTTTAGAGTACTACCAGTCTAACTGAATAATTTTTTTTCAGGTGTTATTATAAACACCAGCTATGATGTATTTTTTTAAACATGTATAGTTGTGTTACTACTGCCTATTTAGAGTTTCAAGAATGTTAATGAAGAATAATCATAGCTGAATTTTCCAAAATTTAGAACAACCTGCTGTAGCTCTCACTAGATCTCATTTAAATTGTACATTAATTCATTTGGAGGATTTTTGAAATTACATCTTCTTGAATTTAAAAAATTGTGGTAAAGTGCGTTGATTAGTTTAATAAAATAACTTAATAATGTTCTTAATATTCAAATCATCTCCTTATTCTCCAGTGTTGTTATATTTTGTGTAAAATATATTGAAATGGACTTAAGTTTTGCTCAACACAGAATTTGCATTAGCGTTACAGTCAACTCACTTATCAGATAAAAGATAATCATATGCTTTTTAAAAATTATCCATTCATTATAGTCTCTAATCTATATATGATTCAGAGACCCAAGGTTTGCATACTGATTTTTCTGCAATTTTAATTTCATGGCTTAGATTTTATCATTACTTACAATAGAACAATTGTGCAGTTTGGGATTAATTTGAGAAAATGAAAGACATTTGAGAAATATGATAGAGAATTTAATGGGTCATTCAAATGGCAAACGTGTAAGACTTAACATAATTAAACCTTGTTGAGGTCATCATTGTTAGGCAAAAATTAATGGCTGACCTTTGAAATCCATTGGACCTGTATGTAATTGTCATTTGCTTGGTTGTGCTTTTGTATGAGTTTACTGTCCATATTTTTTTTAACACATGCTTGGGTCTTGATTGAATTTTTTATTTAAATGTTTTGAGCTTTTTATATTTTACAGATGAATTTATGTGTGTTTACTCCCTTTTGTACACATAACAGTGTCTTTTATTAATCCTTTAGGAGAAACCTAAAGGATTTTGGGGTGCTTTATTTGCTTCAAAGTTTTACACAGGTTTAATTTACATTTGAATTATCTGAGGAAAAACCTTAACATATAATTCACACTCATATTTTTAAAACTATGGATACTGAAAGATCTTTCTTTATTACGACATAGAATGTAGACATCCAACTGATGTCATTCTGCTAAGAAAATCCCTCCTAATGCTAATATACAGATAATGAATGAGAATTCACAAAAGATAGTTCTCTAAATGGTCAGGTTCATAGAAAAATCAAGAACTATATATAGCCTTTGCACCTAAGTGAGAACAGGGTTCCCATATGGACTAGTTTTAGTTAACATGTCACCATGTAGCGTGAGAATTCCATGTGGAAGGAGAACTGTATGTATGATAAAAGCATTTTTGTCTAAAAAGACCAACCCCAAGTATTCTTCATTGTAGGTAATGATTTAACATTTAATCTTACGCTATAGAAAATGTTGCCATCAATTATATAATCAGTAACTGAAATATATGAAAGCAGATAATTTTCTGTGAGAAATAGGCTTCTCTTCCACAATTTCTTCAGGCATTGCTAAGATGTTGAAATAACCATATCCACTTAGAATAAGATTATTTAATAAGGAAGTCATAGTTGTATAGATGGTATAAACCTAGAAAATCAATTCACAATTAATTGGAGTTGAAAAATTGACAAACCAAATAGTTTTATAAGTTTATTAAAAGTTCTAAATAACATGTCCATCTATAATTCATATTTTCTATTAGCACTCTGGAGATGAGTAAAGAAAAATTCTAATATTTTTTAATGCCATGAATAGATTTGCATTTTTAAAGGAACAATATCTAGTGTTGCTGTTAAGTGTAGCTTCTTTTAAAATCATATTTTAAGCATTTGTAGGTATATATCCCATAATTAAATTATTGGTATTTAAATTTAGAAATACTCTTTTTTCTGTATTTACTGCTTTAGAATTATAAAAAGAAACATCCCTTTTAAGTAGCATGATGGACCCCTTTTGTGAATTGTCTAAAGATTTACACGTAATACTCTCTACAGCAGAACAGTTTACAAGACCATGGACTACAGGAAAGTGAAGTAACAGCAGAAAATATCTTAACTGTAGCCAAGGATCCAAGATATGCCAGATATCTCAAAATGGTTCAAGTGGTAAGCTAATTTGGTCTGTCTTCTCTGTCTAGCAGCCTCATTTGAAATTCTTAACCCTGGAGATATCTTTGTTATTTTTTCAATCTGAGAAAACTGCTAAACCGAGTGACCAAGTTTCTACTCTTCTTTCTCATGCTTAATTAATACCCTGATTAAAAAAATAACCGTAAGTCAAATATTTCTAGTTAAAATTGATCTCTCATACTTCATACTAACATAGCTTAATGTAGATTTACACAAAGGTTTTTGCTTTACACAAAGTTATCATTGCAAATATCAGAGGAATGAAATTTGCTAAATCATATGGCTTTAGTTTAATTCTCATATCCTAGCACAAATAGTGATTTTTTTTGGTGTATTTTAATTTTGAATTTCATCTGTCAATAATTAGGTTCACAGAAAAGGGAATAAGTTTCTTGGCCATGTAAGACAATGCTTTAGTATTATATGACCTCAGAGTTCATATTTTTTCTAAGAAATAATTGCATGATATGATACCAGAAATATTTTCAGCAGAAGTTAATTTCCTTTCATTCCAATAGGAAGTCCTGTTGCAGTGGTTGAAGGAACTAGCTGCCCATCATTTTCTGTTAATCAAAATATTAATGTTCTTGTACTTTTCTATAAGGCAGAAAAAGTACTAATACTAAAGAAGAACTGTTAAGTTTTGCTGCCCATAGAGTTCTTTATCACCAAAATAATTTAAAAACGAGTGCTGTCTGACGATCAGAAAGCGTAGATTGGCTCATTTAGAAACTGCAGTGGTGACAATGGGGAGGAAGAAAGTATATTCACTTTTTCTAGCTGTCAGAGAAGTGTATTTGTCATTTTCAAAATTAAAATTCTTCATTGACATTCAAAGCCCTGGGCTCTAGGTTTTAGGAAAAAATAAACCAGATTTTGAGATGAAAAATATATAAAGTATTCGAATTAATAAAAATAAAGTAGAGCTAGGTTGAGTATGAATCATAATATGTTTTTAAAGCTAGAACCCAGAAAAATTTAAGCTAGGCTTAATATATATAGACTGTCAAATGTGTTTGTTTCAAATAAAAGAAAAGGTTTCAGAATGATTTTAGAAGACTTTTTATATTAGTCTTTTCTTGCCTAACATGTATAATATAGGAAGAAAGAAATCTACTTGATAATACCAGGAAGAATGCCCTGAAATCTTAGAAGAAAAAATATAACATCTAAGGATAACTTATTATATTCTTGATATATTACCTCTAATTTTATAAGAACACAAATTCAAAAACTTATTTTTCCTTTTCAGGGTAAATCCACTTCCCATTTATCCCACAAATTTATTAAACACTGTAAGATACTATATTAGGTATTGACTGGATTTATCTAGCCAGCAAAGATTTGGACACCACTTGACATTTTATTTGTATGACTAATTGCTAAGCCAAATTCCATTGCTCTTCAGAATCATATATATCATATATGGGTGTGTGTGTGTGTGTGTGTGTGTGTGTGTGTGTGTGTGTACACATATTTAAATAATCCTTAAATATTCATTTTTCTAATCATATGGCTTACCACTTGAGTAGGAGTAAAAGCCGGTTTCTTTCACAGGCCCATGTACAATTAGCTCCCCTACTGCCTTTGTTTTCTCATGTCTAGCTCTTCTGGCCTTACTGTACTTCAGTCCTACTGGCCTCCTTTATGTTCCTTGAATAAATGAATGTATTCATGGACAATCCCACTTCAGGGCCTGTGTCCCAGCTATTCAGTCTAAAACACTTTTTTCCAGGTATCTTCATGGGTTGCTCCCTCACTTCCTTCAAATCGTTACTCAAATATTCTTACTTTCTCTGTAGTCTTAATTCCTTTTATCTCAACCCTGCTGTATTTTTTCCATATAGCCAAACTGTTACATGTTACGGATTTTGTGTCTCTCCCATTTCTAGAATTCCATGGTGGTAGGGACTTTTTTCTCTGTACTTCCTTCCCTCTTTCCAGTTCCTAGAACAATACCTGGCACAGAGTACTTACCTGTGAATGAAAATGCCTGCATTTTTCTCTATGCCATTTTAGCTTCTCATAGGTTTTGATGAGAGATTTCTTTTTTGCATTAGCTCAGTGATTTTCAAACTAACAAAATTTGTTAAAATACAAGTTCCTGGTCCCAACTGTACTAAATTAGCATCTCTACAGTTGGGACTTGAAGCAAGAACATATGTATTTCAAAAAAAGCTCTTCTAATTAAGAACTGTTTCAAAACATTTCACACTGCATCATAACTTCAAAATAATTTTTACTTAAAAACATTTTTATAAATAAGAATAAAGGATTGTTAGGGTTTTTTGTTTTGTTTTGTTTTTTTTAACCGTCTAATTCTCTAGCAATAGTTGTCATTTGGTTTCAGCCCATCCTTTTCTTGCTTAGTGTCACTGAGTATGACTAGGGCTTTGGTTTCTTCTGCCTTATACTTTTTCAGTTTTTAGCTCCTGGCTTCAGTCCTTTACTTCCCATTTACCCTTAGTCTAGAATGGGTGTTTCTAATTCCTAAACGTTTCCAGGGTCCTGGAAGTGCTTCTGCTTGTGGCGTCCTCCTCTTTTCTTGCACTCTTCTTGCACTTGACCTTCCTCTGCTATGCTAAGTCATCAAACATTCTTTAATCTGCTTTTATTTTCCTTGTACTGTGGTTTATATATATGCCTCTTGACCATTAAAATGAAAGTTTGTGTTCTACTGCTTTTTTTCCTGATTGTTTAGGGAGCAATTTCAAGAGGAGAGGGGGAAGCAATATCTTTATGGCTATCAAAAGCTGGTAGTTTTTCCAAGTTAAATTTAATTTTATTGTTGTTAGTTTTTTGTGCCAACCTGTACCCCAGAATCTTAATACCCAACTTTCGTTTTCCTACTCCCTATCTTCAGACAAAAATCACAAACCCTTCCCAATCTAAGCCCCACGCTTTTTTACCTCTGACTCTACATTCCCCTTTTCTTGATTTGGACTACAGGTCTAAATACTACTTACCTGACATGTTCCTATGGACACCTCCATGAAATTATCCATGATTCTAACCTAAACCTACCAATACATAAAGCTAGAAGCAGTATCTCCCTTCATTTACCTATCCACTTGATCTGTGTTTTTTATGGAACTTAATCACTTTATACTGTATTCCACGATAATTTATACATAACTTATCTCCCCAGATGAAAAGGAAACCCCAAGAACTGTATCTTGATTCATCTTTGTATTCACTTTAGCAACCTGCCCTGGAAGATACTCATCAATATTTGGACTCTTTTTTTCATCCTGAATATTAACTCTCCTTCCCAACTTTGTGTTACCTGGAAATGTTGTATCGTTTGGAGAACAAATAGATTTGTTCTCATCTCTTCAAGATACTGATTTTAAGTATTTTGAGGAACAGCTCAAGAATAGAACAAAGAGAGGTCTCCTTCAATGTAACATGAATCTACCAGTCATTATTCTTTGGCTTTGGGTATTAAGTCATCTACAAATCCACCATTTCTCCTATTTTCCTAAGGATATAATGACTATCAAAATACCCAGTAGCAGACAGAGACTTCATATTCGACAATGCCCAGCATTATCTTTCCTTGGCATGGTCACTGCCACAGTTCCTGTCACTTCTACATCTTTTGTTCTGCCTTTTTGTTCAAATGTACATGTGAAGTAGTTAAATCAGTTCCCCTCATTGCCTCCTTCATCTGTTGAAGGGTGAAACTTTCTACAAAGTAACAGGTATTTATCAGATGCTTTGATGGGCGAAATTAAGCTGCTACTACATGTTTAAATATATACCTAATGTCCCCCATCATACCTGTATTTTATCCTTGTGTTCGTTGGCAACATGTTTTAGAAAACCTAATTAAAACCTCCATTTGGTGGGGCTTCCCTGGTGGTGTAGGTGATTAATCTCAGCGCTATCAGCACTACGGACTGAGTTCGATCCCCAGCCAGAGAGCTGACCCACATATGGCGCAGCAGACCTCTCCTGTCTCACCCACTGCTCCCTTAGTAGTGTATTTCAGTAAATCAGCCTGTCCTGCTCCCCACTCTGTCTGCGTTCTCTCATCCCCCCCACCCTCCCACCTCTGGCCTATACCTAGTTCTTTTATGCAGAAATAAATAAATAAATCTTTAAAAAATAAAAAATAAAACCTCCATTTGGTCAGGTGACCAGAAGTATGCTCCATCTGGTAATACAACTATTCCCTTCTCTCAGCGTTATTTAGAGGGGTTCCTTTACCCCGTATTCAAGAATATCCATATATGTATATATTTATAGGTAAGTTCTGTTGTAAAACATTCCTTTCAGATGACAGTTTCCATTCATGGTTCCGTTCCAACAAGGTGTTAGTAATTTCCAAGTTTTACTTATTTTGAAATTTCAGGCTTGCTTGCTTTATGCAAATACACATACATGTGTGCATACATGTGCACATAATATTTTAGGTAATTAATAATTACCTGCCAATTCTTCCATTGTTCTTTTTTGTCAGCATATCATTCTTATTCATAGTCTTGCAGTATTAATTGAGAATTTCTTTTAATCCTTTGATTTCAATTTAAAACCCCTTGATAAGTCATATGGACTTTTTTTTTTTTTTTTTTTTTTGCATAGAAGAACTGGGGTGTAGGCTAGAGGTGCAGAGAAGGGGTGTGAGAGGATTCACCAGAGACAGACTGGAGAACAGAACAGATGGACTGACTGAAATACACTGCTAAGGGAGCAGCAGGTGAGACAGGAGAGGTCTAATGTGCCATGTGGGTGAGCTCCTTGGCCTGGGGTTGAACTCAGGCCATAGAGGTGATAGCGCTGAAACTTAATCCCTAGACCACCAGGGGCACTCCCCATGTGGACTTGGCATTTTTCCAGGTATATAATCATTCTAGTGTCATAAGTTATCACTGAAAGAACTGTTCTTCAGCAGCACTATATAGCTAATTGTGTTTCCCACATACACATCTTTACAAAACTATAATTTTAATTAGAATAGATGACAGTACCTGCTTTAGAAAATGCCTCACAAAAGTAAGGAGTTATTAGAGAAATCCTTCAATTTCTATCCTTTTCATGGGAAGAATCTAGATAGTTTTGTATGTCTTTACGCCAGGACGGTGGAATGCCTTCCTGTTTTCTGTTAGTCTTCATTCTGCTAAGGTAGTTCAGTTCCTTGAGTGACTAAGAACAGTTTTCAAAGGCATAGAGATAGAAAAACAAAGTTGACCATTTTCTGTAAAGACTCTCACCCCAGCTAATTAGAGAGTGGCTTCTTAGAAATTACCTCATCAGTACTGGAAAGTGTTTCATTTTCCCAAAATTGTAGATTTTCATTAAAATATCCATTTTTTCTCAACTTCAGAGGGTGACTAAGGTTTCTCATGTGTGCCCACTATTCAAAATTTCATTTTATTTATTAATGTAGAGAAAGATGAATACACCACAATTCATCAAATGAGTACTACTTTGTCTGTTAGTATGATCTTAAGTTGTTTGCTATCCATTGTGCACATTATTGCATGTTATCAAAGCTGAGTTTTAGAAGCCTATATTATGTAATTTAGGGAAGTGTATTAACAAAAAGAAGATTGTATGATTTCAAAAAATCTGTTTAAAAAAGATGACTAAAGTTATACCAATAGTCTAAAAACCTACTCCTAAGATCCTCAAATAGCTATTTCTGTACCCTTAAAAGGGAATTAACAGTACCACAAGTTCTCTCACCTCTTAAAGAGAAAATTTCTTTCTTTCAATTGCCTTTATATTTTTGTAATTCAATAATAGGAGTTACTGCTCCATACACTGAGTCTTATACCTACAATATAATTGCACTTATGTGGAGTTCCTTGTCTTTTCCGAAGTATATTCTTCCTTTCAGCATCTTAATACTTATTAGGTCTTCAACCTAATAATTTTTATAATTTTTCTCTTGCTTCCTTCTGAATTGTTGTTTAGAACCATTTCATTTTCTTATTAAGACTGAGAGTACACAAGTGTTTCTCAAACCCTTTCAGCTTCTGCAGTAGTATAAAAGATTTAATTTGGTCATCCATGTAGTGATCACTTGTTTCAGATTGGAAAACGTAGAAAGCCCAACAGAGTATATATGCTTTTTGTTTGTTTGTTTTTTCAGACTTCTTGGGTATCTAGATGAACTACAATCTTTCTTTACTTTCTTCCTTAGCCTTCATGAAAACTTCCTCTTCTATCTCCTGAGTCCTAGCTTGCTATCTCCTGGTACATACTGCTTTTGTATTTGCCCTTCCTCACTTATCACATACCTGTAAATCTATACTAAAGTCAAGGTAATTAAAACTGCTTAAAGCATATAAAATCCTTTGAACTGAAGCTGACAGAATCAAGTGTCAAAAGTACCACTTCAGAGAGAAATAAGCAGTACCTTGCTTGTTGGTCTCTATATCATTCTCTGTCATTCTTGGATACCACCCTCTGTAAAATATGAGAGTGATTATAGTTCCAGGAAGTTAGTTGTTCCTCTGTGTGACAATAGGAATGCCTAGGAAAAGCAACATGGTATAGTCGCTTAGCTTTGTTGTACATTCCTGTGTGACCATGTTCAGGTCCTGTTACCACTCAAGTCCTCGGTTTCCTGATACATAAAATGAGTTCTGAAGTTCTCATTAGATTTATGATCTAT
The DNA here is from genome assembly GCA_004024925.1 of Scalopus aquaticus. Classification (NCBI taxonomy): domain Eukaryota; kingdom Metazoa; phylum Chordata; class Mammalia; order Eulipotyphla; family Talpidae; genus Scalopus; species Scalopus aquaticus. Next base: position 208,992 of record PVIJ01000181.1, read on the forward strand.
TATCATCTATTAATTGGTCCCCAAATTTGAATCTCATTATTAATGAATGTTCCTGGAACACCTGCTGGCATTTTCTGACTTTTTTCCCTTTTTAAGCAAGTTTTATACAAGGCTTTTCAGTGAGTAATACTGTTGTGTTCCAAATGTGGCAGATAATTGATTCTGATTTAATGTTTGTTGTCATAATAGTGTAGCACAAGCCTTTACTAAATTACATATTGCTTTTATAACTTAACTGGAATTGTGTACATAGATCACTTTTCCAACAATTCTCCCCTTTTTATTGGCAGAACTTGGTGAATCATCTGCCAGTAATAAATTGTGCGTTGGGAAAGTCCGACTTCCACATTAAGAAGCTAATGACTTGTATTTTTTGAAACCATATTTGCCAAAACAGTCTCTTTGGACATTTAGACTTTTTTAAAGCTCTATTTTCTTTGGCTGACTTAAAATGCGAATTGAATAATCTTCTTGGTTCTGGTGGTTCTGATGCATCTGTTGCCAACAGTGGATGTTGGCCTGGGGAAATGTGACTTCCATTACCTAAGGATAAAGATCTCCACCTGATTATTAAAGATGTTCATTAAGACTCTATACACCTTGTACCCGATGAGACCAATCAATCATGAGTAAAATGCTCTTTAGATGAGGTATAATTTTTGAGTAATTAAAGTCGTTAAAATCGTGTTTGGATATGACCCCACTGTGACTTTCCAAGGTCTAGAAAGTTCCAGCATAGATTCCTCATCACTGGTCAATAGTATAGTCAAAAATAGGTTCATATATTGCTGGTTCATATACCAGTGTGGAAAACACTGGTTAAGGGTTTAGTGTAACAACTATGTTTTTTTTTTTATTACCTTTTTAAAAAACTTTAGGTATTATAATAGTAATATATGTCTTGCTTCCTTTATAATACCTAAGGTTTACTAATCATTATCAAGGTGAGTATTTTTTAAGTACATAATGGTTTGAGGGAAATAACTTTTGTGGTGTTTTAACCTCTCACTATTGAAGGTAAAAGGTGCATGCATAAGGATTGATTTCCCACATATATGAATGTGGGTAAAGATGCAAATGATCATTTGTGTGTTTAATTAATTACATAATTTAGCCAATTGTGAAAAATGAAAGGACAAAATCGTGTACAGCCATACCACATAGAGTGCACCCAAATTCATCTGAAAGGGGAAAATACTTTACCTTTTCTACCAACTAAATGGTCAGCCCAGTCCATTTTACTAAAACTAAAAGAAACAAAGCTTAACAGAATGGTTGACTATATGACTAGTAACTGAGTCGTGATATATGGAACTCAGGCAACCGCAGTTACCCTCCCTCCTCCACATTCTATCTCATTTCAAATGGGTAGAGATTTCCCCAAGTGCAGAAAACACTGACAGCTACTAGTTGGTGACTTTGAGGTATTACCTATCTTTGCTCTGACCTGAGTCTCTGAAGAATCAAGAAGCAGTTTCAGTTTTGTATTTTTGTCAAAAGCTACCAAAGGTACTTATTTTCTGCTAAAGTCAGTAAACTAGCCTCTACGGAAAACTTGTGTGAAGAATTATTATGCCAGCTTTACAGATTATGATTTTTCAATATTATGGCAGCCTTCTGAACTCTGAAAGTTTGGAGAGCTCAGAACTAGCCATACTCTATACACATTTAAAGTATTGCTTTTAAATTATATATTTGCTCTTCTTTGTTTATTGTTTGCTATATTGCTCTTCATAAAGACTTTTATTCTTAGAACGCAGTAGACAATGTTATCACTAAAAAGTAAGATTTAAACTTCTTGCTTTTTCCTGATATGTGAAGTTGGAACGCTGAAAGAAATACCTAGTGTGGGCTACTACTAAATTAGAAGTTTTACATGTACCTGCCTTGATTCCTACCTATTCCTCATGTTTTCTTTGCTAATTCCACTATAGACATAATCATATAGCACAGAATATTTTAGAACTGATATCACATATTTTTCATTATGGCTCTCCTTAGATGACTTTCACTTGCCATGAAATCGTTCATTTGTGAATAATTTGCTTCCAGGAACAGTTGTTTAACCATAGCTACTTTTATTTATGGTGCTTTTAGTCTCTGGAAAAATATATATTGAACTGTAATCCTCAGAAGGATTTGGAAATATCAGACATGTTAAAGAATAACTGCATATATTGATGTCGATCTACTTAGAATTGTAGGCTGTTTGACTACTGTAAACTTGAGTTCTTGCCAGAAAGTAATTAATTGTTAATTAATAGGGGAAAAAGTAAAGACGTGAGGAGCAAATGAACTATTATAAGGAAATGGTTCACCTCAGGTGGGAGAAAAGCATCTCACAGGTTTTAGAAACCATCAACTTGAAGAAAGCATTTTAGTACCAGATTCTGACAAGGATCTCAGATAGTATGTACATTCATAATGGGGTGCACAGCCCTGGTGCAGAAGATAATTTATCTTGCATGGATATAAGATGCAATAATATACATCACTTATAAGTTAGTTGTTTGGCAAGGAATATTTTATAATTTGGAGAAAATGCTAATATGTTAATTATGTTTTTAAAGAAAATAAAGTCAATTTCAAAATACTGACTTTTACTGGGAAAAATGAAAATTATGTATTTCTCTACTTGACGATATCTACATATTTTGCATTTATCTTTTTTTGTATTTATCTTAATAACTGCAATTAAAAAGATATCACCAGACATAAATACAAAACATCAAAGTTTTTTATAATATAACATAGCATCCCAATTTTTCTTATTCTTTTCCTAACTTTAAATTCACAAATGAATTTTATTCAGTTTGTTAATTAGACCATGTACTGATAACACATTGATTTCAGATTCAGGGCCTTAACTGTGGTCTCTAGCCACGTGGAATACGTACTCCTGGCCATCTCTCTTTAGATGGGTACCTATGGCTCTCTTAGGATGTTGAATGAGAAATTCCTAATACCAGTTCAAACACATTACTGCTATTGAAAAATTAATTTCAAAGTGAATATTCTGGGAATTCAATCAGCAGAATCATCTTTACAATTAGTTAAGATTTCTGTTCTTTCTAACTCATTACTCTATTTGTAGATCTTTAAATTCTCTTGAATAAGTTCATATAGTAATATATTTTCAAAAACCGAACAGGAGACCATCTAAACTTATTATATACACTTCATTTAAATAATTCCAAAGTTGGGCCTCCCTGGTGGCGCAGCGGTTGAGCGCTGTGCTGTGGAGCTGTTGGCAGCTCCCTATGCGAGTTCGATGCCCAGCCGGGGAGAATCCCACATGGCAGGGCAGACCTCTCCTTCCTCCCCCGCTGCTCTCCTCTGCAGTGTATTTCTGATCTGCCTGTTCTGCTCCCTGCTCTGTCTCTAGTGAACCCTCTCGCCACCCCACGCCTCTGGCCTATACCCCAGCTTATATAAATAAATAAATCTTTAAAAAATAATAATAATAATTCCAAAGTTATTTACTATAAAATTTCTTTTAATTAAAACTTTTTATCTCTAGAAATTAAAAGCATAATTAAATTTAGAAAATTCTAATCAATACGTGTTTCAAAGAACAAATATCATTTTAGTGAAATAAAGTATAGCAAAGCAGCAGCGTAGCTAAAGTATTCACAATGAGCTGTAGCATTAATTATTCCATGAAAACAAATATTTAAATTTTAGATATTGTTTTGCATTTTAACAAAGGGAGGAAAATGAATCTTCTACAGCACCAAATTATTCTTTGATCAACAAATACTTGATAAGCTACAAACTGCTGGAGAACAGCATGCATTTTTGTTTGGTCTTTAACACCTAGTATTTATCATGTTAAAACAATATCTGGAGGGAAAAATCAACCACATGGGGCAGTTGATGCAGCTCCATTTTGAATTATAGCAATAGATACCTAGCTTTTTGAAATGATTTTCAAAGGTTTTTCTTGATAGACATTTAGGCAAGCCTTAGTTCCCATTCCTGAAAGTCATAGGTAGAACTACTAGTGGGTTTTTATTTTCTGGAAAAAGTAGTAACCGTCTTGCCAACTTCCTGGGGCCCTGATCGTGACTATTGTCTTGTTTGTGCATTTCATCATGTGATTTGTGCCATCATTTTTAAAAGATATTGCATGGACTGTCAGTGAGAAACATTTTGTCATTGTGAAATTGTTATCTTCAGAAAATCATTGAAAAAGGTATAATTGATTCTTAGCACCATAGAACCCACTGTGTACAAGACTAGTCAAAATTTGTGAGACATTTTGTTGCCCACGTATTTAGGTTGAAATTAATAACTTTTGGTGAGACAACAGTGCCAGACCTAATATCTTACATAAAATATTTTATCAGTGGTTTTATCCTAAATATAATACCCTACTAATATATTTTATAAAATGCAGTGTAGGTATTTTAAAGATAGCATTATTGAAAATCTGAAAACGGAAAAATGGTTGAATCCATTTCACTAAGTTAAAATTTAAAAAGAGCCTGACTGGAGTGCTGGTTGCCTTTATTTTTCTAGCTCAAAAGCATCTTTTCAATTCCCACTTATTTCCTCTCCCTGGAAATAAAAAATATACTGTCCACCTCTTAACTCAATAGATCTTTTTCTTTATTGTTGATCTAAGAAAAAACTTAGTAACTTCATATTTTCCATCTTTTCTAACTGATTGTTGTGACTCAAGCTTGTAAACTGAGAGGAAAAACTAAAATATAGAATATAGGAGGCACTTTTATTATTTTATAAAAGAAAGTCATTTATCTTTATTAAAGTGAATAGGAGAGTTTTCCCCCTTCTAATCTAAAACCTTAGAAAACTTTCAACATGGTTTGTAAAGGAATTTTAGTAGCTTGACTTTCATTAGCACAATAACAAATGTAAATATTGGCAATCCTGTTACCCTCCAAACAGTTTTTGTGATATAAGAAACTAGTCTATAACTATTAGTGTTGCCATCATAATTTCATTACTGTGGCTTCTTTACACACTTTCTCCAGTGACGCAAATACAGACGTGATTTTTTGGAACCTCACACTTATGGCTGCCTTCTCTCTTCTTCATTACTTGTGTTGGACAAACTGCTATTCTCACTTGCCAAAAATAATCCCACAGTCAGTAGACTTCAGTTTTGAGGTCTCTCGTGTCCTCCTTAGACCACCAGTAGCTTTGTCTCTTAGAAATCAGAAATTGGACACTTCTTTTTGATGTTTAACAAACCAGGCTGTGTTCCTCAACTCCTGAGGAAGAATATAGCAAAAGAACAAGTATTCTAAGTACCATCATTGGAAACATAGCAGCAAATCCCCTTGAAATGAGTCTCTTGGAACACAGACCAAATTATTTTTGCATTAAACTTTATGAGATTTTTGTATTAAGGTGATGATAGTAGTAAAGTCTCCAAATAGGGTATGAGATTATATTATAAAATTTTTCTTTGTATCAGTATACAGAAATGACTAAAGCCCAAATTTGGTTAATATCTAACTGCTTTCAAGAAACTAAGGGTAAAATATAGAACTTACAGATCCAGGTTTCTATTATTCTTACATTATAACCAAGTCCATAAAACTAATGTTAAAATAGGGAGTTTATCTAATTCCATTAACTTCCCTGTCCCTCATTCCCCCTTCCCGCCCACTGCCTCCTCTCATCCCTACCCCACATGCACTTTCTTTGCTATATTTTAGGAAACAATTTTTTTTACCCTCATTTCTCCTCCCTTCTGTTTTCTCTGTTTTGTGACTTACTTCAACTTATTTGTATAACCTTTCCAATGCTTTCCTGTGGATTATGCTAAAGTATAATAAATAAATAACATAGTTGAATTTGTAGAAAGACCTTATACCATCAAACCATAGTTAATGGAAACTGTAAGGTGTTTTTAAAGAACTCTGATATTAACTCTGCTCTTTTTCCTCTTTCTCCTTAATACTTCATCATTTTTTTTTTTTAGGAAATGTTTAAAGTTTCTAAACTTTCCCTATTATACTAAATAGCTGAATGGCATTGAATTGTCATGTAAATTCCTAACCTTGTCATTCAAGTGGTCAACTTTCTTCCTCTACTGTTAAAATTAAATAATTTTACTATTAACTAAGTAAATTTTATTTTAAAATCGTTCTCTCAAGTCTTAGTTCCAGTTAATGTATTTTAAAAGTGGTACTACTTTTAATCTCATGCTTGCTTTGTTCTAAATAGGAGTCTGTGCTTTGCATAGCCCTAAGCTAGTTAACTGCTTCCCCCCACCCCTTTGTTTTATTCTTAAATTTCAGAAATTAGAAAAACGCTCAAAATTTTATTTTCTACCTTCTTTGTCCTCCAAACCTATCATATTTCATTTTTCAGAATACCTTAAAGATTGCCCCATGAAATAATATTGTTGTCAGGAGTGAGGTTTTGAAAAGAGTTCTGTGATGGTGCGCTTAGTTTTCATTCATCTAATATTCAGGACACTTATAAGTATCTGAGTCTCTCTCTCCCTTTTATTTTTCTTTATAATAAATAGAAGTATTTTCTTTCTTTTGGGGGAAGTTTTCACACCTCTGTATGTACACATGCTTCGCTCACCTTCCAGATTCCACAATTCCCATGCCTATGTCCTATCCCCCTTCTTTTCCTATTATTTCCTCCCCTCCTCCCCCTTCCATCTGTTAAGAAGTATATTTTTCAGAGTCCAAGAATCCTTTTTGCTGTACTTTGTCAGTGTTGGTTTTTTGTTTTGTTTTGTTTTGTTTGGGTTATTCATATTCCACAGGTAATTGAAACCATCAGCATCAGTCCTTCACTTTCTGACTGATTTCACTTATTATAATCACCTCCAGGTCCATCCATTTTGTCTGAAAAGGTCTTTTTAAATAGTTAAGTAGTATTCCATTCAGTGTGTATCCCAGCTTTGTTATGAATGGGCACCTAGGTTGGTTCTAGGCTATTGTGAATAATGCTGCTGTGAACATAGGGGTGCATAAATCTCTTCATATTATTAGTGTTTTCATATTCTTTGGATAAATACCTACCAGTGCTACTGCTGGATCAAATGGTATTTCCATTTTTATCTTGTTCCAATATCTTCATTCTGTTTTCCATAGGGGCTGCATCAAATTACATTCCCACCAACAGTGAATAAGTGTTCCCTTTTCTCTACATCCTCACCGACATTTGTTACTTTCACTCTTTAAGCACCTGGGTCTTAACAGATTACATTTCACAAATTTTAATGTAAGATTTAATAGTTACAATGATAAACATATAAATGGGCCTGTAATGACAGTCTTTACTTTGCTGCCTCTCATGAGAGAGTGTCTTCCAGGCAATCTATAAAATTTAAAGCAAAGTCTTTGCTTTCCCAACCTCTTTCAACCTAGCAAACTATAGAGAACTTAGATCTTTTCTCTTCCATAGTCAAAATAAGAGATTATGGTGGTAGAAGGTATGTTAGGACACTTTCTATAACTGTCTTCACTGGAAATTTTTAAGGCAAAAATTAAAAATTGTACTTTCTGACTTAAAAATGAAGATTACCCCTACTGATGGTCTGAATTTAATTTGGCAAGATCTTTGACATTTTTATGACACATACATAATCATAAATATGAAAACTTTATATTGAATTTATAATCCACATGCTTGCCTAGACTTAATGGCAGATTTTATTGGGTAAAATGTAAAATAAAATCAACTTTTTGGGAGAGGGAGATTTCTGGGTAAGTATTTATTTGTTCTTGAAGAACATGTTTGAGATAAACTTATGTATGAGAGATTATCTAAAGATTTTTATATGTTTCAAAGTCTTTGTGACTTTCATTTTAAATAAACTCCTATCCCATCTTCAAGACACATCTCAGTGAATTCTTTGCTGGTTCTCTGCTATGTCTGCCTTTCCTTGGGTATAACATCGCCCATTATGCAGGCCTCATAAGTTTCACAACTGTATTGTGATCATCTGTTTAACACCTGTTAAACTGTGCTCCCTGAGGGCAGGGGCTGATTACAGTTATATTTTTTCAGAATAAAGCACTGTTCCTCCACAATGATGTTAAATATGGAAGTGTTGGATTGTGATTTCAGATTTCTACTGCTAGCCACAAGTAAATTCACTCCTAACCATCCTGTCAGATCCTGAGGCTAGAAAACTCATGGGGACACTTGCAAAGAAAAAAAGGGGAACGTCATCTAGGTTGGTGCCTAGAAACTTCCAGTTAGGGCTCTGAACTGGAATACAAGGGTACCTGAGGGGTCTCATCTGTGCCATAAGTTCAAAACTGATTGTCACAACTGGCTAGTAACATGGGAAAACCAAACAAGATTGTACATCAGCAATAGAGTGGTGATTGGGCTTTTTCAGCCATGTGTCTCAGCTTACCGCTCCTATCACATGGAATAAAGGATAAAGACATATGAAGGGGAGAGGATCCCATCTGTGTGTTCAACCTTATAAAAGCACTGTGACACTTAGAATCAAGGTCTTCCAACTAAATGTCAGATTAGTTGTTTTCTTTTGGGATGGTGTGAAAAGGAATTGACAAAAAGACTTGGTTATATCTTCTCTTAGACCTTTCTGAGTTTTCAATAAATATTTATCCATAAAATCAATTCCCTTTTCAAGTAAATTTATACTTATCTCTTATTTATACCTAAATACTACGTAATCCTTTTTAAAATGTTTTGATATTACCCTGAACTTTGAGATTCACATGTTTTCATTGTTTCTGCAACATAAACACTTACAGAATTATCATTACATAGTGTTTGTATTAGTATAGGGAGATATATAGTATAGTCTCAGGAAAGTACTTGAATTCTGTTTGAACTTTGTGCCTTAAGTGTTCAAATGGGAAAACTCTGATCTTTATTTGAAAAGATGTTTATTGAGATTGCTAAACATTTATTGTATCATTCCAGCTAAGGCTTTAAACATTTGAATTATGAGTATGATTATTCTTTTAGTGATATAGAAGAGTGAATATATGATATCTGGCTTCTATACAACAGAATTAGTAATGAATATGCTCAAATGATTTAATTTGGGTTTATGTAATAGTGGATGGCACTGATTCCTTCAAGTTCGTTAAACAATGTATCTTATGTTATTCAAATGCTATGCCCTTCACTAATGTGAAAGCAAAATAAGAGCTATTTCAGATAATGAGGCATCTAAAGGTCTTATTTTAGGTGGTATGTAGAGACATATAAAGAAGTCATTTTTAATGAGTGAATTATCTTGTGTCCTTTGCTTAGGGTGTTCCAGTGATGGCAATAAGAAACAAAATGATATTGGAAGGACTAAACCCGGATCTTCTTGAGTAAGTAATTCTTCTTATAATGACATTGACTTTATCAGTTATAATACAAATATTTCAAACTCTAATTTTTTTCTCTATACATTATTTTATGGTTGAGGAAATCACCTTCAGAGTATGTCTGCTATGTTACAAAAGTGGAAAATCTATCCTATCCTACTAAAACTAGCATTAACACATTTTAAGAATGGTTTCAGTAGATCATTGATGAACCTAGGTATCCAAAAGAGGTGGAATCTGATGGCAGTTTTATTGCCTAGTAGTAATATCAACAAGAGGCGATATGGGTTTTTTTCCCCATGCTTTCTCTTTTTTTAATTTTTTAAAATTATTTTTCCGTTTTTTGGGGTTTTTTTTTTTAATTTTCTGCCAGTTTTTCATTTAAGAACTTAGTATGTAGGAAATATATTCCACTTGATCTAAGTTGAGTCACATTGAGAAATAAATAGGATAAAGCAATTCTAAAGATTTATTTTTATTTATTTTATTATATGTAAGAACTGCAGTGTAGGCCAGAGGTGCTGGGGTAAAAGGATTCATGAGAGACAGAGTGGGGAGCAAAATAGGCAGATCTACTGAAATACACTAATGAGAGGAGCAGCAGGTGAAACAGGAGAGGTCTGCTGTGCCATGTGGGTCAGCTCCCTGTCTAGGGATCGAACTCATGCCGCAGTGGCTAGCAGTAGCTTGAAAGCGCTGAAACTTTAGCCCCTGTGCCACTAGGGAGGCCCTAAAGCAATTCTAGTTCCACATTAATGGTTATTATGAAACCAGATAATGGTTTGTATAAGCTTTATAAAAATCATATTTGAGTAATCTGAAAAATTGCTGCTTAGGAATTTTTTATTCCATCCAAACAAATCTGGCTACATAGTTCATCCTGGATAAAATATATCTTAATGGATTACTCAGAACTAGTTTCTTTTATAAGTATCTAGATAGTTATAAAGAATCCTTTCAGGTGGGGTTCTAGTTCACCCCAATGTAGTTGACTATGTTATCCAGCATTCATATTATACTAGCAGAATACTTTGGAATTTTTCTTGATTCTCAGTTAGAGAAAACATGTGTGTTTTAGAGACAAAATACCACAAAACAATCTTTTACTAACAATTTATCTTACAAAACATGAAATTTAAGAATATTTTTTAATCTTTCAGAGCAGATTTCTAGTAGTACATATCTAAGTAGCAAACAGTTCATATAACAATGACATGGACTGGTAATTTGAACTATGCATCTCCAGGATATTTGGCATTTGTTCTGGAAATTGTTTCTGACATGCACTTTATACGCAGATGGATTATGACATATATTTTAATGTGAAGAGAGCATACAGGTCTAATCCATTTTGGTACTCATTGGGATATGTGTTACAAATGTATTTAACATTGCCCCTGACCTCTTTTTACTTATGGAAATACACAGTAGATCTCTCATAATGACAGAGTTAAAATGACCTTTAAAATGGTGATTTTTCTCTCTAGAGAAAATGTAATAAATGGAAAAATAGTAGCCCTATAGCATCATATGCTGGATATTCAGTCCCTTTACCCCTGCTGGCTTCACTTCATGCCCTGCCCATTCTAAATCTATTTCACAATCTTTTGCTTCAGCCAGCTACCTACACATTAGCAACTTGAAAGTCATCCTTGATTCTGCCCTCTTCCCTAGCCCCTGCTATGTCAGTCACTAAGATTTTCTCAACTTGATAACTCAACATCTTACCAAATGCCTCCACATCCACTGCTGTACAGTTCAAGTCCTCTACACTTCTCACTTGAATTATTATAGTAGTTCCTGATTGGTTTCTCTGTTCACTTTCAATCTATTGGTAAAGCCTGAGTGAATCTCTTCATACTTCATTTTGCCTTCAACAAGTATTCTAACATCTTAGAATTGGATATATATATATGTTTTCATCAAGACCCAGATTCTCTCTCTAGTTTGATCTCTTGCCACTGTTCCCACATACTCACCTCATAAAGTTGTAGCAAACTACTTGCAGTTCTCCAAATGTATTGTTTTCTTATTCCCTTTTGGTGTCCTTGAATGTTTTTTTGGTCTCTGTAGAGCTTCCCCCACCCCCTCTTATTGTTCTGGCTAATTTCATATTCTTCAAGACTCCATTTAGATATTACCACCTAAAAAAAAAAAATCCATGGGTGACTAACAGGAGAACAACCCCTAGCGCTCCTAACACTTCTAGATACATCTCACTTAATTAAGTCTGAGGTCATGACAGTGTCTGTAAATGTGAAGAAACATTCAGTTGCAAGCTAGTGCCAAGTTTTAGGGTAGAATTCCAGTAACAATTAACATTGTCTTACAGAAAAACTGTTCTCAGCCACAGCCTGGAACCTGAATTCTGACCCATTACTCATAAGTACATGCCATTGGTCACATGGGGCATTGGTTAGAGGAGGATTGATTCATTTCACCTATCACTGCCACTAGTAAGCCAGCTCCAAGAGTTTTAGCTAGACATGATAGATAGAATCAACTGCCTTCACAGAGGAGGCCTGGTTACATCAGGAATCACATTTACATAAAAGTTAAAGATCCACATGTTGGGAGAAAAATCTGAGAGGATGAAGGAGAAAAAAGTGCCACCTGAGGGAAAGACTGTACTTATTTAAAATCTTAGGTACATAGTGAGCCTCAGCCAAGAACTTTTGGTAAGTTGTTCTGTTTTCTTTTGAAGTATAAATACACTTGAAAGTTACCCTTAGGTAGTAAGTAAGTCAGAATCATAAACTGTTAGAAGAAATAATCTAGATCTCTCTACACTGAGCACTGAACAAGACTGAGAAATAAATACTGATCAGAAAAAACATTATTTGATTGTCTTGTATATGTAAAAATTTGGAAGCTAAGAGTACAGAATTATAAGCTAAAAAGAGTTGGCATGTTAAGAGAGAAGAGAGCCTGACTATTTTGCTAGAAAATTTACTGTCATTAAGCTAGAGAAAATATATAAAACTGAAGAAAATGCCTGCTATTTATCAAATAAATAGCATTAGTTTGCTGCTTCCAAGTGATTATTTAACTATTTTTTAATATCTGAGTTTTTAAATATGACAATATTCCTTCTGTAACTAAAAATTAGTTCTAGTTAGTTTGCAAAAATGAATCTCCAATGTCACTGAAATAAAAAGATACATGAAAGAGTACCTCTGTCACTATCATACTGAAAAAAATTTAAGGGAATAAAAATGAAAATTTTAAGATGTTTTAATCCATTTTAGTTTTGCATGCAGAAATATAGAACAGGTAAGCTTGCCTTAGAAATTTTGTTCAATCAGTACCTAGATTTTACTACCAAAAATGAATAAAAGTTTCTCCTCATCCTGTTCTGTGTTACATTTGTGTTCCAGAACTAAGGTTACCATTATTATCTAATAACTACTACTGTTACTAATCCAGGTAGACAGACTAGTCTCTGGACTTAACATTGACAAGATATGAAGTTCTTGGTAGTTGTGGTTCATGTTAAGACCGTTCAGAGATGGTCTCTTACTCAGTCTCAGATTTTGTCCTCTAGCTTTCTCATTGTATGACCCTCATCTCTCTGTGTATCAGTTTCCCCCTCAGTAAAATGGGAAATGAAAGAGTTGACCATTCATAGAGTTGTTCAGACTAAGTAATACAGTGATATTAGTAAGCAGTTAGCACAGCTCTGGACAAATGTTCCATATGTTAGGCTGTGATTTACAGATGTTTTAATGGAGAAATGTAGCAAGTTATAAATGATTGGATTTACCATTCCTTTGCATCACAACTCGTACTTGGCCTGTATACCATTGTGCTTTCAACTGACATATTTAACTTACACAAAGTTCTTACCTTTGAAAAACTAGAGCTGTGAAAATGAAATTCAACTGGTCACACACTTAATCTTAGTGGCAGAGAGCAGTTTACAGCACATCAATTGGACTAAGTGAAGCATGTAATTGCCAGAAATAAAAGCATCTTAGCCTACTTATCACTGAGACCAGAGGGAACTTATTAGCATTAACTAAAAGGATACTAGAAAGCAAGACACCTTTGTATTAATTATATTTATGACATGTCCAGTAGATTTTCCTGCCCATTAGAAAATTCCTTATGTGCCGCCAATCTTTGTCTACTTCCTACTACACAACAGGGTAGACTAAAGGTTAGTTGAGAACAGAATCAACCTCAGTTCCCCCAACAGGACAATTCCAAAGATGGGGTTTTCTTGGTTCCATTTTTTCTTTTTTTCATGTTGAGTGGGGTCTCCACTGGTTGTAAGTGCCAATTCAACCATTGTTCCCCTGAAGAGACAGATCCACTCAACTGCAGGGCACATAACTAGAAAATATAGGTCAGGAAAAAGCAATGTCAAAAAATTTAATTGGTCCACTGTTGAAGAGCTTGATCACAAGAGTGGGAAAAAAATATCAAAGGGGTGGTGATAAAAAGCAGCTGTGGTCTGCCAGTGGCTGGCACGTGAGAGAGAGGGAAGCAACTGGGGAGGGATTGAGGGACCCGTGCTCCACAGTAAAAGCCTCTTACCTAGGACAGCTGGCTCTTTGTCTTTCTGATATTAGGCATTAAATTGTATCCCTAGGTGTAGGAATCTGCTTACCAACAAAGGACAGGCTCTACCTGTCTTGATGGGCATTCATAGACGAAAATACCAAAGTGTGTGTAGTTTGAGTAAATGTAATATTAAGATATGTCTCACTAGCTGTTAATATCAGAGTAGAAACTGTCCTATTTTTAACTCTCCAGAGGTCTTTATGTAATCAGTGCAATCTCAGTTCATGATTCTTAGTGTTTTGCTCTTTCCTTAAGACAACCTATTGCTATCACCTAGTGCTTTGACAGAACATTCACTAATTGATAGTAGTATCATGTGACATTTTAACTTTGTGTGTTTTGTAGTTGATATTAAAATCTGATTTGCATGATAACTACCATACTCTCTCCCCACACTTCTCCTCAGCAGTATATTTACTAACAATGTTTTTGGCACTTAAGCCCACTTTAAATTAAGCTGTTTTAAGTTTAAAGAAAATGGAAAATGTTTTTTAATTAGTTATCTATATAAATAAATGTTTTTCCAAAGAATGTTTATGTGGTTTTGTGTCCTGAAAGTAACTGCGGTTTTAAACAAAAATATAAATCTCTCTTTAATGAAAACAAATTAAGCCAATGATATTTGTATTTTACTCCTTTCATGTTCAGGACTGCAGAAACCAAATCAAACTAACTTAAGCAAAAAGAAAAGTAATACACTCGCATAGGTGAGAATCAGGATCATCAGTGCTAGCTTGCTGGATGGGAGTCTCTCTTTCCCTTCACCTCATTCCACCTTTACTACTTGGTATAAAAATCTACTTTTTTCCTACTAGTGAGCTTCCTCCTAGAAACTAAAGAATTAGAGTTTGGAGGCTTTTCACTTTTGCCCATTGAATGGAAGAGTCCCTTCTCCAAAATCTATAGTTCATTTCTAAGGAAATCTTAAAACTGGCCCTGGCTAGGTTCTCCCCCAGCTCCTTGAATTGATCTCAAGGGAAGATTGTATGAATGGTCAGACCTCGGTCATGTGGCTGAAACATGAAAGGGCATGTAGAAAGGATGAGGACAGCAGAGAAACGGTTGACAGCCATATTTAATTCACATAATGCGAGAAAGGTGGATGTCAAAAATAAGATGTGTACAGCATCTGGTATCATAAAAAGTATGGTATGTACCTGTTTTGTCCTTCTCTTTTCCTGTCTAAATTTTGACTTTGTTGAACTTAACCTAGTAAATTCTGTGAAAACAACTACATTCTAAGATGATTTAGACTTAGTAACTAAGTATAAATTTTTCTAAAAAAAGTGCTTTTTGATTAAAAATATTGATAATCTCAGTGCTTCAAATTATATAAATGTGCTTATTAAAATACAGTTACAAATGCTGTGCCATACACTTTTTTTCTTTACTTAAAACAATCTTATTTCTCCTTATTCATACTTTTTCTGATTCCAGCAAACTTGTACTCATACCCCAAAACCTTTCCCAAGAATCTCCATCTCTGGAATCTTCTCTCACCAACCCTAGTAGAGTGAATTACTTTTTCACACAAGCATGGTTAATACAGCCATATTTATGTATATTATACCATATAACAATTTGCTTGCATTTCTGCCTCCACCACTAAATTAATAGCTTCTTCAGGGCAGGAACTGCTTGCTAATCATCTCTGTATCTCCAGCACCTAGTATAGTTCCTGGTAAATATTAGGCACATAGTGATGATGATGATGACAGCAACAAGAAGTAACATTTTTAGTCTACTTACTTTGTGCCAGAGATTATTCAATATACTTTATAGTTAGTAATTTATTTTAATCATTGCAACAGTCTAGTCAGTCAGCTGGATAGAAAGGTTAAATATCTTCTCCAAATTATCCCAAAAAAATAAATAGCTAGTCTGACATTTAAACCCAAGTAGACTGGGTTACACACATTAGTTAACTATATAGTTTCAGTACCTTCTAGACATAAGCTACTTTTACCCATAAATATTTTAAGGAACTTATGTACATTGCTTTATTTGTTTGAGTTGCCAGAGATATGAATATAATTTTGATATCACATTCAAATAATTCCCTCTGGGAATGTTTCCCATTTAACAAGGTAAAGACAGCAAGAAATCAATGATACAGCCTAGATAAATTTACTGGGGGAAATGTGCCTAATATTCAAGTCTCCTGCTTCTGGACTTCTTGCTTTATAAATTGATGAAGAGTATGGCCCCATATTAGTGTGGAGCATCAGTCAAAACCTAGAAATGCTTTAACTAGCTTTCAAGTTTTACTGCTGGAACTACATGTGACTTCCTCAGCATAATCTAAAATTGTACAGCAGATGGGTTTACATTGGACAGCCAGGGAGCAATGCTGGCATATCTTTCTGTTCTGTAGCATGCCAGATATGATATTAAAGGATATAAGCCAAAGCTCAGTCATAATTTTTAATAACTAAAAGTAAATAGTGGACTATATATTTTCCTATTTTAGTAATTGTATTTGTGGCAAAGAAGAGTTTTATTTGTTGGTGTTCTAAATCTTTAAATAAGTATCAAGGAGGGGCCTCCCTGGTGGTGCAACGGGTTAGCACAGTGCTATGAAGCTGTTGGCTGCAGTGCAAGTTCGGTCTCCAGCTGCGGAGAGTCCCACATGGCGCAGCTGACCTCTCCTGCCTTGCCTGTTGCTCCCCTCAGCAGTATATTTCAGTCCATCTGCCTGTTCTGCACCCCACTCTGTCTCTTGTGAACCCTCTCACTGCCTCACACCTCTGGCCTGCACCCCAGCTTGCATGCAAAAATAAAATAAATCTTTAAAAAAAAAAAGAATCAAGGAGTCTGAGGGAGAAGTAAGTCTGGTATTTCCTGACTATTAAGACATAGCAGCTATATTCGTCCTTCCTTCTTAGTTTTCCCAAAAGTATACTTTACTTGTTAATTTACTTCCATGGTAAGAGTGAATAGAGGTAAGTCACACTGCTTCCATGTTGATTAAATGATTTGCTGACAAACACTATTGAGCTTATCTAGTTGGTGGTTTTAACCACATTGTTAAAATTTCATTTTGGTTTATTATAGCACATCCATGCAGTGTCAGTGTTTAACCATTCTCATATTTAGGGAATCTTTGAGACACTGTTGACCAACTCATGCTTTTTATATTCATTTTCTAAATGTGAAACATATAAATGAAAACCCTCAGCAAACAAAAAATTTCTTTGGCCTCTCCTCCCTCACAAAATTTCCATATTGCCTATGTTTCTCAATATCCATTCTTGGGCTCTCTTCCACTTATAAAATTCTCCCTGCAGTTTTCCTGAACAGAAAGATTTTCCTTTTTTTCCATTTCTAGTTTTCCCTTTTCTGTGCCTCATGTACACTTGGAGGCTGCAAGGATTTAGCACTAGTCATGCCAACCTCTCCAAATCGCATCTCTGTCTATAGTTGGGTCTCCATGGTAATGAGAAGCAGAAAGTGCTGACGTAGCACTCTCTGGAAGGACTGGCAAGAGAAAACAGGGCCGTGGCCTCCGCAGAAATACCACTTAATCCCCGCGGTGCTGGAGAAGCCAGAGAGAAGCTCGCTGTGGTGGAGAGCCGGAGACGCTCAGTTAAGGACTCAGACGTGGCAGATTTACTAGCAGCAATATTCTAGGATGAACCCAATTTACAGTTAGTTGGTGCTTTTTTTCAATTGGAAAAACCTTAAAAATTTTTTTTTCTTCACTTCCAGGAGGCCAGATGCTCCAGTGCCAGATGGTGAAGGTGAAAAAAATACAGAAGAAAGTTCAGAGAGTGAATCTTCTTTTAGTGACTAAGCTTAATTTTGATAAGTCACATAAACATTTGTTGGTATACAATTACATTCTATAAGAAAGAGAACCTCAGCTTGAACTCTTAGTTGTAAAAGTATCAGATGGCCACATATTCACCACCAAGCTTCCACTATGTTAAAAATAATAAAGCATTTATAACCTCACAGTATGTCTTATTTCCAAAATAAAGGACCCTGAGCTGGGCAATAGAATAGCCTTAAAAAAGTGCAGTGGGTACTACGAATAGGAATATTGCAGGGACATGGTGGACATTTAAACTGAAATTAATGTCCGCTTAATGACCAAAAAACAGGCCCTGCAAAAAAAGTGAATTTGACCAAGTGAATTTTCCAATTTTGTGAATATTTTAGCATGAAAATTATGTGCATTTGTATCTTGAGAGTTGTTAAAGAAATTTCCAGCAGAAAGTAACACTGAGTTGAAATTTTCTGTGACATGATAGCTAGTAACATCAGACATATTATGAATATGGTCTTTACTGGTAATATTTAGAAATGTATATTAGTAAGTAAATATATATGGTCATTAGCTCATATATTGTCAAAGTCAGGTATTCATATCAGCTAGAAATTTAATAAAAGGTAAATTCAGTGTTTTTCAGAGTGAGCAAAGTATCATTTTCATCAGCTCCTTTAGTGACTAAATGAAAAAAATATACTTCACATTTAAAATGTTCCTCAGTAGAACAGTGACTACATCTAGGTCTTTCTAGTGCATTGTAATTGTAATACAATTTTTCCATGTTTACTTATGCACGTGTTCTGTAGACTCTTTCAGTGAACCTTCTCTGTTTGAGCCAGAGCCTGGCTTCAGTTTGAGAATAAATTGTGGCCATGTGCTCTTAAGGAATGCCCAGACACCATAATATTCCGTAAACTGCTTTGTTACCAATCAAGTCCTTCACAAAAACAAACCTGATTTCCATATTTTGTGAAGAACGTAAATTCCACAACTGAATCCTGTACTTAATGGCTGCATCATTGCCCAGGTGTCTTCAACAGTGATCACTTTTACCTTCTTTGTGGGTAAGATTAATAAGCAAAGGGACTGACACGAAGGCAAATGTCACTCTGAATTGGATTTAAGAGAATCTATGGAGAACTTCAAAACATATGAAGTATGAAAGTGACATAACTGGATCCTGTTTCAGAAAGTCACTTTTTGTTGTCTAGACCTGCTTGAAAGAAATGAAACCAGAAACATGGAGATAAGGTTAACAGATCCAAAAGAGAAATGGTGTGAGGTTGAATTAAGACCCTGGCTATAGAGAGAGACCCATGTGAAAAATGCCAAGGAGGAACTAAGAATTTTTTTTTTTCCAGTCTTAGTCTTTGTGTTTCGTTTGGGAGTTTCCACTGTGGTCTTCAGATTCACTCATTTTATCTTCTTACCTGTCTAATCTGCTGTTAATTCCAATTCCATCCAGTTCACTTTTCAACTGTAGAACTTTGACTTGAGTCTATTTGGACAGCTTCAATTTCTCTTTGTCATATTCATGCTTTCTTCTCACTCTTCGAACATAGGACATGTGTAACGGCTTTTTTAATGTCTGTCTACTAATTCCATCTAGGTCATTCCTGAGTCTGACTTGATTTTCTCCTCATCTTGGATCTTGGTTCTTGTTTTCTTCAAAGCATACCTGATAATTTTGAATTTAATATTAGCCATTCTAAGGTGAACATTTTGCAGGTATTGGATATGTTTATAATCCTTTAAATGTTTTTGGGCTTTGCGGTAGTAGGATGCAGTTAAATTGCTTGAAACTGTTTTCAAGGCTTACTGTTAAGTTTCGTTTGGTGGATGCGGAACAGTTTTTCCTCTAGGCCTAATTTGACCCTACTGTTGAGACAGTATCCCTCCCACCCCCCATGGCCCCACTCCATTCTCTATGTGTGAGGAAGTCTTTCTCCTTTGCCTAATGGGAACATAGGCCCTCTGTGTGCTCCAAGGCTGGCTCTACCTTTTCCTTTCCAGTGGTTTCTTTTCTAGTCTTGGTAGTTTCCTCAAATCCATGCACTGATTATTACTCAGCTAAAGACTAAAGGGAACTCTGCCGCAGACATGCAGCTTTCTTTCCTTGAAACTTTCTTCTCCCCAGTGCTGTGGCCCATAAAGTTCATCGGCCGTAGCATCTCTGTACTTTGGACTGTCTCCTCAATTCAGGCAGATTATCAGATTCTGCTGGTCCCTTTTCCTTGAACCGTGGCCTGGAAACTCATCAAACAGTAAGCTCAGGCATCACCAGGCTCATCTTGATTACCCACCCCACCCCACCCCTTTTTTTTTTTTTTTTTTTTTTTTTTGCCCCAGAGATCTCTGTTCTGCACTGATTGTTTTCCAATGTCTGAAAACCAATTTCACAGATTTTGACCAGTCTTTTAGTCGTTTAAAGAGGAAAGGTAAATTTGTTCCCTGTTATTCCATCATGGTTATAAATGGAAATAGAAGTTCAGTGCTTCAGCTTTAGACCCTTACATGTAGTTAGAATGTGAGTTCCTTGAAATTAAGCTAGAGTCTAGAACAGAGCCTGACACAGAGTAGACATTCAATAAATAATTTTTGAATGAATGAGGTCCTGTTTCCTCCCAACATTGTCTTCATTGAACTTGTTTCCTTTAAATTCTAACCACTTTCCTGATATGCCAAGAACACTATCAATTCACTTCACTGAAATATCAGCTCTCCTCTTCTCTATCTGTCTTGGTGCAGTTAACATTCATCCACATCATTTCTAAGATGTGTGGCGGAGGGGGGACCCTGAGCGATGACCTGTTTGAGTTGTAGGTGCCTTTAGTTGACTGAATCAACTAATTATTTCTTGAGCAGAATCTCTAAATCAGTTGTGTGCCCATCAAATGGTGATCTAATCCAGTGGCCCAATTTTCCTCAGAGGAAATGCTTCATATGCCTCCTTTGCCAAAATAATTTAGCCTGGCCCTGGTTCAGCTCTGTAATTTATGACTTGAAGACTAGAAAGTGCTAAGAAATGGCTAATATTGGCACATTGGCTCTATCACTTCCAGGCTACCAGGCTAAGTGCTAAAAAAAATCATGAGTGAAATCATCTAATCAGATTCTCTTTTAGAAGGATATATTAAATTCAGTTACAATGTTACTAATAGCTGTATTAGCACATAGTGGGCTTTTGGGCTTCCGCTATCATCCCTACGGTCAGTGTTCTCTCATCTCTAATAGCACATTCACCCTTTTAAAAGTAGAATAACATGACAAAAGAGGAACTACGTCTATCATTCCAGCTCTAAGAAGGAAAAAAATCTATTAAAAAAAAAAAAAGAATGGGAAAATAGATGGGAACACTTTTTGAAGTGAAAAGAGTTTGTTTAGGTAACATGCTCTCCCCCACATTAAAATGGAATCCATAGCATACGTAGCCTATTATTGCTGCTTTGAAGGGAGCATTTGCCAACTTAACTGCCCTTGCTTCATATTCATTTTTCACTTTAGGATAATGAATCTGGGTCCTTAGGCCCTACAAGAAATTGGCATCATTTGAGCAACTTTGCTGACAGTTCCCCCAGACTCCTAGATATACCTGGAAGAAAGGTAAGTTTGAAAATGTTTTTGAATATTTCTTTTCAAATTTTGATGAAATCAGGAGTAATGGGTCTGCTTATTTAGGCTCACTGTAGAGTCAAAGTTAAGGCCAAAAATACCCATTTTCTGATTTTTCTGGGACATGTTAATATTTGAAAATGTCCTTCACATGGCTCAAGTAACTGGTCTCATGACAGCCATACATTTCAACTTTTTTAAAATATTTATTTATGCATACAAGAGCTGGGGTGTAGGCAAGAGGTGCGGGGGAGTGAGAGGATTCACCAGAGACAGAGTGGGGAGCAGAGTGGGCGGACTGACTGAAATACACTGCTGAGGGGAGCAGCAGGCGAGACAGGAGAGGTCTGCTGCGCCAAGTGGGTCAGCTCTGTGGCTGGGGATCAAACTCCTGCTGCAGTGACTGCTGATAACTTCATAGTGCTGAGACTTAACCCCGTGTGCCATCAGGGAGGACCTGCCATACATTTCTAAAAGCACATGCCTCTCTTTAACCATCTTTCTTTAGACAGTTGGAACTGAATGGTAAAGAAAGGGAGCTCTTAGAGTTTCTTTGCTTTAAGTAAAACAATTCACTTGTTTTAAACTTTAGGGAATGCACTCCCCAAACAGGCCAATAAAGCTATGACAGTAGAAGCAAAACAAAACCCTGTTAATTTACTAAACAGAAATTTAGTTTGATTTTATGGATAAAGAAGTGCTGAAACATTTTGACCACAGAACTTCTAAGGTGCAGAAGGGGCTGGAACATGGGGATGGAAGAGTTGGGTTTAATTTATTTCTCCCTCCTTTTATTTGCACTAATAATTTGAGGGCAGAGTTTTTCAATGTTGGCTATAATTATTAGGCCAAAAGATTTTAGTCGACATGAGGTTGCAACATTCAGTCTGCAGGAAAAACAGAACAAATCAAAGTCAAAATAAGTTTCTCCTCCTGGAGCTATTAGACGAGTGGGAACAGTTTGTTCACTAATTGCACAGATGAAGTCATTTTTGTTGTACCGATATTAAAGGCTTGACATGAGAATCTTTTAGTTCCATCTTGCTCTGCTCTATAACGTCGGTGACAGGTATTTAAGAACTGCCTGTTCTGTCCAAAAGGTTCACTGTCTACGAGACTATCAGACTGTCTATAGACATAGTTAAACTGCTTGAAGCACAGCAGACACATGGCATGGTGAGAGCGCCTCAGGTTGAATTTCTGCCCTTTGGATTTCGTAGTCATCATTTAACTTCTGATTTTTTTTTTTTTTTTTTTTTGCTCACTTACACTTCAAAGACAGTGAATAAGGCTTTGCTTTTTTTTCAAGAGGCCACTTTTGTTTAAAAACAAACTTACTTGCTTCCTAAATGCAAAAGCCTTGCAAAACATAGTAAAATACTTTACATGGTGTCTCAGATCCTAGCCTAAGTTTATTTTCATTGTATAATCAGTTCCATTTGGTGGAGAATCCTTCAGGCTATTTCTCATTCTGTTAAATGCTAACACATACCAAATTTGTAGAATCAGAGGGGGTGGTTGGTGTGAAGCAGGAAGGTTCTGCAAAATTAGGGCAAATTAAGCTAAAGGTCAGTATTATGATCAAACGTTACAATTTCCACTAGTCCTCAAGAAAAAAAAAGAATTGGAAGCCCTGCTCTCGAATCCAGGGATGCCCTTTCTGAAGAGTTACTTGCTGTTCACCAATGTGAAAGCAAAATTATCCTTCAAGCACTTTGGTTTTTGAGAATTTACGATTGTTATTTGATGTTCTAATTGAGATATTGGCTCCAAGCTCTTTATGGGAGAGGAGTATTTTGCAATCACCTCCTCTTTAGAAAGGTTGAGTCTATTTAAACATGTCAGTCTACAACTTGCCCTGATATGAAGGTTATTAATGAGACCTTTGCCCCGCCTCATCTTTCTTCTTTCTTACCACTTAATGGCCCCAAATAGTAAACCCTTTCCAATTATTTAAATAACTTTTATAATATGCAAACTGTACAGAACAACATAGCCATTAAAACAAGCCTGCAGTGGCACTAATCTCCATGGAAACATTAAAAGGCAGATAAACAATTCTGGACTGTAGACAAGAATGCATTAACCTGTTTATTAAAATTTTTATTTCTTCTTAGTGTACAAGTTGACAACTTCCCTACAAGGAAAAAAAGGTCAGAAAAATCAGAGGAGATAGAACGATATGATTTTGCAACAGGAAACAACACTTAAATGTCTATAGTAGTCCTGTCCAACAGAACAATAACAGAACCAATAGAAATTGCTCAGTTTTCTAGTAGCCATAATTGAAAATATAAGTTTATTTCAATAATCCATTTGATTTAACCCCATAGAATCTCAATTATTATCTCAACTGAGAACCAATAAAAAAGCATTCATGAGGTATTTTACATTTTTTTCTCATACTAAATCTTTGAAATCTGATATGTATTTTACAGCTACAGAAAATCTGAATTTGGACCAGTGGGTGTTTCAGATGCTAGTCACCCGTGGCTAATGGCAGCCATGTTGGATCGAGCAGTTCTGTAGGTGGAACATGTCCACTACATTTAAAAAACAAACTCCTTCAATCAATGGAGAGTTGTTGCACTTTTCCCCTTGGACTTTTTAGAAGCAATGTGGCCCATCCTCCACACCCCCAACCCCCAACCCCCAACCATGATATGTTCCTGTCTAGAATAATTGTGCTTCAAGAAACTCTGAATACTACATGAAATCAGGTCCATGAGGAACTTGTAGTATTTTTTGTGCTCCCCTATGTCTTTTATATAAACATTGTGCCCTAAACCAAAGATGAAGCTTGGTTTCTGGCTATAGTATGAATCTTCTAGAACATCTCATTTTTTCAGGGTCTCTGGTCCAGTAATCTATAGCTAAGGCTGATTTGACCCCAAAAGGAGGCTCATCCAATTTTGCTGGACCACAAGCTACTGTTGTGCTAAACAGCTGCCCACCAGCACACAGTCAGTGCTTGAACTGGGCCAAGCACTGGCCTGGTTCATCACCTCATTTGCTCGGGTCCTCATTTGCTTTCAGTAGCACTTGAGTGGCATCTTCATCTATGCCTCTTTTTCCCAATTTCCAAGTCATCCTCCATAAATCAACCAGAGCTTAATTAAACCTATCTGACTTTTTTCTTCCCCAGTGAATTTCTGCACTTGCTTCCCCTTCCAATAAAGTGCAAACTTTCTAGTGCAATATACGAGACCCATCCCACCTGCCTCAGCCCACCTCCCATACTACACCTCTGTCAAGTTCCCTAGGAACATGGCTTCTCCCTGTCACTCTCTACATGTGCTCCAGCTAGGTGGCTTCCTGCATCTTCTAGCCATACCATGTCATTCTTTCATGCCAGGGTTACACACACAATTTCCCATTACACTTTTCCCTCCTACTTACCTGTCAAAATCCTACTCATCCATCCGATTGAATCCTAGTGTCCCAGCTTCCCTACTTATTCCATGCTAGTCTGTAAACACTTCTGTTTCTCACAGTCAAGGTCAAGACCCATCTTCTGTTCGGGGGGAAGTTTTCTCAGTTTGTTTTCTTTGCTCACTGTCTTGATTCAGAGAGGACCCACTATTGATGCTTGAACAAGTTGAATACTGCTCGAACTTTACATAGCATTAAAATCCAACCATATCAAGAGTAATCTCTCAGGAAAAACAAGTACAAGCTCCTTTTTTTAAAAAAATTTTGGAAGGCCCACTTGAAAGCTATTTGAAAAGAAGAACAACTTTTAATATAATTATGTCAAGAAGAGACTAGAAAGAAGATGCAGAAATTGCAATGCCTTTTTTTGGGCAAGGCTTACAAAAGCACTCATTGTATGAATATTTCTTACCTCTTAATGTTTTTTCAGGGGAGTTTCCCATTCATGCTCTTTACAGCAGAGCTATCAACAATTTGCTCTCACACCTCAGCTTGTCCCAAGTCTTAACTCATCACCATCTCTAAGCGTGTTCTTCTGGACTATGAGTTCTGGGAAGAACATCACTTAGTGTTATGCCCCAAGTGTCCTTTTCCATCACTCCTGACAAGTCAGCTGCTAACTCTTCTTATTCTGCCTCTGTAGCATCTCTCAATCTTTGCCATGTTGCTAATGCCCTTGCCAGCATCCCAGTTGAAGCTCATGTTGCCTCTCCTCAATGCCCCTGTTCACCTCCAGCTCTGTTTCCCTTCAACTCCTAACTTCCAACATCTACCAAGATTTCTAATGCCCAGACCCAGGGTTGTCCCCACCCAGATCAAAAAATGCTGCCCTCCCCGTCAACTAGTAAACTAGTAAACCCTAGCCTGACTAGCAAGGCCCACCCACACTCTGACCCCAACAGAACATTATAATGTGATGTCCTATCCCCTCCATGTGCTCCAGTGAAAGGTCTTCAGTTCCCTCCCAAATACACCCTGCCCATTCCAGCATCTAGACTTTGCCTGTGGCATTCTTTTCTCTTTTTGTTTCCCTAATTTCTTGCTGATTGAAATACAGCCTCATCCTTTCATTTTCATTCAGTACAACTCTTCCATGAAGTCCTGAATTTTCCAGAACGAAATAATTTTGGGGTTCTGTTATACTTGAATTTCTGTTATGACTCTTACTACCATCTGTTGTAAGTTTATATGTGCATGTTTGTCAATATGTTATTTCTGCTCAGATTATAAGGTTCTCCTCATTGATTCAGCAAGCTTTACTGAGTACCTACTACATGCTATGCACTCTAGAAAACAGTGAGCAGGCCAGCATGGTGTCCACTTTAGAGGGTCCTCCTGCAGTGTCCAGCCTGTGTCTTCCACTTTGTGAATGCTCAAGCATGACCTATCAAATGTCACATGACTGAATTCCTAATATGTCTGAAAAGTGTATTTTTCAGGAAGTTCTCTTTTCAGAGTCAAAAAAAAAAAGAGAAGACTAGGAAGTATATTTGAAAGGATTCAGAGCAGGTGGACTAAACATGCACGACATACATGCATTTGTCTCTTGCACACTCTAGCCGTGGAGACCTGGCAAACCCACACACAGTCCTGGCTCTCCGTTTACACACATCTCTGACAAGAATCATTATGACAATAACCACAGTGAGCTCGAGCATTTGATTTCCAAACTCATTTCAGATGAGAAACAGCAAATTAGAAGCAGGGAGTAGAGATGGCACAGTCAGTCACGGGCAAGAGGGAGACTGACAGGCAGTCCAGCAGCAAGGGAGGACCCAGAAAAGCTAAAAAACAAAATAACAATAAAAACACAGCAATCTGCAGCCATTTAAAAGGAGGACAAATGGTTCTGCATACCTCGAAAGGGCCTGAGGGCCTCTCAGTGTTATCGCACCCTACCGCCTTTAATGACACCCCGGGTCACCAAGCTGGGTTCTGTTTCCAGTGCACCCTATTAGAATGCAGGGCAGATGAATATATTGGGAAGGTTTCCAGCCAAGATCATTAAAACCCTTGGTGTTTAAAAGGATAAATCTTCATCCATCTATTAAACTCACTTGTCCAGAACGGCCCTCTCCGACCCCCACCCGCAGGCTCTGGAGCCAGGATTTTATTGTTATTTCCTTGCATTACTTGACCCATTCGCCTCAGAACATTCGTTGGCTCTCAGCATCTAGTTCAATTTTCATTCAGTTAGTTTTAATCACATTTTATTTGCGCGACCCTCTAAAAAGGGCCAATGGAGGACACAAAAGATCTGAAAATTCTAGAACAGGGGCTTGTCTTGGAGATGCTCAT
Organism: Scalopus aquaticus; assembly: GCA_004024925.1. Lineage (NCBI taxonomy): Eukaryota > Metazoa > Chordata > Mammalia > Eulipotyphla > Talpidae > Scalopus > Scalopus aquaticus. The sequence continues at coordinate 235,968 of PVIJ01000181.1, forward strand.
GGACTAGGTGAGGAGATACGACCTCCATCGTAGAACCAACAGGGACAAAAGAGAGTGAGATGCGAAGAAGTGGAGAGTGAAGCAAACTTTGCAATGAAGGAGCCACTGGGAAAGGTCTAGGGTTCATCATGCAAGATTTGTTAGGAAGGAGCCTCTGAGCCAGAAGTGGAAGGTTCGGTGAGAACATTTTGGGTAAAGCAAAGCACAAAGAGGAGTGCATGCCAGAGGCCCGAAAGAGCCAGTTGTGTGCAGGCAACAGTAAGGAGCCGGCCTGGCAGACAGGCTGAGGGCCCTGCTTGGGGGTAATAAAAGGTAAGTTTGAAACATTTCTGCAGTTCTCTACAAATGCCTGTGATCTTTCTAAGGTCATGCCTTCTGCTCAGACTGCCATAATGAAATACCACAGACTGGGAGTTTTAAACAACAGACATTTATTCTCACAGCTCTGGAAGCTGGAAAGTTCAGGGTCAAGGTAGCGACCACTTGGGTTTGTGGTGGGCGTTCTCTTCCTGACTTCTTGCCTTGTCCTGACATGGTGGAGATAGAAAGCAAGCTCTCTGGTATCTTCTCACGGTACATCGTCCCACCACGAAGGCGCCATCCTCAAGACCTCACATAACCCTAATTACTTCCCAAAAGCCTCCTTGCCCAGTACCATCCCATTGGGGGTTGGAGCTTCAACGGTATGGATTAGAGGCAGAGGACACATTCAGTTCCTTATAGGTCATATGAACATAAATCCCTGCACCATTTAAAAATCAAGATCAAGCTTGGCGCACAGCTTGATGCTGGCTTCAATATGGCATTGTACTAATAGTTGAGGCTACAAAGCTGACTTGATTTGCCTTCTCTAAGTTTATCTGATCAATAAAACCATAGGAAAGGTAAAGTTCTCCTTTGGCTGGAAGTTCAGGAGGCTCCTACTTCTAGATCTCCATTGCTGTGGAAGCGTCTGAAGCTGTGGCACCGGAACAGGTTCATGAGTTACTGGGCATAAGCACAAGCAATGCTCTTACTTTCTGCAGCTGGGTAACTGGTGAAGACTGGAGACTTTTCAGTCTGTTAAAATGAAGTTCTAGTACATTTCTCACTAGACTATAAACTCTGCAAGGACAAGGTAAATGTCTAACCTAGCCCCTGTGTGTAGTCTGGCACCTACCATAGAAATGGGACTTAGTGTTAAATGAACAATGGAATAAATGTTTGAATGCCAGACAATTTCATTTACTAACATTTGACTAAAGTAAAATTATATATTTCTCCAAACAAACTTCGCCTAAATTGGCTGAGATTCTTATGACTGGTGGCTCTTGCCTTTTCAACAAATTAAAAGCAAACCACAAAATCAGAGATTCTAAAGTATTTTTTCACAGATGTGTCCGTTGTAAATCCAATACACGTATCCTGTTGAATTGGCTGCTTTGTGTAATTGAGAGCCAATTTCAACGTTCACATGACAATGAAAATCTCCAGCAAAATTTATTAATATGTTGCCTTGGCAGAACACCAGACCTCTTAATAACAAAATATGGGGAGAAAGGATATTAGTCTCCAAAGACTGGAGTTTGATTTTGAAAATAAACTGATGTTGTTCTTAAAAAGATCACTTACAGGACACGTAGCTGCGGAGCTCTGGCTATCAAGCAACTTAAATGACAAATAATCCAAATGACAGGAATTCAGATCAACATTCCATTTGGTATTTAATTGAACATTCTTAAGGATTAAGTATTTTAGAGCCCACCTGAGAAATTCATCCACCAGAAAACTCCTAACCTAGACATCTTTAGCATATACTTTGCCAGATACACGAGGGTTTGAAAGAGAAGACTGGCGGACGCAACTAGACGGACCCCGGAAAAGGAGACCACATCATCGCTAATAACCATGGCTGTTCTCTATTAATTACATACCAGGTATCTGTCCAGTTCTGTGTCAGGATCCAGAAAGATTTATTTAAATACTTATAAAACCCCTGTTGATCAGATAGGAAATGAAGACTTAAAAATAAGTAAATTACCCCCAAATCAACAGTTTCGTTAGTGGGAAAAGCAAGTTTGGAGCCCAAGTATGCTTGAGCCTTTGTTATTGACCATGCCATTTTATACATATTGTCCTCAAAAGATGGTCTCAAACTGACAACATTAGCATCACCATCAGTATCAGCATAAGAACTTGCTAGAAATCAGAGTTTCAGCTCCACCCACACCAACCAAATCAGCATCTCTGCTCCAGTAGGTTGTGGGACTTAGGGACCTGTTTTAACCAACTCTCTAGGATATTCTAATGCACATTAAAGTCTGAGAACTACATCTCTATTCTTCTCTTTTTCTTCAAACATTAGTGAATATATATGATTCACTTTGCCATTGTGGATTCTTAACAAATCTAATAAGAAAATTTATATCATATCCATTTCTTTGCTTGAGCTGTACGAACAGCAGTCTCTATACTAGCAGTGATAGTTACCACAAATAAAAAATACATCAAATCAGCACCAAGGAAAATGACCCAATAGCATTATTATCCATTGAAAATATGGATAAAGGCTATAGTGATTGGAATTCATTCAAGACCTGACTACACATATTGACTTGGGATTAAAACAGTAATCTTTAGCTCATTTTAAGCCTTAACAGATAAAATGGGTTTTTAATACTAGCCCAGAAAATAAGAATCTTGCCAAGAGGGCAAGTGTAACCATTCAGTGTGCTGTGACAAAAGTGAAAGACAATATATGAAAATGGTAATCAGATTTCCAATCTATTGCTAGGAATGGTTATCTTGCCAAATCATGAAATGTATTAACATTAATGCTGAGCTGTCTTTGGCATGTTAGACCTTGAGATTTTCTAAGCAAAGTTACTGGAAGTCATTCAAATATTTGTAATGGTGGAATGGGTAAACCAGAGTCTTTCCCTTTCAAAAAAATTTTTGTTCCAAACTCCTTGATGAGAAAATATTTGGAATAAAGCACAATAGATTTATATACAGACTTATATGGCTGAAATTGGTTTTGTTTCCCTGGGAATTTAAGAATCTTTTTAATAGTTGAGAGCTAGTGTACAGCTGCAAGAGGTTGGCTTCATTTAGAGCCAATATTTATGCTTTCTTGATAGAACAAATGAGAGTTCTTGCTCTGTTTTCTGTCTTACTTATGTTGAAAGCCTGGCAACACTAGAATATAATACTTGCTTCTTCAAAATGTTTCTAAATTGTTGTTCACTGTTTTATATTTCATCTCAAAGCTGCTTTATTTATAATATTATTAAACCTCAAAGAAACCCATATGGTGGAAGAAAATGGAGAAATTTCATTTTACTGTTTTATTCTTCTTTAATAGAATTTATGTGAAACTGAAATTTGCCCAAGTCTGTCTTTTATTCTCAAGGGTGCCCATACCCTGCCATGGGATGGCTTAAGCTGATGGGCAAATTATATTACACAATAAATTTGATGACGGACATGTTACTGTAAAAATCACCCTCTTTCTTACTGTTGTGTGAAGTTTCATGTAGATACTTGTTTCTATATTTAAATAAAGCAAACCCAGCCTTGCAAAAATACTAACATATTTTTGTCCAAACACAGATACAGTAATTCGCTGCTAGCAGCCCCTACTTCTTAATTTCCACTTATTTCTACTGCTTACCATTTATATACTATGCTGAGAATGTAGATCAAGGCCAACGTCATGCTGAGAGCTCAACCTAAACATGATACTCATATACACAATGTTCTGACATATGATAAGCACTCAAGCAAACATTTGCTGAGAACCGAAAATTTGTCTATAGACAAAGTAATTTAGGTTTTCTAGGTCCTGGCTATCATGACAGAGTTTTGACATGATGTGCATGATCTTTTAGTAAAAAGAATAAGAGCAGGAATCCAGTGGGTTAGTGTACACATCAATAGTAGTTAGCATCATGGGCATTGCACCAAACACCTTGATTTCAGTCCTCACTCTACTTCTTACTACCGATGTGAGCTTGGACCAGCCACTGTCTCTTCCTAGCCCTCCATTTCTTATCCTAAAGGGCCACTGAACAGACAAACTCACAGAGTGCTTAGGAAAAGTGTCTGGCATGGGCTTGATGGTCAATATATGGTAACCATTAGTGATATTCTCTGGGTGCTTTTAATCACGTGTGAAATGGATGCAGTAAACAAACAGGTCTTATGGAGTTTCCTTCTGTTCTGGGGAAAACTAGAAGTGCTATGAGTCAAGAGCCATGTGTGTCTTTTCATTATTATGTCCTAGGCTAGATGGCATGCAGTGGAATGAGTAAAGATTTAAGTGGATGAATAAACAAATTACATATGCAAAGCACTGGACACAGCACCTTGGCATATAGCAAGTGTCCAATAAATGAGGACCATTTTGTGCAGAACAGAGTTTTTGTTCAAGTTCACCTCTGTCCATAGTACTGGAAACTCTTCAACCCCTAGATAAGACTTCTAGGAAACCCTATCCAGTGGCATTATGGAACAATTCCTTATGTCCTGACTAGAAAGGAGTTAGTGGTAAGAGTCTGGGGCCAAAAATCCAGAAGATTAAGGTTCAAGTCCTAGCTTAACAACTTCCTAGTTGTATGGCCTCAAAAAAGTCATTTCACCTCTTCATCTCTTCATCAAAAAACTCATTTCATCTCAACTATAAGATGAATGGTGTGGATTGGAAGATCTAACTCTAGATCTTCTAGATCTCTACAACTTTAGAAATTATGTCAAAATTCTTTGTTCCTGAACATATGAACAATTTTTATGGCTTATCCCTGAGGTATGTAGCATGCATATCACACAGAGCTGTGTGTGCTTATCACACACAGAGCTGTGAACACAATAGGTGTGGAGTAAATATATGTTGTCTGGCACAATCTAGTAACCATTATCTGAGCTCCTATATGGTACTAAGTCAAGTCTTAATTGTGGACTGTGATAAATAGACATGACTTCTGCCCTTAAGATCTCTGGGAAGGGAAGAAGACATAGGGGAGGGCAGGTGGTAGGAGTCTTGGTACTAGAGTCTTAATGGAGGGTGAGTGAAGCACCATATGGAGACATGATGCCATATAAATATAGTCATGTAAATAATTGGCAAATCAAAAATATTTGAGAAGAAAAAAAAAGAACTCTGCACTCATAGAAATCTCCACCAATTCTAATATAGAGAAGAATAAAATAAGGATGAAGCAGAAGTAAAATTTTCTTTCTCCATTTTTTTCTGATCACACTTTATAATTTTTCATTTATTTATTTTTTTGTTTTCTTACATCATAGTTCATTTTTGTACACTATTTGATTTCTCCCCTCAGGTGTAGTCCCCATAATTTTCCTATCACCGCAGCACCTGTGACCATCACCGTAGTCCCTGTGCTCTCCCCTCCCCTGTTCTCACTCTTCTCTCTCCCCTCCCCCTGCTTTATGCCTCAGATCTATGTCTGCCTGCAAATGTTGTCTTTTTCCTCACCCTTTGTTCAGTTTCTCTATATTCCACCAATGAGGAAAACAACCTGATATTTTTCATTTTCCTTCTGATCTATTTTGTTTAGCAAAATCCCTTCCAGCTCCATCCATGTTGCTGCAGATGACTTGAGATTATCTTTTTTGATCGCTGCATAGTATTCCATTGTGTATATATCCCACACCTTCTTGATCCATTCATCTGGGGCATTTGGGCTGTTTTCATACCTTGGGTATTGTAAATAGTGCTGTAATAAGCATAGGAGTTCGAGTTTCCTTTCAAATTAGTGTTCTTTGGGTAGATGCCTACAGGTGGAATCACTGGATCATAGGGTGGATCCATTTTTAGTGTTTTGAGGATCCTCCACGCAGGTTTCCATAGAGGCTGGACCAGTTTGCATTCCCACTAGCAGTGTAAGAGGGTTCCTTTATCTCCACATCCTTGCCAGTATTTGTTGTTGCCAGTTTTTTAATGCGTGATCATACTTCTTAAAAGAGTCAAAAATTAAAGCGACCAGGCCAGTAGAGGGTCATGCCCAGAACTAACTGGCATAGATAACTTCTGTTATATTTTGTTGATCCAAAATGTCATAGAACCAAAGAGGCTGAGAAATAGCCTTCTCCTCTTTTTTTTATTTTTTTTAAGATTTTATTTATTTATGCATACAAGCTGGGGTACAGGCCAGAGGCATGGGGCGGTGAGAGGGTTCACCAGAGACAGAGCGGGGAGCAGAACAGGCAGATGGACAGAAATACACTGCTGAGGGGAGCAGCGGACGTGGCAGGAAAGGTCTGCCATGCCATGTGGGAATCTCCCTGGCCGGGCGTCGAACTTGCATCAGCCGCTGCCAACAGCTCCACAGTGCAGCACTCAACCGCTGCGCCACCGGGGAGGCCCAGCCTTCTCCTCTTAATGGGGTGAATGGTCCAGTCAATTGCAGAGGGGGCTTGGGATAGGAAATATTTGGGGGCCTTTATGGCAAATGCCATCTGCTGCAGGAGTGCCCATCATAGTCACCTGAGGTGCCATCTCAAACCATGAGCTACTATGCTTCCAATAGGTTCCAAAAGGAATTCTGATATGTATCCCTGTCGGAGACCTATTGGTGTAGAAAAAGAAAGAAAACATGGCTGGGGACTGAAATGTAAAAGGAAGAACAACTCTGAATCGGGAGTTCTGGTTGAGACAAAAAAATGAGCTAGAGGCATGCTATGGAAGAAAATGAAAGTAGGCAGAGACTCTGAATTTAGGTTTAAACTCTTAACTTTGTTTCAGCTGAGGTTGAAATCCAAATTCAGAAGTCTACAATTTTTTTTTTGTTAGAATATATTCCCCCCTGCCCAGGTGTGAGACTAACTTTGTGGGAACCTATTTGTAAGGGCTGAGACAGCAATGGTCTGGCAGCTGTGATTACATGCAAATAATAAAACGCCGGACAGACTTTCAGAGGCAGTTAAGGGATACTTCTCAAGAAGACAGGGACATTTCCCTGCCACCACTCCTCTTTGCCTATGCAAATAAGCCTGTTGGTAGTTAGTTTGGTGCTTTTCTTTATTTGGAAGATCACTTCAGAATCACGTAGTATCTCAGTCAGCTCCTGTTGTCTAACAAGTCATTCTAAAGCTCAGTGACTTAAAATCAGGAGTCAGCAAAGTACAGGCTGTGCAAATAGTTTATTTAGAAAATATTTTTTTATTTACTTATTATCTAGCTTATCTGATTAGTGGTTTTACCTTAGCAAAGGGGCGTTATGACAGACCATAAGCTTCATGAACCTATCATATTCACTCTCTGGCCCTTTAAGAAAAAGTTTGCTAGTGCCTCCCTGGTGGCACAGGGGTTAAAGCCAGCTACTGTCAAGCTATTGCCAGCAACCAGGATGAGTTCAATCCTGGCCAGGGAGCTGACCCACATGGTGCAGCAGACCTCTCTTGTCTTGCGTGCTGCTGCCCTCAGCAGTGTATTTCAGTAAATCTGCCTGTTCTGCTCCCTATTCTGTCTCTGTGAATCCTCTCACCCCCACACCTCTGGCTTACACCCCAGTTCTTGTGTGCATAAATAAATAAAATAAATCTTTAAAAAAAAGTTTACCAGATTCTGCTTAAAACAAGAAGCATATATTGTTCATGAGTCAGCTGAGCAGTTTTTCTGGACTCAATTATGTGTAATGAGCCATTGTGAGCGCTGACCTGAGGTGCCAGCCTCTCTCCTACATGCTGGTTAACAAGTTGTTGGCTATTCAGACTTTCCATGGTTTAATTGGGACCTTCTCCCTGTGACTTCAAGTCCTTTAGCAGGCTGGCCTCGACTTGTCGATGAGTGTCCACAGACCTCTTGAGACCAAGGCTCAGAGGTGGGACACCATCACTCACACCATCACTTCTCCCCAATTCTATCACCAGCAAAGAAAGTCACAAGGGCACCCAGATTAAAGAAGTGGGGAAATTGTGTACCTCAACCTGAGAAAGCCCCTGAGTCATATTGCAAAGAACCCAGATACAGGGAGGCCTGAGGGTCTGTGACCATCTTTTCGAACAATCAGCCCCAGCAAGAGCAGAACGCACACCTGTCTGGGACCTGAGACATGGAGCTCGGACTCCGTCGGGGCTGACGACTCGCTCTGGGACCTGGCTCAGGGGACACAGGCTCTTGGGCCTCGGACCCCTGAGCTCCGGATTCCATATGAATATTAAAAATGCCATCTTCTATTCTTGTTTGCATTCAACAAATGTTTATTTTCTTGAAATATTTTTTTGACGAGACTTGAAATGTGGTATTACTAGGGGCTAGCATCAGGGAAAACATCAGCTTTTATTTCATTCCCTTGACAGGGATTCTAAATATTTGTAACTGGCATGAAAAAAATGACAACAGTCTTACTGGGTTTCTTTCAGATGTGAAAAAAGAGAAAAGGTTTTGCATGAGAGTGATGGAAGCCACCTTAGCAGGAAAATAGTCTGAAGACAATGTTTGCTCAGAATGGCTCAAAAAAGTCCCTAAATCCAGGCCTTCAGCAAGAAGGTAATAGAAGAGAGGTTTGAGTTAGTGGAACACTATGGAGGGCTATAAGAAAGGTTTGGACTGGGTTTGCTTTATGCTTTTAATCCCTTTCCACATAAAAGGAAGAAAGTTGAGCGAGCCTGGATGTCCCTAGATCAGCCACTGGGGTGATCCTCCCTATCCCGCCCCCAGGGGGTTATCCAGGCGCCTGCCTTCAGCAGGGCCAAGGCTGAAACAGTTTACACAGCTGGCTCTGGGTTTCATAAGGTTCTTCATTCTTTGTAATCTGCTTCTCAGTGCTGCTATGGGATACCTCTGAAGATGGGGAGCCAATTGAGCTCTTATTAGCGAGTAATTATTAATCAGCCCTCCCATTTCCAAATCCAGACCCTTTACTTCAGCCTTGTCCCTTTCTCTACCCTCCTGGCTACTCACTGCTCATGGCTAGCACAGTCTTGTCATATTTTTCTTCCTCCTCTTTCTCATGTCAAACCCAAATAAGAGTCAGGCAACATTCTGCTTCCCTCTGGAGCTTCCCCCAGCCAAGTCTAGGCCTCTGGAACCTCTACCACATGGCCATGAGTTACCTGAAAGGTAAGCCAGGGGCCTCACCACCCCCCCACACCCACCGCCCTCACCATGCCTTGCTCCCAACCCCTACTACACACACAGAAAACACCTGAGGTTTAATGAATAGATTCAGAATTTTTAAATGGAAAATTGTAGAAAGAACTCATTTTCACTTCAGTGTACATAACCTTTGTGACCTCTCAAGAAACTTTGTTGTGCATACCATAGGGAGGAAGGGTCCTTTTTTCAGTGTAGGGTCTTCAAACCTCTTTGTCTTGGACCAATCTCTCCTGTGAAATTATATTGCACTTACCATGTTTTCCAACGACACTTGCAATTTAATTGGATATTGTTACATGTATGTACGTGACCTAGTGGCTAAGCATGTAGATTCTGAGGTCAGGCTGATGTGTCGGCATCTTGACTGGGATACCCGCTCGCTCTGTGACTTTGAGCAAAGCCTTTGTGGTCAATTGTCTGTAGTCACAACTGTCATCAACTCCTTCCCCCCCACCCCACCACTCCTCACTGAGCACTTATTGCCTCTGCCCTTAGCTCCCTCCGGGTCTGAGTGTGCTGAACAGATGCCGGCAAGAGTGGCCTTCTGAGACTGCCAAGCCCAGGCCTTCAAAGAACTGGGAGCTCCTGTTTCTTTCCTCTTGGAATGAACCTTTCGGGAGTCCGGCTGTCACCCCAGGAGCAACACATATATGGCCTGGATGTGCTCTGCGGACAACCGCGCGTGAGTGCCCAGCTGCCCCCCGGTGCCCAGGCCAGTCATGTGAGGTGACTATCTTGGAAGTCCCCGCCCAGCCTCCAAGCAGACACAGCCCCAGGCAACATTACCTGGAGCAGCAGCGGCTGTCAGCTCAGACAGTGGTGAGATATAATAAAGTGGTTTTACTTCAGGCCATAAATTTTGGGGTGGTTTGTGCTGCAGCAGTGGATAATTGAAACAGTATTTCTCTCTGCTTTTTTTTTTTCTTTACTGAGGTAACTGGTTTATAACACTTTATATGATTTAGGGGAATAGTTTCACACCTCCTCAGATGTATGTTACCCCACCACCCCCACCACCAAGGCACCCCTCCCTGCCTCGTTCCCACCCCAGCCCTCCCCCTCTTTTTCCCTCTAACAGTCTTAATTTGAAACAGTGCTTAACCTCACTGAGATTTGGTGTCTGCCTCTGTAAAATGGGGCCAATAATGGCATCCGTTCATAGAACTCTTTTGAGGATCAAATGAAGTGAGAGGTTTGCTAAGTGCTAGATGCTATTTAACTATTTATATGCTGTTATACTAGTTGCCATTATTATTGTTGTTATTTGTGCAAAGAAATACACTGTCACTGGTTAAAAGAACTTCAAGAATCAGAATGCAAGAGATGGGAAGGGGCAGGAGAGTATAGAAAATAAATGGAACTGACATTTTCTGTGAACCTACCATGTGCCCAGCCCCATTCAAATATGGATCTCTTTTGCTCATCACAGAAACCTTGTAGGGAACATTTTTGTCCTGCTCGCCAGAGATTCAGAGACATTAAGTAATTTACACAAGGCCCCACAGCAAGTGAACTTCAAGGTGGGCTGTCTGGTTGCAAAGTCTATTTTTTCGTCCACTCTCCCACACATTTGGACAAAGGGGCTTCTGGAGATCTTCCAGAATCACTATTTTCTATGAGAAATCATGAATTCAGCCAGATTCTGTTTAACCCAATCAATATTCTGTCTCTAACAGGCATATTGAGAAACACTTAAGAACATCCCCTAAAGTCCTTCACTCCCAATAATAAGTTATTACAAATCTAGCATCCAGGAGACTAGACAGATCTTTCATGAAAGTAGTTACTTTTTACTTATATCACTTCTCTGAGAAATCACTTCCAGGCATGGAAGAAAACTTACCTTACTTTTATTTGATTCTAAAATATAACTTTCAACTCTCTAGGGAGGACCTATCTTTAAGCCTATATACAATCTGCTTTATAAATGAGAAGTTAACTTTTTTCTCACAGAACCAGTTTTCTTGGGAAGGTCAGCACAAAGCTGATAAGAAAACCCATACTAGGCCTCTCAAGCAGAGCCTTGCGACCCTGGCTGAAAGCGCACTGCAGATCTGAGTCCAATAACAAAATCCTCCTCGGATCTGGGAGTGCTCAGCTCATTCCTGCCTTCTCGGTCTTTTAAGTGCCTCCTTCCCATGCTCCTTCTTTTCCTTTCCCCAGTCTCTTGCAAAATCTTGTTCCAAAATGTCAGTCAACCATCAGCTAATGGGATCAGAACTTGCCTCACAATCACAATCACTCCTGGTCCTCCGCCTACCCACCCCCACTACCTCCACTGTCCCAAGATGACCTCCCAGGCTCCATGACGTCAGAAGACATTTCAGAGCAACTTTATAAACGGAGAAACTCATTCGTTATTTTTTCAAGGGACCAAGAAAAGAAAATGTTATGAACAAGGAAAGTGGTGGGTCATTGGCTGGGACACTGAAATTTGAACATTGAACAATTAATTAGAGGATAATATAAACAGGTTTCATTATACAGATTTTAGGAATATGATATGATTAGTCTGTTGTTTTGAATTCTAGAATGTTCTGCCCCCTCCCACATCCACCCCGACCCCAGGCTTTCTTACTACAACTTGGCATTCTCTTACTACTCCCTACTCTGCTGTTTGTTTTCTCCATCGACGTCTGCTCTAGAGCACAGATGAGCTCTCTCTGTGCATAGCTTCATGTGGTTGCCTTGTCTCCTTCCCTATTGTGTTGCTGACACACGTTTTTAAGAGTTCCATTATGTTAGCTTTCCCCCCCAACTCTCTTCAGAAAGTTGACTTTAAAGGGCTATTTAAAAAAAAATTTTTTTGTTTAAAAAAATAAGATTTTTTTTCTGGTTCTTTGGCCTCTTTCACAATTACAGCCATGTCATCCATAAGGAATCCATTAATGTGGAAGAGACTTTGAAGCTGGGAGATGTGTGTGTGCATGCTGTTTTTTTCTCTTTCTCTCAGAATCTTGCTGCTGCCAACCACTGATTTAGGAATGTTTAGAGGTATATGCCAACTCAATAATCAAAATCATTTTAGTACTGGGAACCCAACCGCAGTCTCTGTAGACCATTGGAATTTATTGCTTGCTCCAGTTTATTAAGTAATAGTACCAACAACATTTTGAATAAAGAAGAGTCTGATAAGATGTGATAGAATGTCAGGATAATTCATTTTGATCATAAAACAATGCTTGCTTTGAATTTGAAATACCCGATGTACAAAGAGCCTGAGTATGCACGGCTTCCTTCCCTTGACCTGGTGGAGACATGTGATTCGGTGCAGAGGGGCTTCCTGAGTCACTTCAGGAGGAAGACTCTATGATTTGCTGGTTTTCTGTTACATACACATCCCTGATTTCATCCCACAGCCAAGCATTGGCCTCGGTACTTGGTCCATGGAGACGAACAAGATACACACAGTTCCTGCCACAGGGAACTTTCCTAATGAAGGTCTTTCTGCTGCATAGATTGTTCAGTGCTGAGACGTTGGAGGCACATGCAAAACAGAAAGATCCTTTTGCTATACATGGTAGAGCAGTACAGGGCCGGCCCTTCCCCTGGAGCCATTTCTGGGGTGTATCCAGTTCAAGTCAATCTAACACACATCTCTCTGTCAAATGACGCCAGCCAGGGGTTTGCCAGGTGTTCTGCTGCCTCTTCCATGGAAGCTTCCTTAGTAAACCACACTTTACTTTCTGCTGTGTGTCAAATACATCTCTGTAGACACTTCTCCAAAGAAGACATGCTGCTGGCCTACAGGCACATGAAAAATATTTAGCATCACTTACTAGAAGGGAAATGCAAATCAAAACCACAGTGAGCTATCACCTCAGCACTGTGAGAATGGCCCGTTTCAAAAAGGCTGGCAATGAATGCTGGCAAGGGCGAGGAGAAAAAAGAATGCTCAACCACTATTGGTGGGGATGTAATCTGATGCAGCCTCTATGGAAAACAGAACAGAGATACCTGAACAAGATAAACATGGAAATATCATATGATCCAGCAATACCCTGCTGGGTATTTACCTAAAAAATATGAAGATACTAGTGGGAAGAGATTCATGCCCCCCAGTGTTCATAGCCGCATTATCCACAATGGCCAAACCATAGAACCAACCTAAATACCCATTGACAGACAAATGGATGAAGAAATCATGCTCCATTTACTCAAGGGAATACGACTCAACTATTAAAAAAGACAAAATAGTGCCAAAATGGATGGGTCTGGAGGTGATTATGCTAAGTAAAGTAAGTCAGAAAGTGAAAGACAGATACCGGATAGTTTCACTCATTTGCATAATATAAATAATCAAAGAAAAGAAACTGGAAAAACACAACAAAAATAATTCTTAGGCTCTGAAAAATATACTGGTTACCAGAGGACTGCAGGTAGGGGGCAGGTGATGGGGAGGGAAGGTGAGGACATTTGCACTGGAACTTTGGTGGAGGGTGAATAAAGCTTCTGCCCCTATGGAAGCATGATGTTGTACTCCCCAAAGTATATAGTTGTGTAAAATTCGAGATAAATAACAAGTAAAAGGAAAAAATGCATACTTCTGCCTGGTTCACAAAGTTCTGTAGGGCCACTTAGAAAGGGGGCCAAGTTGTCACTCTCCAAGGACAAAAGAAGTCCACGGAGGACCGTATCTGACAAAAATTTCTACTAGGAACAAATCCAAAGGAGGGGATTGTTACCAAAGGGGAACTACTTTTTGTGGAGAAAGAATCACACACTAAGTCCTAACTTACATTGCCTCATTGAAGAAAATTAACAGAAAATACTAGTTTTTGCTGCACCCCCTAAGTAATGTTTCAACTTGAGTAGACACTCCCAACAGGCAAAAACATGGCCCTGTTGGCTCTTTAAAGTAAGATGGAGAATTAGGACCATTCTCCAGCCTGGGCAGCCGCAGGAAGGCCCAGCCTTGCACAGCAGGCACAGCTTGGGGGTAGGGGGTTGGGGGGCGTTCAGGGGTGCTAAAGGCCACCAGCAGTCCTCTCTCTTAGCCTGTGTGTGGGAGTGCAAGTATCCAGAAGGGGGATGCCGTACTTTCATTCCACACATGCTATGTACCCACAAAGCCTAGAAGAGACCACTTTTTCTAATTCACCTGCCTGGAGGGGATCCCTTTAATAATTGGTGTAAATGGTATAATTTGTGTGTGCTAACAAGGTCTTAATTCCCCTCAAAGTCATTCAGAACTGATGGCTCTGAGGGCAGGTGCGGCTACAGGGGTCCTCATAACCCCTGCCCCCCATTTGGAAATAGTAACTTCATAAAGGCTTTGAACTTACTTGGGATTCTGGTCTCCTAGAGGGCGCTTTAGAGCATAGTTAACTCTGTTCATTAAGTATTTTTTAAATTAGATGTTTTTGAGATAATTGTCAATTCACAATTAGTTATGCAGTCGTAAAAAATAATATAAAGATACCCTGTACCTTTCAACCAAGGTTTAATTTTAGACCAACATTTTTTATTTTTTTGAGCACCTTTTCTGTGCAAGTGTCAGGAAAGTGAGATGCCTCAGAGGGGACCCCCGCCCCTCAGCGCCTTATCGATGCAGGCAGACACGAATGTCCTCTTTGATAAAGTTCACGTGCAAAATGCCAAGGAGGAAGGACACATCCTGGAGGACGAGTCCCGGGCAGGGTCTTGGGGGGATAAGTGGAAGTTCTTCCAGAGAAATGGGTGTTGGAAGGACAGTGTGGGCAGAAGAAAAGGCACGGGCAAAGACTCCCAAGCCTGAAACAGCGTGGTGTGTGCTGGGAGCCATTCAAGTAATTCAGCATGGATGGGAACAAAAAATTCAAGGAAGAGAGTTCAGAAGCATCTTGGGAATAAGAAGGGAATGCTGTGTGATCCTGGCCTCCCACATTCTGTGTGGGGAAATGAAAAACAGATGGGAACTCTACTGCCAGACGCGGCCTGAGCATGGCTCCCGGAGAAACAGGAGAGACTCTCGTTCCGGCTTGAGGAACCCACAGAACCCTCACTTCCAACCCTTGGGAGGTGGCCCCCTTCCTTCCGCGACCTTCACCCAAGGACAGGAATTCCAACTCACATTCTTGCTCCTCTGCACAAGGGTAGTGAGAGGAGTATGACCGAGTGCCCTGCCCGTCCCGGCGGTGGCAAGGGGCAGGGCTAAGCCCAGGTGTCTCCATTGCCCATGTGGCCTGCAGAGTGTCTAGAAGGCCCCCGCGGGCCCAGTGAAGGGCAGAGGGGCAGTTAATGGTATTGCGGGCGAGCTACCAACGTGCGGGAGGAGCGCAGATTACCGAGCTGGGAATCACAGCCGTGCTTTAAAGAGATAGAAAACCCTGGAGAGCTGAGATGGGGGGCGGACCCCCGGACCTGACTGGGCTGAGAAGCAGCAGACTGGAATATTCTAGTCACAGCTGCCCACAGAAGATGCCCATGGGGCAAAAAGTGACCAGGGACACAGAGACAGAATTTCTCCAAAGGTGAAGTGCCAAGGAGCAGCAGGGGGTCTGAGCCCTCATCTGCCCATCTCCAAGGCAACTCAGTAGGCGTCCGTGTGCTGACTGGAACTCTAGAGGGGCAGCGGGCGGGAGCAGTGCGGGGCTCAAATGCGCATTTCCTTGGTACTCCACAGGATGCGGCTCTCAGGGAAATTATGGTAACTTATGGAAAAATTTAAAAGCCGCACTTTCTGTGAATACATGAGCATATTGTGTTTAGTAAATGATCCTCCCTTCTCTATTTGTGGCGTAT
This sequence comes from Scalopus aquaticus, assembly GCA_004024925.1. Taxonomy (NCBI): domain Eukaryota; kingdom Metazoa; phylum Chordata; class Mammalia; order Eulipotyphla; family Talpidae; genus Scalopus; species Scalopus aquaticus. Next base: position 251,788 of record PVIJ01000181.1, read on the forward strand.
GAACATCTCCAACTGGATTTTGAATGAAACAATTCTGCATTCTAGAAAGACAGGAACCTAGGTTGGCTGGTGATTCTGAGTCATGCCATACTCTCTACCAGCGCTAAAATATCCTCCTACCCAGTAGAGAGAGGAAAACACTGTTGTAGCCTCAGGGAGAAAAATGAGAACGTGACCTTCACCAAAGGGCTGGGGCAGCCATGGATCTGTAAACAGCTTAATTCCAGGACAATCTGACTCTGTCCTGTTACTGGGGCAGGGGAAAGAGAAAATGGTATGGAGAGAGATGAAGGTGTATACCCTCTAGATGCACAACTCAGATGTCGGTGAGTCAGGTTTGATGGCCACATTTTAGGTATGGATTTTAAAAGCAAAAAAGGAATGTTCTTAGTGAGATTTGCTGTATTCACCAATCCCCGCAGGTCGCAGTGACGTCCATCAACAATGGTTTATTTCCCCCTATTGTTCTGCAGAGGCTGAGCTGGACTGCGGTTTTGCACCAGGCCCCAAGGGTAAGAAACTCACTCTTTACTGCCACACTACTGTCACGTTCACAGCACTTCTGACACCAGATGTGTGTGGGGTTCTTCTCACGCCAAGCAATGCTACGACACCTGCAGAGGTGAACTACAATTCAGCTCCATGCTGACGCCATTTCCCTGGAAGGTCCGTTGATCCACAGGTCGAGAACTCAGTCCCACAAGATGCCAGTCGCCAGTCCATTGTCACCTGTGCTTCTGGCCATTGGCTCTAGATTAGAGGTTCCCACCACCCCCTTCTCGGTTTTGCTAGAGTGACTCAAGAAAACAGTTTACGTACTGTTTACCAATTTGTCCTAAAAGGATGTGGTAAAGAAAAGAAATGAACCTCCAAGTAGAAGAGACATGCGGGATAAGGCACGTGGGAAGGGTCTGGGAGCTTCCCTGTCCTCCCAGGCTTCAACACCACGTGTTGGTGGTCTCAGCACCTCCACATATTCACCCACCAGGAAGCTCTCCAAGCTCTGCACTGGGAATTTTATGGAGGCTTCATCACAGAGGCCTGATCAATTATTAGCTCTATTTCCATTCCTTCTTCCCCTTAGGAGAATAGGGGGTTGGGCTGAGAATTCCAAGCTTCTGATCACAACTTGGTCTTTCCCATCCCCCATCTAGGAACCCACCAAGCATCACCTCTTTAGAGCAAAACACAATGTTACCACAGAGGCATTTCCAAGGGATTTTGGAGCTCTGTGCCAAGAATATGGGCTAAAGACCAATGTAAATACACACACACACACACACACACACACACACACACACACACATACATATTTGCTATTATCACACTCTGGCCCTACTCTGTCTTCTCATTTCAGGACCCAGACTGAAAGAGCAATCCCTGCATGGGTCATGCCTGGGAAAGCACTAGAGAATTTCCATGCATGTTGTCAAAGATGGCATGAGTAGCTGAGTAGTATTCCATTGTGTATATATACACCACATCTTCTTAACTCTTTCATCTGTTGTTGGACACTTAGGTCGTTTCCATAATTTGGTTATTGTAAATAGTGCTGCAAAGAATATAGGATGGAACTGGATGGATACATGGATGGAACTGGAAGGGATTATGCTAAGTGAAATAAGTCAGAAGGAGAAAGAAAAATACCAGATGATTTCGCTCATATGTAGAATATATGAAGCAAAGCAAAGTCGCAAACAACCCTCAACCAAAACAAAGTCTACATATATGACTGCAGAATTGAGACCACTAGAAGGGGAGAAAAGATTAGGGTGGTAACAAAGGGGCAAGGGGGCACAGTGGTCTAGGGTAAAGGACTTTGGTGATTTGGTGGTGGGGTGGAGTGGTAACATATATCTGAGGAGGTACGAACCTCTTCCCCTAAATTATATATAGCATTGTCAACCAACGTTAGCTTGATATAAAAACAAAAACAATAAATAAATAACATGGCAATGACAAAATATAAAAGAGAGAGAGAAATGTCCAAAACTCAAAATGAACCTTATACCTTCTGTTCCAACACTGAGAATGGCACATTAATCACGTTGCATCGGCCAAAGCATGTCATATGGCAAAGCCCAAAGCCAATGAGGTGAGGACCTAACATCCTCTCACACTGAGCTGGGAAATCACATGGCGTTGGAGAGGGATGGGCTAGGGAGTTGTTAGAGCAAATAATATGATCTACTATGATACTGCAAACTTATAGGAAATTTGGAAAATATAGAGAAGAAAGATGAAAATAAAAATTACCTGTAATCCCACTGCTCACATTCTGTTATATTTCCCTCAAGGATATACATGCATTTATTTTCTTGTTTTGACAAATTTAGAGTTATTGAACAGATAAGTATATGCTGGCTTTATAGCTTGCCAGTTTATGTAGAATTATAGAATGAATTATTTTCCATATAAATAATCATTCTTTAAAGTATATCATTTTAATGCTTGTACAACTTTTGTTTTAGTTTGGATACACTAGAGTTTTGTAGCAAAATATCTCCGTTTGGTTGCATGACCTCAAACAACAAAGGTCTATTTCTTATTCAAGCCACATGTCCAATGCAAGTTAGCTAAGACTCTGCTCATCTTGAGTAATCCAGCACTGAGGCAGATGGAGCCACTACCCGCTACATTGCATCTGGTTAGTATGCAAGAGGGAGAGGAGACTATAAGAAAGCATGCACTGGATCTTTAATTTTCTCCTCAAAAGCTTTTGCATTTTATTAGCGAAAGAAAATCTCCTGGTGTGATATGTTTTTAAATGGCCATGATATTTTCCAGGTCCTCCAATTAAGAAGGTAAGACGATTTCTCCAGCTCTTAGCTCTGGGCTTGGCCATGTGACTTACTTTGGTTGATGAAACATTAGCAAATGTAATGTAAGCAGAGGCTTGAAATGTGGTTGAGAGAACAAATGGCCTTGCTCTCTTAAAGCTTTTAGAACAGCCCAAAGATGATCTTGAGGATAAAAGACCATATGGAGGGAGAGGTTGTGTTGTTCCGGCTGTTCCAGCTGTCCCAGATGTATAAGTGAGCCATCTCCAACCATCCAGCTCCAGCTGAACCAGTTCAGAGCAGAGCCATCAGCCAACCCACAGATTTTGAGAGTGTATTAAGCCACTACATGTTGGGGTGCTTTGTTATGCAGCAAGAGTTAACATATACACATGCCTATATTTAATTTTATCTGGAAGGAGTGATTTTTTGAGGTGTCACGAAAGAAAATTCATATTGGCTCAGCTTACTGTGGCAGACAAGGAAATGGTATTTAAAAATAATAAAAGCAACCATACACAATCAGTCATTATTTGTTACATACCAAGTTTTGTGATAAATGCTTTTCATGGATGATTTTTCCTACTTTTCGACAAAATCATTGTAAAATAAGGCATGACATACTTGATCTTACCCATGAGGAAATATTTAAATACTCACAGTGGGTCACCAAAAATAAAATGACCTGTCACTAAGCAACACATGACTATGTAACTGTAAATAACACAAATACACATGAACATCTTTGTGTATGATTTTTTCCCCAAGTTATAGCTTATTTTGTTATAATGATTTGGTGGAAGGCGATTACTGGGTCAAAATTTAAGCCTCTTGTTGATCACAAAATTATGAGCCAAGAGAACTATACCGATTTAGATATCTAACAAAAGGGCACAGGTATACCCATTTCACTGCTGCCTCAGTAGCCATCATTTAAGTGTGACTTTTAAAAGCATCTTTGATGATCGAATGGGGAGAAAAGCCTCATCTAAATTTTAATTTCTTTGCCCTTTGAGATTGACTTCTTCTTTTATGTATTAAAAGTTAAGAATTCTTATGCAAAACTCAGAGTGTACATGTTACTATTTCCTTACTTTCCTGTGTTAAGTTGAATCCCTTGTGAGTGCCCCATAAGACAAAAGGCAGGAAGGTCAATACCAGATCACTTCCCCAGTTGCCTTCCCCTCTCTTAGACAGTGAAGTACCTGGAACATTGAATGGGTGGTGTGAGGTAGGGACTCTGTACCAGAGCCTCATCTCCCCCGAGGTGCAGGGGAGACATCATGAGGGGGGAAGCCCACCCAAGGTTTTACAGCCTTGAGGGGCATGTCCAGTTCTTACACTTAGACCTACCTTATTCAAGTCCTTCCATCTCAGAGGCATTGGAGTAGACTCAAGTCCCTCCCTGCTCAAATCATTTTATAATTTTTTTTCTTACATCATTGTTCATTTTTGTACAATATTTGATTTCTCTCCACATGTGTAGTCCCCCAAGTTTCCTCACCACCACATCACCCGTGAACCATCACCAGAGTCCCTTGTGCTCTCCCCTCCTGTTTTGACCACTCCCCCTCTTCATCCCCTGCTGTATGCCTCAGGTCTATGGTATGTCTGCATGTTTTGTCTTTTTCCTGACCCTTTGTTCTATTTCCCTATATTCCACATATAAGTGAAACCATCTGATATTTTTCTTTTTCCTTCTGACTTATTTCGCTTAGCATAATCCAATAGTAGATCTGCTCAAATCGTTAAGTCCCTGTTGCCTGCTAGTGTCACATCTTGCCATCCCCACCAGAGGGCGCAATTCAGTCCTCTTGTTCCTTCTGATTGAGTTACAATCTGGGGAAGCTTAGGTGTGGCATGTGGGGATGGGGATGTGAAGGGAGGTGGCTGGATCCGTGTGTATTACAAAATGCTTTTCCCAGTGGAACAAGCAGATATCTCAGAAGACAAACAGTGTAACTATTAGAAGGATGACATAAATGTCAAAAGTCTAAGAAATCAGATATGGGAGTATGGAACCATAAAACATTTTGTTTTTTCTGTAACCAAGAAAAAAAAATGACAACATTTTTCTTGAGTTAGAAAAAGACAAAGTTAGACAATGAACACCACTTCCTGGATAGACTTTCAACCATCATTATTATTCTCATCTCCCACATCCACACTTTTTTTCATAGCCAGCCCTTTCAAAAAGCTTTACTTCCATCAAATGTCGGGGGATCTGGCTTCAGTCAGTCATTGAGTTGACACAGGATCTCATCAAAACTCATCACCTGTGTGGATCCAAAACACAGTCCCAGCTGCTCGCCTCCAAGGAGCACGTAGCTCTGTCTTCAGCTCTTCTATCAGGAGAAGCTGAATCAAAAAGCCACGTTCTCATGAAGCCCACTAGCTGAGCTCTGTGCCCTGGGCTTGCAGTGGTTGGTCAGTGCCAGGGCCAGCTTGCCTGCATCTGAAACAGATGAAAACCTACGAGAAAACACACGAAGGCCGTTAAGTCCAAATACCTAAAGGAATGTCCACACAGGCAGGAAGCGGAAACCATCCCAACTGGAGGCAGACGAGGTAGATAGAAAAGGGGTCAGAGGCCTGGAAAGGCAGATAAGAAAAGGGGTCAACCATTGGCTTTTTCATTTATTGTCAGAAAAGAGGAGTTTTTAGGTGGGGCTCCCACAGAGCGCTTTTACTCTTCCAGATCGACTTGGGTACCTTTTGATGTAATTTCCCTATGACACAATCTCACATCTCCTTAAGACTCAACTTCAGCTAAAGGGCCTGAAGAAACCATTCTCTTTTGAAAGAATGGAAGAGTCCAGACATTTCTGGGTTCAACAGGCCACTGTCTAAACTGACAACCTGCACTGCAGCCTGACCAATGATGGACCTTCACAGATGTGTACTAGGTCAGCTGTAACAGTAAGTATCTATGGACTCGGCTTTTTCTGCTTCACAGGGAACAGTCTGCGCTATGGTAAGTCTCCTGACAAGGAATAAATATTCTCTATTAGAGAACCTGGTTTGGAATCGAGGTTCAATTGCTTACTATCTATGGAGACTTGAGTCGCTTAACATTAGTTTGTACTTCTAAAACAGAGGTACAGCCTCTCCTATCTTGCTGGTGGTGCTAAGTATGGAAAAGTATGTAAAAATGTAAGCCCATGCTAGGATTATTCTAAGGCTCTAGAGGAAGTAGGAATCAAGAAGTTGAGATACGTAAGCCTGTCTTCATTCATTCGTTCACAAAATATTTATTGAGTAACTGCAACGTGCCAGGTACAGGGGCAATGATGAAAGGCACAAAGCAGCGTCATCATGGAATTTACAGTCTCATGGTTCTTTGTCACCCTGAATGTGACCCTCTCATATGACTCAACATTCTGAGTGTCATGTTTCTCTAAGTTATTTGAACATAAAAATTACCTGGCACGTTTCTGAAAAGACAGATTCTGAGAGTTTACCTGCACCTGGTTGCCTGTCTACAAATGCTGTAGGAAAACATTAAAACCCTGAAAAAGCCACCAAGAGCTCCAGGATTCCTCCTTTACCCATTTGCCCGGATCATAGAAAACCTGCTCCATGCCTTGCTGGCTCTACAGTTTGTTTGTTTGTATGTGTATATGTACAGGAAACAAATATAACATATATAGAGGTTAGCACTATGTGCAGTTTCAGGCATTTCCAGAGACTCTTGGAATGCACCCCCCTCAGATAAGGGGGAACTGTTGTATTAGGGCACTGGACTCAGGCAGCCTGGAGCCCTGAGCAATGTGTGGAGCTGAGTATCTGGCCTAGTCTTGCACTGTCAACCTCTGGACTTTTACATAAGGAAGAAATGAGCTTTTATCTAATTCAAGCCACTGTTATTTTAACTTTCAGATACATCGAAAATGAGTCCCAATTGAGACAGTGCTCGGGAGTGTGGATTCTGGGATTAGACAACCTAGTTTCAATCACTTGCTAGCTCAGAGCTATAGATCATTTTTATCACTTCTTTGCCTCATCTATAAAATGAGGAGTCTAGACTATACAAGGAAGAGAAGAGCACAAGGGACTATGGTGATGCTTCACCGGTGAATTGGTGGTGGGAATTTCATGGGGACTACACAATAATGTAAAATATATAAATTTTTTTAAAGATTTATTTATTTATACATACAAGCTGGGGTACAGGCTAGAGGCATGGGGCGGCAAGAGGGTTCACCAGAGACAGAGTGGGGAGCAGCACAGGTAGATAGTCAGAAACACACTGCTGAGGGGAGCAGCGGACAGGGCAGGAGGGATCTGCCTGCCATGTGGGAATCTCCCTGGCCGGGCGTCGAACTCACGTCGCCACTGTTGACAGCTCCACAGCGCAGCGCTTAACCGCTGCGCCACCAGGGAGGCCCCTAAAGATATAAAATTTTTTAAAAAAATTAAATAAAATGAGACTGGAGACAGAATCTACCTTCTAGGGCTGGTTTTAGAAACTAGCTTATGCATCTGAAGCCTAAAATATGTAAAACCTGGCTATAGGGTAAATAAAGTTGGTCAGGCTTTTATGCCATTGGGCTCAGTGGCTATCACCTGCACCCCTGATGTTGTTAATGTAGAGGGTGTGTGGGCGCAGGGCACAAGTGCCGACTATGGACATCTGAGCATGTGTGTGTGTGTGTGCATGTGTGAGTGTGCACACCTGTGCCTAGAAGTAAGGAATGTAAGACAGCTATGGCGGAACAACCATGAAAGGAAGAGACCAGGAGACAGAACGCCGGATAGAGCCCAGAGAAAAGAGCGTATAGAGATTCGCGGGAGGGCTCAAGTTGCTGTCTCCCTGCTGGCTTGTTTCTCCTGCTCATGATTAAAACCTGTGAAAATGATGCCAAGGGCTCCAAAATTCTCCCTTTAATGGCTAGAATTGACGGTGACCCTACCTGGCCTGGGTTAGTTGCAAAACACTGGCGCACAACGAACACCCGGAAAAAAGGTATGTCCCAAAGAAGCAAGATTAAAGTTTATTCTTCTATCAAATCAGCAGTAGGATTTTTAGTGTTCTAGCAATAGCAATGCTGCTAATAAGAATATGTTTAAGGGGCCTCCCTGGTGGCGCAGCGGTTGAGCGCTGCGCCGTGGAGCTGCCCGCAGTGCGCCATGCGAGTTCCACGCCCAGCCGGGGAGATTCCAACGTGGGGCGGCAGACCTCTCCTGCCTCACCTGCTGCTCCCCTCAGCAGTGTGCTTCTACTCTGCCTGTTCTGCTCCCCACTCTGTCTCTGGTGAACCCTCTCGCGGCCCCACGCCTCTGGCCTGTACCCCAGCTTGTATGTATAAATAAATAAATCTTTAAAAAAAAAAGAATATGTTTAAGGCTTTTATGGAGCATTTTGCAGGGATCTTTTCAACAACCCTATGAATTATGTTATTACTTGCATTCCACAGAGAAGGAAAGGGGCTCTTAGAGTAGTTAACTAACACACCAAAGATCACTGTGTTAGGAATTCAAACTCAGGTCTCTGACCTTCAAATTCCCTACATTTTCCACAAACCTTCACTTGCCCTTAAAAACAACATATTGTACTGCATGCGCTGTATTTTTCAATCATGCCCTGTATGCATGCAATTTTGCAGAGGTATTTCCAGGCTAGCTCTTTCTATTTGTAAAGTATAAAAAACAGTGCACAAATTCTTCATGTAAGAAATTTTGTTTTCTGGTTCCTGACTACTCAGAGGCAAATAGTCTCTTTGATCCCATAAAATGTTATCCCTTCTACTATGCTAGGTAAAATAAGTCACTGAGAAAGCCAAAAACCATATGATTTCACTTATCCATGGAATAGAAACAAAGCAAACAAATAAAACAAACTCAGCAACAGAGAAGCAATGGTGATGAGCAGATTGCTGATGACCAGGGGGGAGGAAGGTGAAGGTGGGTGAAATATGTAAATGGGGGGCAGTTGCACCATGATTATGGAACCTGCACTTATGATGGTGATCATGATGTAGGCTGTAGAGATGTTGGATTATAAAACTACTGTGTACCTGACACTTAAATAATATAGACCAGTGCTGGGTTAATAGACATTTTCAAATGTTAGCTTTAGAAAAGACTTGGGGAGAAAGGTGGGAAGGGATCCAATCAGGGCTCAGCTCAGGACTGCAGGTGGGAGAAGAGCTTGGATCCACCTTGATTGCAAACTGGGGAACAAGCCAGATTCCAGGCTCAACCTAAAAGGGGCTCAGAGTTGAGTGTCTGGGGCAGGAGGGAGGCTTCAAGACAGAGCATGTGTTTTGAATTGGCAATTCTCTTAACAGAAGCAGTTTGGAACCAGGACTGGGAAGCAGCAGCTAACTGCAATGTTGTAGCCATTTTCCATGTTCCCCCAGGGCAGGACCAGTGGCTTCCATTGCTTGGAGGTGGAGGGGGGGTTTTAAATTAGATGCTTGGAATAACTTGCACACTCAAACGACTGTGAAAGGCACAAACAAATGTGACTGTAGAATATTGTTATATGTGCAAATTGAAAGAAAATATCAGGGCAAAAAATTCAATAAAGAGGATATAGACTGAGCATCCTCTTAGGCGAAAATAAGAAGTGAGAATAAAAAGAAATGTTCTGTGCAGTGAATACAGAACTGAGTTCAAAACTCTTAGCTTACTAGTTCTGTGATGTGGGGTGAACCAATGTCCTTAACCAGTCTCATCCTCTCTTTCCCCCACCCCTAAAAGATGACAGACCCCTGCCTCTGAGAGTGACCGTGCTGTTGGAAAAAAAAAAAAAAGTCCAATGATAGAGGAGGTGTTTTCATCCTTTTCTCAGAATCTTCTCTTTGGTGACTGTGAGTCAGTACTTCCTGGAATTCTAAGGCACTAGAAACTTTCCAAAGGGCAGAAGCAGCTTTGTTTCTAGCTTGTGAGCCTTCTCAGCATTATTTTCTGAGAGAGATGAGTGGGAAGATGGCTCAGAAATCAGACAGGTGACCAGAGCTTTGCTTGCTGGCCTCACCTTCCATTTGCACATTCCATTTTCTCCACCATCTCCCTGGGAGGGGAATAGGGCCCCCCAGAGCAGAAGCCTGCAGCCCCACAGCAGAAGCCTGCAGGCTGTGCTACTGCTCGTGAACCTTGCTACCCAGATGAGCACCAGAGATCTCCTGAGGGCCTGGGTCTGGGGTCCAGCATGAGGCAGTGAGAAGGGCAGGTGGCCAGAAGCTCTGGACATCGGCCAGGGTGGCACCTCCAGGTCCTCTCGTGTCCACAATAAGGTGAGATTAGGTGAATGCTGAAGACCCTCCAAGCTCAAAGTGTCTCTCAGCCAGAATGTAGAGAATTTCTCTCTGTGGTAAGTGATTTCTCTCTCCTATTAGTTCCTGTGGGCTAAAATCCTAGATCTTATCTATGTAGTTGGGGGTTGATTTTTTTTTTTTTGGTATTGTTGGTATTGTTTTTTATTGAGGCTACATTGTTTACAGTGCTGTATATGATTTAGAATACATTCACACCCCCTCTGGTGCATATTACCACCCCACACCCACGCCAAAGCACCCATGGTCCTCCACGGTCCAGTGGCCTCCCCTCTCCCCAATATCCCCCACTGTCCTTCCCTGTAGCTTCTACTCTACAATCAGATTTCTAAGATTTGTTTGGTTTAGTTTTGTCCATTCTTTTTTTTTTTGTTTTGTTTTTTATATTACGCATAGGAGTGAAACCTCTGGTATTTCTCTTTTAAAAATGTTAAAACTATGTAATTTTTTTTTAAGTGGAGGGTTCTTTAAGGGGACAGTAAAGGATTCTGCAAAGGGAACATCACCTTAGAGTGAGGGCCTTTAGAGTCAGAGACTCCGATCTCTTGTGTCAACTTGGACAGGAAGTCTGCCTGCCTCGTTCTGCCTCACAACAAAATGACAGAGATGATAAATTAGAAAAAGGAAGACATCTCCCTCGTGCCCCCAAGTTTCTTATAGCCTGCCACACCATGAAAAAGTCTTAATCACTAAGGTCTTATATCCAAAGTTTAAAGGAAAAAAAGAGTTTACACCCTAACAAAATCTGTTCTTCACCTTTACGTATTTTTTTACTTTTAAATGGGAGATGAAGGAAAGAAAAATTCCTTTTTCAACTTAGACTCTGTTGAGTCCCAGAACTTCCATGATCAAATGCAGCTGCCACGAAAAGAACACAACCAATGACAAGTCATTGAAAAAGCTGCTTTTACTGATTTTCTGTATATAAAGGTAAAAGGCAAACGAACAAATGTTATCTATTCTGATTCAATCCCTCTTATTCCTCCAAAGGGGAGGGAGGAAGAAAGAGAGAGATCCAAAAGGGAGAGGAGTATGCCCTCAGTAGCTTTCCATTGGGCTGGAAAAGTGATTGCTCTTGTTGCTGCTACTTGGGTTTGCCATTTCTCCACGAGTTTCTGGAGAGGCAGCCATTACTGCAGTACACTACTGCCCCCTATTGTCGATTTCACAAAACTCACAGGGCAGCATGGATCTGTTAGAGGCTAAGTCACCTCAACATCCTCTAAACTTTTCTGACAAAGACTTTTCAAAAATTCAAAATTGTGATCCCACTGTTACTTCACAGAGGGGCAGTTTGTAGTTAGAAAATGTTAAGAAGATCTTCAGAAAATATTTATCCAACTGTTTTTCACCTAAATGTGAGTATTAACTGTGGGAGCTACTAGGAGTTATTAGGAAAACCAAGGGACCTAGGAAATTCTGAGTTAAATAAGCATCAATTAACCATTAAATGCGCCAGCTCTTGCCTGCCGGCCTTCTCAGAGGCTTTCATATGGATTGTGTATCTCCCAATAAGAAAAGCAATTTTCTAAGAGCATTTGACAACAGAACCATTTTTTATACGAGCTTCTTGTAGGGCAAATATTCCAGGCAACACACTTGCAAAGTGCTCACTGAATCCAGATGAATCATTCTACAAGTTTGGAAACTGAGTCCAGGAAGGTGCTAGCGGCTGGTGGTGCTCAGTCACTGTGAAGACTGCCTGGAGGCTCCCAGGCTCCAGAGTTGCTTCCTCATTCCCCCTCCCCTTAGAGTTCATCTTTTGTATTTATGTTTCTATAAAGTGTGTTTATTTGTGGAATGGGAAATGGCATTGCCTTCAGCCAAGAATATTGGGAAAGTAAAGTATACCCCTTTCAAGTACGTTCCAACTCCTTAGGGAAGAAAATTTACTTTTGACATTTCAATTTCTCTCTGTCTTTTATGAAGAAATTCATTGTTTTATAACATCTCTATTCAACAATTCTTCTCTCTACACACCACTCTGTGCTAGTTAGACAGTACAAAGAAGGTCAAGATATAGGCAACTTTGGGTAAAGGCAAAGATACAGAGATCAATTCCGGTTTTGCCATATTCTGGCTGTGTATTTTTGGATGATTTATCATTTTGAAGTTTTGAGAAATGGAAATAACCTAAGTGTCCATGGACAGATGAATTGATAAAGAAATTTTGGTATATAAATGCAATTGAATGTTATTCAACCATAAGAAGGAGATCCTGCCACTTACAAGAACATGGGTAAATCTGGAAGACATTATGCTAAGTGAAATAAGTTAGACACAGAAAGAAAAAGAAACTGCATGATCTCACTTATTTTTGGAATATTACAAACCTAAATACATAAAAGCAAAGAGTAGAAAGATTGGTGACCAGAAGTACGAAGGTGAGGGAAATGGGAAAAGACTGAGCAAAAGGTACAACTTGGCAGTTACGTAGGCTGAGTAAGTCTAGAGCTTGATGATTGTAATTAATACTCTGTTGAATACTAGAAATTTGCTGAGAGTCAATATAAGATGCTCTCATCACAAAAATAAAATGGTAATTATGAGGAGACGATGTTTTAACTTAAATAATTATTTCATCTATTTGTATCAAATCGTCTTGTTGTGTACCTTAAATATATATAATTACTTCAAAATTCAATTTAATAAATGAATAAACGACTCAGACTCCTCACCTGTAACATGGTAATAATACCAATACCTTCTCAGAGCATTGTGTTGAGGTCTTAATTACAAAGTACGTGTTAAATGGCTAGTACAGTGCCAGCACGTTTGAGCACTCGGTGTTGCAGTGGGTGCAGTTGCTGCTGTTATTGATAGCATGATCACTGTTAGGAGTGTTCTGGGTATTACTGTTGTTGTTGTTATCCTCAAGGACTTAAGAGCCCAGCTAGAGAAAGATGACAAGCACACTCAGAACTTCAATAACAATCTAAGTAAATGAGTCTGAGACAGCAACTAGCTTCCTATCACTTGCCAACGCCAGTGAGCCCTTAGTAGCTGCTTCAAGTGCCATGTTGAGAATAATTCTGGGGTTCCTGCCAACCTCAGAAGGTGATGTTTTCCAGAGGAACAGGGAGCATAGACATGAGGTGATGAGCTCGTACTTGCCATTCAATGAATGATGAAATGCCAAGTGTGGCAGTTCAGAGAGGATTATCGTTTCTAGAAGAGGCAGGACAGCTAGCCCTGAGGGATGAGTTTGCTATGAATGGAAGGAGGTGAAGTAACAGAGGGGGAGGCATCTGGCCCCAGCGGTTTTGTGAGCAAATGTGCCAAGGATAAAACCCATGTGGGCTCTTTGGGTGGCATAAGTAAACCAGCCTATCTAGAAAGTTCCTCACTATGCACAGCAGGCAGCCCCAGCAAACACACACACAATAAAAATCCTCAGCAAACACACACACAATAAAAATCCATTGAAAATGAAAAGTAAGGAATCAGCCTACCAGAAACTGCAGCTTCCATGGACGCCATGTGCCTCCTCTATATTCAACATTGAGCTAGCTCTGGGAGGAATATCAAAGAGGTATTTTTTAAAACCACAAATAAGGATGGGAAGTTTTGAAAAATTCCTGTTTACAAAACTTCATAACTTTGCCTAATGAGATTTTCTTCATCCATTCTTTTTTTTTATTGTGTCTACCATGAAGCAAGTACTTCTGTATTAGTTAGGACTTGTGTGGTTACAAGTGACAGAGAACCAACTCAAATTCATTTAAGCCAAAGAAGGGGTTATTATAAGGCATAATGCGATGTCTTGAAACCCCAAGTCAGGAATGTGCCCGGGGCAGAGGAACAATTGGAACCAGGAATTCCAAGACCATCTGGGCCCCCTTCTATTCTTCTAATCTCTGTGCCTCCATTCACTCTCTTCATTAGTTGTATTCTTTATTCTAACTAGCAATCAGCTTTCTCCATGTGGTGAAAAACAGGGTGCCAATAGCTCACAAATTGACCAGTACATATGTGTAAGCTATGTGAACATTTTCTCCGGTTCCAAGTTGAACAGACCCAGGGAAGGACTCATTGTTTGAATATGAATAGTTTGAGTCAGGTAAACTCCAGAGTCATGAAACAATGTGGTGGTTCCTGTGGAACCACAGTAATGAGGCCAAGGGAGATGAAACTTCAGGAAAAGGTGGAGAGGGGAGAGGTATTGAATAAACAAGAGTTGCCTGTTACAGCGTCCCTGATAGTTTTTCATGCCAATTCAATGTAGTTTTCAACCCATAATCCCAGTCATTGACCAAGTACCTATTCACTTATTGAGTGTCTGCTATATGCCAGATACTCTGCCAGATTTTAGGGACGAAGAGAACCCTCCTGGGCTCTTTGGGTGGCATGAGTAAACCAGCTTGTCTCAAGATGAGTTTGATGTTCAAGATTTGTCCTACGAATATGGCAACCAGAGAAGTTGAGCATACCACTCAACATCAAATAAACTGTGCTGTTGTTTCCAGAAATTCCCTCCTATGCACTGGGCCAGGTGCCTGGATTTAAAGTTCAGCAAGTGTGGACTCCAGTCAGTCTCTGGCCCATGGTGTCCATTAGAGTGTTAGGCATTCAGAGAGATAGAAATATAAAACATTCTTGACTAGGAACTTACTATATGACTGGAAAAAGAAGGCTCTGTATTTGTGGAATAATGGTGTGGCAAGCTATAGACTATGGTTGATGAGGGTATAAGAAGATAGGTGGGGCCTAGAACATTCAGGGAAAGCATCTTGGAGAGGGTGATACTTCTGCAGGGTCTTTAATGGGTGAGCAAGTTTTTGTTTATGACTCCATGTGTTTAGAGTGGAGGATTTTCACAACATCACACTGAGTGAGGCCTTCTACCCAAGACTCTGCATCTGGAGGCCTTCTGAACACGGGCCAAGTGGCCCTGTTTTTTTCTCAGAGACGGGACTACCACCCACAGCTTTTCTGATAGCCTTGTTTTTAATTGCCAGGGCCTATTGGATCAAAGCCTCTGAGTTTGATGCAAGTTCAGAATAATTTCCTTCAAGGATTAACTCATCTTTCTGGGCTTGGGGAGCTATACAAGCAACATCTGGTACAGCCTGCTGAAGGATTCTTCACCCAAGGAGTTTAAAATTTCAATATGTGAGCCATCCTGCTGAACAACATCATGGATGAAAAACAGCACTCAGTGGCCTTATCTTGTAGCGAGAGCTCTAACACCCTACGGGCATGCTTTTGGGCTCAGCTGTAACAAATGGTGCAACTCGAGCAGGTTCCTTATCACTTTGTTTCTGGTCAAAGGGGCTGAATTCCACTCTAACAGGGTTGAAATCCCCTGGTGGGTTTTCTCCGTGGTCATTCCATCGCCCACCCTGTCTGTGCATGCACCAAATCATAGCTGAGGGTCGAATGCAGAAACGTGGACCCTTTTGGTCAGTTGCCTGGTCAGATCCCACCTGTCACCTCCCTGTCCACCCAGGCCCCCTAGAAAATCCCGGGTTGGAGCCACTTCCTTGTTTCCAGGTAAATCCTGGCTTTATTCCTTCCTGTCTTGGTTTTGATATCTGTGGCTCTGCTCTTTGTGTGCCATGAGTTAGTCCCACCACCCTGGAGTTCTCTTCAAGGTCAAGACTTTACCACATTCTTCCAGGTGAAACACTGAGGCTCTTTTTTGCCTCCTGCCACCAGCCTCTGCGGCGGCCACCTGCGGCCCCGTTTTCCTCCCAGGGTTCATTGGCCACACGTGGCAATGTGTTATTGCAAAAAGTACGTGGGAGCGGGAGCATAGAGCACAGGCAGCTATGACTGTGGACCCTGGGCCAAGAACAAGAGAGCCCTGGCTTGAGCGCCTGTAAGTACCGACACTGTGGCGGAGGGAGCCGGAGAGCATTGGGAGAGAGCCAGACCGGAGAGAAGCCAGAGAGAGCGGAAATCACGGAGGGGAGGCGGGGAGGCTGGGAGGCTGGTTGCTGCCTCCCCTCAGCCTCCCTCCCTGCCGGTCTGCCTGTGTACCTGGTTCTCTGCTTCAGCATTAAAGGCCTGTCAGGTCTACTGAGGGCTCCAAGAGCCTTTATCCACTCGCCCAGTCAACAGTGAACCTGCCCACTTTGTGCATGGTTTGCCTAGCGGCTATCCGAGCTCACGGTTGAGGGCTGTGTCAGAGATGTAGCATTGAGGGACAGCGTTATCATCACCCCTGAGTTGCCAGTGAGGAACATGAGGTGAGTGTGAGTGAATCGCCCAATCACAGCATGGTAGCTCACATCGGCCTCCTTCCTAAGACTCTGCTCTTTTAAGGGATAAAAATAGGGGACCGAGAAAATAGTTACAATAGTTTCATATTGGGCTTGCTATTTCTGATTAAGGGGAATCAGAAGAAAGGAGAAATGCGGGGGAATCGAAGAATAGTGGCTCTGAATTCAGAGGGGCCAGGGGCAGCGTGTGGGAGGGCAAATGTGAATCAAGCCAGAACAGTAGAAAATCTTCTCACCACTGCTATGAAAAAGGCTGTGGAGAAATGTTTTCAAGAAAAGCCTTAGGAGAGTAGTGGGCCTGGAAGAGGTGAGGGGTGTTTGGAACAACACGGACCACTAGCAAAAGGGAGGAGTTTCTATAGAGATGGGGGACTCAAAGACTGTGCTGTAGCGGCTGAACTTGAAAAGCGGCCTGGGGCCCAGCGATTGTGTTAACAAGCCTGCAGGTGATTCTCATGCACAGTAGCCCTTGGGAGCCACTGCGAGGGTGGAGTGTTTCTTAATCTTGCCTACACATTGGAATCACTGGGGGAAAATGATGCTTCTATCCAGTTCCCTGTAGTTGATTGAATTGCCCAGGGCACTGGGGTTTTACAAAGTTCCCCAGGTGATTCTCAGGGGCAAGAAGCATTGAAGTCCCTGCAGAAGTCAAAAAGGTGGAAGGCAGAGCTCTGGCATGGTGGAGAACTTGTGCTCTGCGCTTGGCCCAGAGTATCACTCAGTGCTTCTTGAGTGAATAACAATCTCCTAGGTTGGAAGGACAAAAAGGAAGCAGATCTGTTGAAGACTCCCAAAAGCCATCTTGCAGAATCAGAAATTTTATCCTGAGGTTATGGTGAGCCACTGAAGGATTTTTAAGAGGGTGAAATATCAAATGCGTATGTGCCGTGTGGAAGATGTGTTGGAAAAGACCAAGAGGGAAATCAAGGCAGCAATAGTGAGCTACTGCCCTCGTCCAAGCAAATAACTCAGAGGGCCTGTCCTAAGGTAGTGATGGTAGAAATGAGAGGGCGAGGGTTCGGGGCCATGCAGATGGGCTGAGCGCACAACCCCGTTTGCTTCAGACACAACCAGTTTGCCCCGGGCACAATTAATTCTGATACAATCATTAATTAAATGTGATCTCTGCTTCTCAAGGGGCAATATTGTGGGGGCCAGGTGAAGACCCTTAGGCAGCTGCCAGGCTGGTTAAAGAGCCCTCAGCACTCACCCCTGTCAGACTTGAGGCTAGAGCGCTGCACCCCAACACGGGGCTCGGGGTCTCCCAGCCTCCAGCGGCAGCAGGGAACAGTAAAGGGCTCGGGGGTCCCAGGTTCCAGCTCTTGCTTATTCTCCAAAATGCCCTTTCAGTTTCCAGAATGGTTTAGATGATAATTATCAGTTCACCCTACAGAGAGAGGAAGTAAATGGAACATGTGGCAGGCGGGAGAGGTGAGTCGGGCATGATTCTCAAGGCGCCCTCCTGGATGACCTGGCAAGTGGGGTCACCATCCCCCATGCTAGGCAGTCCAGGAAGGAGAGGCAGTGGGAGAAGAAGCTTCTCTGTCAAATAGAAATACTTCTATTAATACTGAGAAGTGTTAAGTAAGTGGCAGTACATGGTATGACAAAAATGACAGAGAACACACACTTGGCTGAGGTTTGGGGAATCCTGATGGAAGGTATCATCAGTTTGAAAAGGCTCTCCTGCCCTGAAGCCTGAATTGAGTTAGTCTCCAAGCAGTTTATTATATTGGGAACCTGCGCTCATCCGCTATTCAGACCAGCTGCACATGGGAAGTCGAAATGGCCCATGAATTCTGGGTTTGCTTCTCACTCTCCATTTTCTTCTCTTCAGGTCACTGCTGCATCTGGTTCCAAAGCAACCAACGTTGAAGTATTCTCAGGGTGAACTGGATCAGTTACCATGACCGTTTAGTCTAAATAAGGACGGACCACACTGAGACCTGGTTAATGGAGTCAGAAGACTCAATGCCCTGGCCTCACCTGAGCCAGAGGCTGGGACTCCACAATGCTCTACCCCATGTCTAACGAGCCACATGACCCAACTACTAATCTCCATTCATGCTTGCCAACACCTCTGCTTTCTCCCTTCCCTCGCAGCATGTCAACGACCAGGTAATTATATAATCTCAGAGCATACCTACTTCTTGGCCAGAGACACCCGGGATTTTCCCAGTTTCAATTTCAAGGTGGCTCTCACCTAAGGGCTCCAAGTGCAGTCAAGTGGAAGAACAAACTCACCCACTAGAGCCTCTTGAAGGCACTTTCAAACAACTGTGGCTTTTCAAGTATTAAGAGGAAATGACAGACTGAACTAAACTCAGTATTCATTTGAATACATGTGTTAAAGGTTATGTTAGCAGCTATCAAATTGCTGGCCCATTTTAAATACATCACTCTTCACTTTAAATCAAATGTTTGGGGTGGTACCCAGTGCTTGCTACTGTGGCCTGACCCCGAGCAAAAGGATGGTTTGAGAAGGTGAAATGGATCTTCTAGGCTTTCCTGTCAGTCAGGCTAAGGTTAGCCTGGTGAATAAGAGCTGGCACCCAGGACCCTGAGACCAGAGCCCTTTCCTGCTCCCCACAGCCGCTGGAGGCTGGGAAAACCCAGGTTCAGTGCAGCATAAATGATCTTCCCTCTGGCCCGGACCTTAGGAGGTAGAGAGCAGCTATTTCTTTCCAAACAAAGGATGGCCCCGAATTCTTCTGACAGCATCAACCAGAAGCAAAAGGTGCAGAGGCCACCTCTGTGCCACAGAGGAGTGAGTCTCCAAGATAAGGTGACTTTCTAATCAGGGTTTTCGGTATACAAAGAAATGGGAAGTGGTTGGAAAGGTTTCCAGTGAACTGTTCAAGGAAAAAGGTTCAACAGCCAAGATGACAGTATCTGGCGAGCCACAGCCAGTGGCCATTTGTCCAGCCTTCCCACTTTGGGGCACTTTTCAGCACATGCATGAAGTGACGTGTGCAGGAGGGTGTTCACTTGGAATGGCTCGAGCTTGGAAACTGAGCTCCCACTCAGTGAGTGAGGGCGCAGTCACAAGAGGGAATACGGTACAGGTGTCGAGTAGGGGGAAAAAAAGTGAAAATGATCAAGCGTTCAGTGTAGGATAGGGAAACATCTCTATGATACATCACTTTGCCAAAAAATAAAGGGCAGGGGAGGAAACTATTTGTACAGTGTGCTACAGTTGGGGTCAAAATTTTAACATTTTGTCTCTGCTCGTATTTTCATTAAAAAGCTGATAAAAAGTGGACATCTGCAAGACAGAAAGGGACTGAGTAAAAGACCTTGCACAGTACCTTTTGATGTAACTTTATGATGGATTCAAAAATGTTTAATTAAGAACAAATGGTGCAGGGAGTCAGGGCTCTGAGTGGGAGCAGCTGGATCCCCACTTGCCAGCAGGGCGAATCCAGATAAGAGTAGTTTGCTGCACCGCAATTAGGAGAGCTCGGGTATTTGTATCATTCAGGACTCTTAGGTGGATTTTGGATCCCAAATATCTCTAAGTTTTTTGAAGTTAGAGAGTCTGTCAACTCATGTCACTGATGAGTCCAAAGGTGGGGGTGGATTTGGGGGTGGCAGGTTTTCCAGGCATCTCTGGGCGCCCTGGCTGGAACCATGAAGAGGACTGTTGGTATCACTATCAGCATTCTCTAAGCATCCATTTTGAAGGTCACCGCCACTCCCAAAGTGAGTTTGGCATCCTGCTGCCCTTGATTTTACAAGATGAATCTGCTGGGGGTGGCCAAGAAGACTCAGAAACTTCTCACCCAGGGCTCGAGGCTGTGGTTGCTCTCTTGTGCAACAGACGGGACACAGACGCATGACATTCTGGCCCAGAGAATGCGGGCCTCTAGGGCCAGACCAAGAATATGTGTGTGGGGAGACGGCTGGTCTTGCTGGCTTGCCAGAATTCTGGAGTGGGAGAGAACGGGATACCACTTATCTCCCTCCTGCTCCTCCTTCCTCATTCCAGACCCAAACACCAGACCAGTATGTCTCCAACTGAGTAACAAATGGGACCATGGGACAAGGCCACATGTAAGGGATGTTAGGAAACCCAAGCACAGCACCACACTGATGTACTTAATTTGGTTTATGAAATGCAATTTCTATGGAATCCTGTGTGTTAATGTTGTTTTTTGTTTTGTTTTTTTAAGACACACTTGATTAGAAATCAGGACAACAAGCATCCCAGACTGGAATCTGACCTCTCGGGAGTCACTGAACTTCTCTTTGCCTTAGTTTCCCCATCTTGGTGAAATTAATTGCCTAAGCAACTCAGAGGCTAAGTAAGACACAGAACCCTGAAAAAGTATAAACATACTTTTGAAGTAAACTGAAGGCATTTTTATTATCTATATGACCTATATTTGCTTTTTTTTTCTTTAACCCAAAAAGAAGTGTCAGCAAGTGTAACTTGATTTAGTCTGAAACCAGTTGGCTTTTCTGGGTAGGGGCCTGGCGGGGGGTGGGCATGGGAGCTGGGGCTTTAATTCCCTAGTGGAATCAGCTGCTTTGTGTCTGTCCAAGATCCACTTCCCATCCATTTCTTTAGAGAAAAAACTTGGACCCACTGCCCAGTAGTTTGGGCAGTGCTGACCAGCCCCTGCTCCATAGGTGGGCTCAGAAACCTGACTAATGGGGGATCCCACCGAAGAGAACTACAGGATGGACATGTGACCCACGCCAGCTGGTTGGAGACACTGAGTTAATTCGTGGGCTTTTGCTGGAGCTACTGAGAAGTCTTCTCTTTCCATTGGACAGGTTGCAGGCCTGGGGCTTCTAAAAGCTTCTCACTCACCCAGGAGAGGGTCTGCTCAAGAATGATGCCAAGAGTAAGCAAAACAGAGCTGACAGAGAATAGATGGAGACCAGGTGGCACTTCTGGATCCAGCCATCCCTAAAACCAGCTTGCTTGAGTCTGCCAACCCCCCTTTATTCCGTCAACAAATATGAGATGCTTTCTGGTGCCTCCAACTCTAAAGTCTTGATTGATGCAAACTTCAAATACCAATATCTTAAGATTCAAGGATCACTACAAAGAGGGACCACCGTGCTCACATATAAAGCTACCTGAATTCAGGAATCATAGGGTTAAATTATACATTTATAAAGTCCAGGTGGAGCTAGAATTGTTTCTCAGATCAACACACTTCACAGTAGTACCCAGTCGACATATTACAAAAAGACACAGATCACTAAAATACAGAAATAGTTCACTTTATTCTTTCAGCCATGAGATCCAAGGAAATGCCAAGTTCATGGAAATGAGAAGTAGTAGTAAAATGTGGATAAGGCCAGCTTTAGAGGTTGCATAGAATCAGCAGAATATGACTGTCGGGAGTGACTTTTGGCCTTCTCCGTTTGCCAAGCCAGGTGTCCCACTTTGTCTAGCCCATGTAACAATTTCTGTGGTTAACTGTCCAGGTTGAAGAGAGTTGTATTAGAATGGTGAAGCCCAAACAACTGAAATATTTACAGTACACAAAGCAAAACAGTCAACATTATTGGGTGATACAGACTCTTGGTTTATCACTTAACTAGTAAAGCAGAGTAAATCTCATTACACAGCACCACAAAGTTCTCTAGTCATTCCTTTATTTGTGCACTCATCCATTCATGCATTCAGTGAGTATTTATAAAGCACCGATGGTGGGTCAGGAGATACCCTGTTAAGTGTTGGAGTCACAAAGATAAAGATTAAGGCATGTGCTCTGCTCTCAGGGAGCTTCCAATCTAGTCTCCCGGGAGGGGCAGCAATGGAGAAGGTGTCGCATCAGATGTGAGGACCACGACACCCGTTCATCCTAACCCAGGTTCCATGGAAAGGGCAGGTGTCGCTCCTCCTCCTCTTTGGAGTAACAAAGGCTGACCCAAAGTGACTATCAGGTCCTCGCTGCTGGACACTTAGGGGAGCCGGTCACTGCGTAGGTGGCTGCCTGCTGCGACTCTCACCCCTTCACTCACGCAACAAGTAGTTACGAGGAGCCATCACATGCTCACCACTCTGGGAGCGCCTGCAAGGCTGTCCCGGGGGGCTGCTCTGCCCTTGCCACGGGCCATCAGTCAGGTCCCTCTGGCCCAGATACAGCTGTGGTCTGAGGCTCTTGAAGGAAAGTTCCTTCTCTTTAACTTTCAGTCAAGGCCCCCTCTGGAATGACTTGCTTTCCATGTGTCACTCTTGATTTGGGTGAAAAGGTGTGCAGGGCTCACTTAACAAAGGACCGACCTGCTGTTCGTGTCACACAGTGTGCAAAGAGCAGCCTGGGCTTCTCCCTGCCCCTCCTACCCCTCCCTCTCCTCTCCCTCTCTCTCCGCCTTTCTCAATCCCTCTCTCTCTCTGACCTATGTTCTCTTCCACATGTTTACTGGCATAAAATGAATTTGAGACGTGAGTTTCAACATCTGAGTCAGACTGTATATCAAGTGATGCCAGTAACAATACAGGGTGCTTTCATCAATGGCATTTTAATGCTTTTCACAGGGTGGCTTCACAGAGGTTTCGTATTAAGTCAAAGTTCCCCTTCCACCCTCCTGCCTCCTGTGAATGTTCCTCGGGACCCTCCCACCTCACACATCTAGCAAAGATGACCCGAATCCAGTGAGCTCTCCCTGCTAGCTGCTCACCTCCCTTTCACAGCTGTTACTAAGCTTTTGGTTTCTAACTGCCCCCCTGAATCCACTCTGCCATGCACCCCCACACACACCTCCCCCCTGCAGACTCCACTTAGCTGCAAGGGTGACAGCTGTGGCTGGGAGGTGGGAGCCCCAGGAGGGTGGAATTTCAAAACTGAGGTTTCTTATGTTCATAAAGGTGCACCATGGAACTAAGGCCTTTGACGCATTTTGCTTATAGTTCATCTAAAAATCAGAGTATCTTACTTAGTGTTGATTTATGACCTAAACCTTGAAGATTATTATAAAGTGAATACTATTGATGTCTTCATGATATAAAATTATACAGATCATTCTCTACAGGTTAAATGTTAAGAAAGCCCTTGATTTTACTTTTTCATGACGGTCCCATTTAGTGTATTTTCATGAATCACGCACATGCAAAGAAAAACTACAATGGAATCAGTACAAAAATAAGAGTTCTCCATTTTCCATAACACTATCTTTTGTCATGAATTTTGTGAACCATAAAAAAGTGTCTACTTAGAAAATTATAAAAAACATTGCTATAATGTCATAAGTGCGCTACATTCTCTAGGAAAACATACCTTTGGAAATAGTACAACTACTGGGAATTCTTAAGGGAATTCAAGTCCTGGATGGGTCACAGGTGCGGTCCAGGTGGGGCGATGCTAAAACCCCGCCGGGCCTCTGTGCCACATGGAGAGATTGTGACTTTCACTGTCAATGATAGAATTCTTCTTTCTTCAAATGTCATCATTGATTTCTGTGGATATCCTTAGGGTAACACTCTAAAAGAAAAAAAGAAGAAGAAATTAAAAAAAAAAAAAAGATTGAAAAGAAGGCAAACAATCTCGGTGCCAGCTATGGAAGGCCCAGGAGTTCTGCCCCAAAGAGGTGATCTCACCGAAGCTTATGTGGCACTTGGATCAGAGCCTACAGAATTTTCTTGGCTTTCTATGTCCTTTTGGTTAATAATTCTCTGGCTTCCAAATGTAATATTTCCCCTGTTGACAAATCTGATAAGATTCTACCTTCTCTCTGCCCGGGAACATTTTCAACACCACACTTTAATTTCTTAAAAAGATAAAGTTCCTATTATTTGGAACCATGAGGCCACCTCAAAAAGAAAACCACCAGATGTGGCTGGTAGAGCCACAAAAGAGGCTTCCCTTTGAGAAAAAATGAATGTGCACAAGAGATATATTTTTTTCAGACACATAAGGGTAAAAAGAAAGTAAAAAGGGTAAAAAAAAAAGAGTGCTCTTATTTGTAATGCAAGAAGTTTTCTCTAGGTTTTGATGAGTTCCAACTGTCAGCAATGTGTAACATCTTATTTGATAAATACCCACCTGGAAGTCTTGGATGAATGTTAGGAAGTAGAAAATAAAACCAAAGGCCACCGTCCATTCACAGATGGCACTCACTACGTGATAAATATAATCCTAGTGGCGATAACAGAGAAAAAAGAATTTAGCTTGAAATGAATGCATAATCCTAGTGGCGATAACAGAGAAAAAAGAATTTAGCTTGAAATGAACGCACGTTGGCGCACCCACTGAAGCCATAACAGGTGGAGCGGGGGGGAGGGGAGTGCTGTGCTGTGAGGATAACTCCAGCCCTCCAGGAACCACCGTGAGCAGATGAACCTCAGGCCTAGGCCCACAGCAAGGTAACCTTGGACTCAACAGCACTTGTGGGCGAGATACGACATGAAGAGCATCTGAGCGGTAAGTACCACTAGTTCCAGGAGCGAGTGTCCCCACCCAGGGGGCACTGTCACCTCTCACCTCCAGTTCTGTTTCTGTTACTGAAGAAAACGTCAGCTCAGAAAACACTCTGAACATCACAATGTAAGCACGCTACAAAGCAAATGCTCAGGAGACACTGTAGCAACCCACTCTGTGTGCACGGGGGCAGGAATGAGGGCATGAAAGGCAAAAGTGAGAGCAGTTTTCATGGGGGATTCCAAAGTCAGCTGCCTATGGAGGCCAGAAAGTGAGCAAAGACAAATGCAATTTATGGTCATCAAAACACAGGGAAGACAGGAGGCCTACACCCCATCAACTCAATTCCATTTCCACCAAATGGGAATAAATAACCCTCGTGTTGTCTGATAGATACTTAAGAAGAAAAACAAAGGCCCACGTGTATGTCTGTGAGGGGTGATCTAATTACTGACTGCTGGGCACTAACTTCAAAGCATTTGTAAGCATCTCAGCACCAAAAGTCTACCTGCCCTCTGCCCACAATTCACCTGCCCACTTAGGCTCCCAGGCTGGTAGGTTCCCCCTGATTTCAAATAACAACCAAATATATTTGTTCTGACTTTGCTTTCTGCTCTGCTGTCAGTTCTATGGGGACAGTTACTTTCTTGGTTCCAGTTTTCCTCCACAAAGATTTCATGGAGGCACATCAAAGATGCCACCCCCTGCTCTCCCTGTTCCCCTAGACCTCAGTCCTTGTTCACGCCTCCCCTGTCCTGTCCAGGGCATGTTGGGGAGAACCTAACCAGCCTACAATAGGGGCAGACACGGAGACCCCCTCCTTTTGGTGCAGTATGGGCAACCCACCCCATCCCACAACACCCCCACACAACAGAGATGGCTTATAAAAACAGAGGCAAAATGTGGGATGCGCGAGGGAGAATTTCTCTAGCATCCATCAAGGAAGTGCACCAAACCAGGGGGTCAGAGTTCTCCCCTCCACATGTGTGAATGCAGGCAACACGCTCATCTTCCTCTACATAAAAGGAGACAGTGACATTATAATTCTCTCCCTCCCACGTAAGTCGATGCATAAGGATGCTGCGAAAAGTTCTAAGCACCCTGCAGACCAGAGGGGCAATTCCTAAATGATGATTCTATTCAGTGAATGAATCTAAAGGGTTTTCTTTGCATTCGCTGATATAGGAACAGAAGAAAATACAAGAAAGGCATGGTAACTTATGCAGTGAACAGCAAACCAGGTCTTTTCGACACTGTTAATGTGGAAAATGAAACAGAAAAAGACTCAAGTGCCTGGGGATACAGAGGCTTTGCTGAAGCCAATCGGCTACAGAGCAGTTTGATTTGTGGTGGAAGTTCTCCCCCTAGAGGTTGAGGAGTAAAGTGCAGCCGGGGCTGCTGTGAGGTCTCACTTCAAGGAAGCACTGTCTGAACCACTGCCTGGGTCATTCTCTTCCTCACCATCACCCATCTTTCCCTTCCTCTTACATACTAGAATCTTCCATCATGGAAAGTCCTTTCTCTGCTCCAAATATGTCCCATCTAACCGACTATCTTATTTCTCCTAAATATTTGAGAAGTGAACCGATGAATCACTGGTCTCACCATTCCTTTTTAATGCAATTGGCTTCCAACTCTTAACATTTTATGGAAACTGCTTTTTTATTTTTTGGAAAAGCCACTAACTGCTAGCATCTCAATTCCAAAACCTCAGTTCCAAGTATTCTTATGTTTGGGCTAGAAGTGACTGGTCACTCTGCCCTGGATTCTGAGGGCTTTCAACTCCCAGAGGTTACAGCCACGTGTCTAACTGGACATTCTTCCTTAGTGTTTCCTTATCAAATCAGCGTCAATAATTCCAAAACTAAACCCACCCACATAACCCCATGAAATCATTTATTCCTGTGAGAGGACCTTATCTTTCTCTCTTCTTGGTTCACCCAAGATAAAAACTTGGAAGTCATCTTCGATACACCATGTTCCCATGTTCTCAGCGGCCACTTTGACAGTGACCATCAAACATTTTCCCCACTACTTTTCATCCGGGCTAAGATTAACCTGAAATCAGAACTAGCAGAACTGCCTTCTCCCTGGCGTCCTAACTCAGGACTCTCTCTTCTTCAACCCATCCCAGGTGTGGGCCTGCTAATCCTAAACGGCCTGTTTGGCCACCATTTTTTGTTACCTGCAGTTCTGCATTCCTATACAAGGTCAGAACTGCGCAGTCAGTCAGTCATAGGAGCCAAACCTTACAAGTCACCTTTCAAATCAACCAAGAGCAGAAAGCTTGAGCACCCTGGGAAGGGTATGCAACATGAGGTATGACTGGTAATTCCCCGGGGGCCATTGACTTCTGTACGACAAGGGACCCAAGAAGCTGATCAGTGAAACACCTTGTTAATCAGATTGAAACCATGGCTGAGGGTGCAATCTAGGGCTTGATCTCAATGACAATACCGGGTCATCGAGCAGATGAGGAGCACCTGGAGGGCAGATTTGAAATCTCATGCTACAGATGACAGAGCACATTTTCTAGCTTCACCCCTCCCTCTTCTCTTTGTCCTCCTCCTTACAAGAGATGCTGTACGAGTACTCCATCAATAAAAAGGCCAGGGTCTTGCTCTTCGGCAGCATCCTGCATTTTGCAGCCTGCTCCACGACTCCCGTTCATCAGTGGGGTGTCAGCAACGCAACACCCAGGTGTTGCCTCTGACTAATGTCCAATTCTGTTTACTTCCTGTTCAAAAGGCTTCAAAGGTTTACTCTGATCACGGACATCAAGGGCCTCTCAGCTCACCACTACACAAAGCCTTCCGCAAACTACTCCCCTCACATTTATCCCTGAACACATTTCTGTCTCCTCCCTTCTGAAAGGGGCCACCCACCACACTGACCGGTCCCTCTTAACATTCCATTCTTCCTCTGCCCCCACCCCTTCATTCACACCACTCCCTGCCTTCAATGTCCAACCTCTCTATGGCAAGTACAGATGGCTGAAGTTTTTAAGAGATAATTAGGAATTCAAAATTTTTAAATGATTCCAGGAACCATTTGTGATCACCCTAACAGCCAATTACAACACAGGCATAGCCAAATTATTGATCAGTAAATTAATGATATGCCACATTTACTCATTTTGCAACTTGTCCTAAGAAAAAGCCATGATCCTTTCTAGGCATAACCCAGCCACCGGCTCACAAACCCAAGTTCAATAATCATATTGAAAATGACTTACACTTTACCTTTTCTTTTGGATTCCACTCCAGCTTGGTTATAGAAATTAGTGATGCACAGGCAATCACTGAAAAAAGGAAATTGTTAAGGAAACTGCAAAAGATAGGTCCTTTACTGTTACTGTAACCGGGCTGAGTCCAAAGTCCAGTAAAGGTGGTGCCCTGGAGGGAGTTTGCTAATGAGAATGAATAGCCCCAAGGGAAAATGCTAAGTTTGCAGTTTGGGGTGGAGATTCTGATGAGAAATAAAAGGGAGCAGGATGGAGAGACAGAAGAGGCACAAGGAGCAGAGACAGGTGAGGAAGCTGCACTGGCCTGGACTGACTGAGACAGATGTGGGTGAGAGACCCGCGGGGAGGTGACTATGGCAACATGGATCTTGGTTTTGCTTTTGCTCTTTAACTCCCAAAATTGTCTGGCTGTTTCTGACCCTTTTCTGTGGGTCCCTGCCGAAAGGTGTTTTAAACTCATGGCAGGCTTTCAGGCCTTGCCTTGGGTCAATCCCATTTAGGTGGACTTTTACCCATCACGAGGTGATGGGTAACTTTGGGTGCTTAGTTTAAAAATTATATTCTTTGTCTTTTCTGTATTATTACACTCATTGTATTAAAGATTCTTTTCCATTTAAGGACATACATGTTTTGTCCTGATGTGGTGGATGGCAGAACCTATTTAAAATGGGCAGGTTTGGGGGTTCTGGGGGTGCCCCTCTCCCTGCCCTGTAACATTATGACTAGATTAGTCTTCTACTAATAGAATAATTGCATAGTGTCCAAATGCCCTCACTCATACCCAATAGGATACCTATCAAAAATGCAGAAAACATGTTGACACTGAGATATTGGAACCCAGTGCTCTGCTGGTGGGGATGTGAAATGGCACAGCTGCTGCGGAAACCAGTATAGAGGTTCCTCAAATAACCAAAAATAGAACTGCCATATGATCCAGCGATTCCACTTCCGGGTATTTACCCCAAAGATTTGAAAGCGGGTCTCGGAGAGGTTTCTGTCTACCCACCCTCGTCCACAGCAGCGCTGCTCACAACAGCAAAATCCAAGTTCCATCTGTGGGTGGGATGGGGAAGCAGAAGGTGGTACAGGCAATGGACTCTTGTTCAGCCTTCAAAGGAAGGCTTTCTGCCGCGCACCGTCCTCTGCTACAGTATGGGTGAACCTTGAGGGTGTTAAGCTAAGTAACGTAAGTTGGTCACAGACAGACACCCACTGAGTGATTCCACTTGTATGAGGTACTGAATCAAAATCCCACAGACAGAAAGTAGACATGTTTGCCAAGGACTGGGGCCTGGGTGAATGGGGAGTGAGCGTTTAATAGGTATAGATTTGGGGTTTTACAAGATGGACAGAATTGTGGAATGGATGGTGAATGTACTTCATTTAACTTAACCACACTTAAAAAGGGTTAGGATGTTAAGTGTATTTTGTTATGTGTATTTTAACACAATAAAGAAAAAAAATGTTAGTACCAACATTTCTGCCTGTAATTTCAAACCTTCAGTTCCATGGTGACAGGAGTTATGCATTCAGTCTTCAGCAGACCCCTTCAGGTGTGTGTGTGGCAAAAAAAAAAAGGGGGGAAGGGGCAGAGAAAACCCAGGTGAAACAAACTTGGTGTCCGTGCCCGGAAATCTCACAGCCTTGTTGGGCAAATTCCAGGGGAAAATGCTGGAGAGAAAAGAACAGGATGAGTTGGGGGGAATCACTGAGTCCCAATGGGAAGGAGGTTTCATGGAGTTGAGCTAAGTCTCAGTGGTGAAGTATGAGGAGCCCGCCAGAGCCAGAAATAGGACGCCAACTACATGCTCACTGAAAATGTTCTATGATAGTAGCCACGGTTTTTAAAACTAAAATGAAGTGAAATGAATTTGCATAATTTATTTTATCCTACTATATATATACAACACCTTATTTCAACATGTAAGAATACAAAGAATTAGTGAGATTTATACTTCAAGTCCTTGAACCCACTTACAGCACATCTGCATCTGACTTGCGGTGTTTGAAGTTACAGGACGGCCACATGGGCCAGTAGCTACTCCCTGGACCGAGGACTCACCCTAGCGGGACAGAGCGGAGAAGGAGAACCCAGGGAAGAGCCTGGGCTAAAGCAGGGAACAGGCAGCAGCCAGGCTCAGGGCAGAAAGTGTGAAAATGAATCTGAAAAAACAGCCTGTCCCAGCCCACATGTCCTGAGCAAGGGAGACTGTACTTAGTGCCGTCAGCAATCTGGGGAAGGTTCTGGAGCTTTAGAAGCCTGGACCAAGAGAGAGAACTATGGGGATGACTTCAAAGTGGGATGCTATTGACCTCATTCTGTGCCTCAGTTTCTTCAGGAGTCAGATGAGGTTGTTTCACGGTAAGGAGAAACAAGGGCATTTTAGACATTTGAAAACCTTTGTAAGGAATATAAATATCATGTTAATGTTTAAGACAAGAGACTTTGACGTGGATGAATTTGTTTGGGTTTATGTGATACAGGGATGTTTCTGTTTGGGGGTGCTAGCCCTTGGTTCACAAGAAGCTCCTAGAAATGGGAACTATTAATATGTGAAGACTCAGGGGTTGGAAATATCTATTTTGCTGAAACACTGATTTTAATATCTAGGAACGTGTTCAAGCTTGAAAGCAAGAGAAGAGTGCCTACTCCAAGAAACTGCTTCTGATACCACAAACACCTCAACTGTAATTTTTTCAACTAATAAAAATTTTTTACCCTCACTCCCCATTCACCCAGATCCCAGCCCTTGGCAAACATGTCTATTTTCTGTCTGTGGGATTTTGATTCAGTACCTCACTAAGTGGAATCACTCAATGTGTGTCTGTGACCAACTTAGTTACTTAGATTAACTTCCTCAAGGTTTACCCACAAGCCAATTTGATATTTGAAGTGAAAGCAGGATGTCACATTGACTTTAATCAATAAAAAGGACCAGGATTTCAAGAAGGAGCTATCTTAGGAACCAGAGCATATATTTTCTGGTTGCTAAATTTCTCAATTCTAGAACTTGATTCCTCTGTTTAGAAATTTTATACTTAAAGGTCTTTTTCCTGAAGATGAAAAATACCATACTTAGATGTCACATTTTTAAAGTGACTTCAATTTTAAACAAAATTAACAGGCAACAAATCAGAGACATCTCTTAGGGGAGAAGGAGGGAGGGGGATCAAAACAGAAGAGGGAAGTCTGGTGGTCAGGGAACACACCAGCACATTCCTGGGGATACCCTAGAGGGACTAGTCATGGAGCAGGTTTGCAAGGCAAGACTCAGCTGCCCAGTGAGCAGCCTCTTGCTGTTTATCAGCAGTAGCACACTGTGTGACTGATTATGTGACAATGGCGGAGGAGCAGGGTCCAGGGGAGACAAAGGGTAATCAACTTTATGGGGGAAGGGGCGGGGGAGACATGTCAGCCATGCATACAAGGAGGACTTCCTGAGTAGGTACTTGGTGTCACTTCTGAACTACTCCCAGACCACCTACACAATCAGTCAACAGCTACCTGGGAATCCCCAGCTGCCTCGTGACGTGGGTCACTGTTGTAAGGCCATCAAGCAGGAGTGCCTGATCCAAAGCCTTTACACACACATGGTGCACAGAGAGGCCAGACACACACAGGTGCAGAGGCCCCAAATGGTAGAGAGGCCACAGGGAAGAGCACAAGGGACTCTGGCGATGGTACACGGGTGACATGGCGGGGGAATGTTATGGGGACGACACCTGAGAGGAGAAAGCAAACATTGTACAAAAATGAACGATGATGTAAAACATATACAAATAAATAAGTTTAAAATTCTAAAAAAAAGAAAAAGAAAATCAATGTAATATTCCAAGTAAATTAAATAAAGGGGGAGAAATATGATCATCTCAAAAATCATAATAATAAAATGACTTCTATTTTAAGAAATGCAAAGCTTAATATCTAGAAGTCCCTGGTGTGTTTTCACTCAAACTTTCCCACTTTATGCAAAACCAGGTTTAAAAAAAAATGCCACTAATGAACCAGTCCCTGCCGACTGTCCTCTGGTCTGACAGTAATCACCACTGTTAATGACTCTGCAGCTTTCTCTGATACCACCACAGATGGTATTTCGAAAGATGGGGAATTTTCCATCCTAAAGACCACAGTTTCTTTTTCTAAATTTTCTTCATTAA
Source organism: Scalopus aquaticus (assembly GCA_004024925.1). NCBI lineage: Eukaryota > Metazoa > Chordata > Mammalia > Eulipotyphla > Talpidae > Scalopus > Scalopus aquaticus. The sequence continues at coordinate 283,852 of PVIJ01000181.1, forward strand.
GTGCCTCTTGAAATTGTTCACGAAAGAGACAACAGGCCCAAGATGGAGTCACTTGAACTAAGCTCAGCATGACCAGACTTAATGCCCCTCCCAGGAATGGAATCGCCTCCTGGGCGCTGGTAAGGTCGTCTGCCTGAGATCCTTGGATCCCTAGAGGAGGGTGAGCGCCCACAACAATCTGCTCCGCTCCCATCTTCCTCACCCTGCCCCCTTCTGCCCACAGGTTTTCCATCTTGTACAGCTGCCTGGATGCCCTTTCTACTGCTAATGGGAAGCTACCCAGTTCATGAGTCCTTGAATAAAACCAATAAGATATTTAAAATATACTCCATTGAATCTTTTTTAAAAAGCAAGCCTGCACGTCCTTTAAAAGTTAGAATATACAACCAGGATAAGTCCTTATTTTTCTTTTCACATTGTCGAGTTAGAAAAGTGAAAATTCACTTTCAGTATTAAATCAGTGATAAAAAGAAAGATTAGAGGCATTTTTACTTGACTTAGGAGTAAATTATATAGCGCTTTTAAAAAACCTTTAACATGAAGCATGACATGAGACCGTTTTATCACCTACACATGGAAAGAGAGGAGCGTTGGCTGCTTAGGACTTCACGGGGCTTTTACTTCAAGCATAATATCAATATTTGGTGTCTTTAGTCAAGCACTGGAAGGAAAAATAAATATTTTCGCATGGCCCATGAAATGACCCTTAAGAGGAAAGCAAACAGACTCGAGTTCTCTGACATTTTTCCATTCTCCTTCACACCATTCCCCCACTGAAGAGTCTTTTGATCTAATCAATGTTGAGACATTTTCTTCACAATTTACACTTTTCTCCCAACTGTTCCTGTGAAGCAGGTGGAAATTTGCCTATTAACGTTTTCTTTTGCATGCTTTTTTTTGGGTGGGGGGTGAGGACAGAGTGGGGGTGGTTCAAGCTTGCAAGGACTCTGACAGATGTGAAAAGGATACTGGGGATGACAGCTGCGCAGGAGACGGCGGAGATGGCCATCCGTATGTGGCATGTTAACAGGCTGTTCCACTGGGGACACGATTTGTAAGAGATGATGGACTGTAGGAGCGTGTACACGACACCGCAGACAAAGGCTAAGAGGGCACCGCCGTCGTGGACCACGGGGACAGCTAGCTCCTGGAGAGAAGGTCACAAATGTGCCGTTACTCCGCACGAGTCTGTCCTGCATCCGGACAGCACTCACCCGCTCTGGGCTGCTAAGGCCATCGGTCATCACAGAAACACCTGCCGCTCCTTGGAAGCTGCGGCTGCTTGCAGAAGACCACGGAGGAAAAAGCCTTCCAGAGGCTGAAAGAAATCAAGAGGCGACATAGACAAGGACAGAAAGACATCTTCCTTGGGAGTGGGAGAGAGCTGAGTAGGGTGGGCTTGGAGTCTGGGCGACATGGATACAAGAAATCTTAACTCCACCAAGGGACTCTGTGACCTTAGGTGAAAACCTCAGTTTCTGTTATCTGTAGAATGGGCATAGAGTAATTTCTGCCTTGCTGGTCTGCAATGCAGATTATAAGATAAACTTCATACACTAGTTCCAGGAAGGTGCCCAGGGTGGCTTGGAGTTTTCACATTCTCTGTTCTTCAATAATCTCTATTTGTCTCTCCCAAGCCACCCCAAAATGAATACACATAGCTAAGGAAAAACACCCCTCTTGCCATACTGAGGCAAGTTCAAGTTTCCAAGCCCAGTTCCTCTAAGGAGATGTTCAACCTGAAGGAAGCTCCTCTACCCAGTCCAGCCAGAAGATCTGGTGTCAACCCCTAGTGATAGGGCTGCTCATGACGACCCATGGAGGCTCCCTTTCGGCTCCACTCCAACGTGCAATGGACACCTACCTTCGTGTATGGAAAATGACATTTAGATAGAATGATTCTCTGCTTAGACTTAGAAACACCAGCTTTGCAAAGGGGAAGTGAAAGTATTGTCAAAGAGAGCCTAGTTTTGGCTCCAGACTCCTAGTAACACCAACTCACTGTCCACACCCTTTTCCTGGATTTTCCTTTGATCGATGAACTCCACATTTCCCCTGCACCAGTGTTATGCTTCCAGATTGTTCAAAAAGAAACTGCTATTCATGTTTTGTTCTCCACTTGGGAAAGTAAGATGTAATTTTTTTTTAAAGTTTTAACTTACTTGCGAAGGAAATTTATTTCTTGGTATTATATCTCAGAATGTAAGGAAAATTCTACTTCTTGATCTGAGTTACGCTTAAATATGACTGCATTACCCTTATGCAACAAGGCTTATCAACTCTTCAATTATTAGGTCTAGATTCTATACATATCTAAGAGACCTACTATGGACACATAGATTTAGGGAAGTTACATATGAAAAATAAAATACATTCCATGCCTTTCAAAATACTTTAAGTACTAAAAGGATTAAAGAGAATGATCACTGAACTATAACTCACATTATTTTACCACAATTACACAACATGGCGACAATACTGAAGGGGAGATCCTACATTTCTAAAATACAAATAATGATGTAAACCAATATTAACTCAATAAAAAATGAAAAATAAAATGCTATTTCAAATTCAAAAAATAATAATGCAAAAGAAATAAAATCATTATCTCAAAAAGATATTAACACCCACATGTTCACTGCAACATTATTTACAATAGTCAAGACATGGAAACAATCCAAGTATTAATTGATGGAAAAATAAAGATAAGGTAGTACACAGTCACACGCATCATTTAACAACAGGGATATGTACTAAGAAATGCACTGTTGGCAATTTCATTGTTGTGTTAACATCATACAGTCTACGTACACAAACCTAGATGGTATAGCCTACTATACACCCAGGCTATCTATAGGAACCACTGTTTGTCTGTGAAGTCCATCACTGATCTAAATGTCATTATAAGTGTCTATATATAATGGAATATCACTCAGCCACAAAAAAGAAGGAAATCCTGCCATTTACAACACAGATGGACCTTGAAGGCATTATGCTAAGTGAAACAGGTCAGACAGAGACAGACAAATACTTTATAATCTCAATTAACGTGGAATCTTAAAAAAACAAAAACTTGAACTCATAGAGAGACTAATCAGTGGTTGTCAGCAGCAGTGAGTGGGTGATGGGGGTGACGATGATCTAAAGGTAAAAATTTCCAGCTGTAACTTCTGGAGATGCAATGTACAGCACAGTGATTATAGTTAACTATACTGTACTATATAATTCCGAGTTGCTAAGAAAATAGATCTTGAAAATTGTTATCACTAGAAAAATAATTTGTAACAATATGAGGAGATTAATGTTAATTCATTGTGGACCATTAAGCAATATATGTATGTATAGAATTATTAAATTGTACACCTAGACTAATATGATGTTATATGCCAATAGCTGAATAGAACTGGGAAAATTATTATACAAATAATAAATATTAAAATAATAATAGAATTAAGAAAAATAAATCACTTTCACCCCTTGAATGTTAGGCATATTTGGGAAAGTGAAAATAAATAAAAGGCAAAAAAAAATCTACTGTTAATGTAATATTTTCAGGAATAATCTCCTAAGAATCCCCATTATTTCCATTCTCCATTCTTTTTCCCACTAAATAAATCAACATCTCAAACTTTCACGTGTTTTCCCTCCCTCTAGCAATATCAGGGATTTTGCTCCTTTCAACCTTGGACAATTCAACATATCTTTTAGGATCTTAATCTGCAAAACATTATGGGTTCCCATATTAATGCTGACATTATCAGATCAAAAGTCTCTGATGCAACCGGAGTTGAATTTGTTCAACTTTGGCCTTTTCCAATGTGAAGAGCACATGCTCTTCAAAGTTGTCTTTTAGAAGGAAAATTATTCTCAGAGCACACGTGAATTTTGGATGAAGGATGAGATGAAAACCTAGCACCCTTTTTGGATCTTATTTGAAACTCTCATTAATTTAGAAGACAGCAAAGAGAAAACCAGAACATTGAGAGGGACAGGCCTTGGAAAATTTGTCTTTTTCAAAGGGAGGCTTCTCGAAGGACAGTAAAGCTTTGACAGAATCCAGTGAGGACGTACCAAAGAGCAGCCGTCCCACCCACTTTTTCAGGAAAGAGGCTGATCTGTGCAAGGCATTTCTGAGGAGGAAGCCCGCCTGGGGGTCTAGGCTGCCTCCTGCCCACACCTCCCTAATCTAGAGCTAACAGGGAATTGGTTTGCTCGCGGTTTCCAGTGGCTTACAATCATCGTGGTCTGGCCATCGAGCAAGGAAGTTATAAAAATGATTTATGGGAAAAAGGTTAAGGCAAGTGCTCGGCTCCCAGGGAAGTGAAAGATTCCATTTCTGGATTTTGTAAAGATTTAATCACTTCATGGGATCCTTCAAGAGCACCAAAAGTTCGAGTATCTATCTAGACTTTCTTGCTGAAGTTAAGTCTACCCTATACGGTTTAAAATTCGACCTCTATCACTTTCGACGTTGAGTTGTTCAGAAAATCAAGTCATAGGCTACCATTTGGTGTGTGCTTTGCCCATGGAGGGATCGTGTCCACACTCTGTGGGACAAAGTCTATCATTCTGAGTCTTCCCCTCACTGCTTAACTATCCCCCCACTGTTTTTTCTAATGCTAGAGCTGTGAACTCTCAGTGCTATTTTCTCACAGAGATGTCCGCAGGCTGCTTTGTGGAAACTCTTTCCCACAAGTTCTAGAAAGACCTTTTCCACTCAAAGGCCATTTCTGTCTTTCGAGACTCATGACCTTGGACACATAGTAACCTCCCACCACCTTTAAGTGGAGATAATAATATTGCCTACTTTCTAAGGTTGTTATTAGAAGTTAATAAATCAAGGCATATTTTCATAAACATGCCTGTCATATGGAAAATTTTCAAAAAGGCCAATGTTAGGAAACAGCTATACATACAATCCTGAGTCTCCACCATGGGATAAACATCACAGACAACCATGCATCGAAGCATGTTTGTCTCACTGCCTCACGGAGGGACCGCCAGAGAAGAAAAGGAACATGGAGCAGAAGCATATTCGGTCCACAGAATGCCCTCCGTGATGTTATTCGCTTGCTTCAGAGAGGCCACAAATTTGGCTCTCCTCTGGCTTCCAGTGTTAACAAGGGCACCGCCCCCCTGCTGCTGCTTCAGAGGGCAGGCAAGTATCTCAGCAGCCACTCAAGCAAAGGCTCACATCCTGCTGTCAAAACAAGCATCTCAGGAGCTCCTCCCACCTCCAGTGCAAGGAAAGCGAAGAGGAGCCCTGGGCAGAACGGAAAGTCAGCCTGGGGTAGTTACCTTTCTGTGGGTGACAGAGACCACAAGGGGTGAGACTCTCCTGATAAAATGAGGACGACCAAGTGCAACTGCCGCTACTGTCAGCGCCTCACTGATTCCTGGCAATAACGCTACGAGGTGAGTGCTGTATTACAGTCAGTATTCATTTGAAATACAACAAACATTTGTAAAATGTTAAGTATTGTTTCCATTGACAAAAAGGACTCAGGCCTTCCTGAAGGGAGACCTTGGCGCAAACAGGAATCCACAAATCAGAATAAAACAAGTAGGTATCTTTTTTCTCCCAAACACTTGGCAGTGAGACTTTATTGAGGAGACTCCACAGCGGTTAATAAGCTGATTGTAAGCAAGTGATTTCACCTCCATGGCCCTGTATCTTCATTTGCAAAAGGGAGCAATTAGAAGCTGAACTTTGAACTTGAAGACCGGAAGTAAAAGGGTAGAACTGGTAAACAAACACACACACTCATGCTCACAAATGTTTTCACGCTCGGTGAAATCATGACGACTGAAATAGTCTTCCCGACACAGCAAACCCATTGGGAACACAGGGCACCACAGAGCCTGTAGCCTTATTCAAACCCACTTGCTTATAAACACGCACCCTCATGTCTCCCAAGTTCCAGATGGGGCCGACCTGCAAAGGTTAAAGATCACTTTCTAAAGAGCAAACTCTCCCAATCATGTGAACCCATCAATTATTGGATAGCCACCCAGGTTCCTGGGGCTCTTGCTTCTCTCCTGCAGACACATACACTCCATCACCCCCAGCCTTTGAGAAAGTCTCAGATCATACCTGGAAATTCGCGACAATGCCCATTCCAATGCAGCCCACCAGTCCAAGGACCAGTGACACCAGGTTAAAAACAGGAGTGCTGAAATAGCTGGTTTGATTTTGCTTCTCTACTATTTTATATCTTGTATACATCGTGGCTGCACCTGAAAGAGACACTTTGGTGAATTTTTATTATTTGACATTTTAGAATGAGAGATATAGGCGTGGCTTTGTGTGGCTTCATGAAAATTTGCATTTTCAAAGTCCTGGTTATTATCATCTACCCACTCACCCACCCCATCCTGTCTGTCTTACTCTCTGCCCAGTGAGGACACACACACCAACTTTTGACATAAATGTTGTTTATTGTATGTGTATTGTTCTGTGGTTGCCTTTTTCCCCCCCACTTAAACATGTACCATGTGATCTTGTCAGTTCAGTACAAATAGATCTACTTCGTGGTTTTAGGGGTTCTCATCATGGTATTTGGGGAGAGACCTATTTCTTTTCATCATTCTCCTATTAAGGGGTTTCTGTATGGCATCTGTGTTTTTCCTATTATAAACAATTCTCAATGAACATCCTTGTGTATGGAAGTCTTTGCATATTTTTGGGTGCCTCTGAAAGACAAATTCTTAAAAATAGTATTATGAGGTCAAATGAAACCATGCACAATTAAAATGCTGAGAAATAGCTCCAAACTGCTCCAAGACTATAGTAGTTTATGCTCCATCAGCAGGGCTGATGGCAATTCAGTACACCCTTGCCTTTTTAATTATTGCCAATCTAATGAATGAACAGTAGCAACTTGCTGGTTTAATTTACATTCCCCCCCCACCACCACCACTTGTGAGATTCAGCTACTTTCAGCATGCCTGCTGGTCATTTGCATTTTTTCTGGGAATGACATGCTTTTAACTTTTTTTCTTATTTTGCTCTTGACTTTCTCTTCATTTTAAATTTATAGTTGTTCCTAACAGTTATACCTATTAACCTATTGTCTGCTACATATATTAGAAAATTCTTCTGGTCTGCTTTTTGTCTTTTAACTAGGTTTCTTATATCTTTCATCACTGAGAAGTTTTAATATTTTTTAATCTACTCAAATCTGTCCAGTTTTTCCCATTTAGCTTGTGGGTTTTGTGTGAGCTTAGATAAATTTTCCGTCCTATGGTTTTAAAAAATATTTTTCTATGATTTAATCCTCTTACAGATTTGCTGTTCATGTTTAGTTCTCTAACTGCTACTGGTTTTTTTTGTTTGTTTGTTTGTTTTGGTTTTGGTTTTTGTGAACACTATGTGGAGGGTATTAAAGTTATGTTTTTCCAAAGGGCTAGTCAATTAACCAAACACCATTTATTGTTTTGAAGAGTAATTTGTTGATCAAGTGTAACCTCAATGACAGCAGGTTCTTGTCTATCTGCTATTGTGGCCCCAACATCACATAGCCTATTATTATTATTATTATTATTATTATTCAACTACTTCATTATTGAATATGGAATAAATGGGTAGCTGTCAAAATTTTAGATCCAGATTTCCTTTAATTCAACAAGTTCATCTTTTAGAAAAGTCATAAATATGCAAAAATATATTTAAAAGGATGTTCACTCCAGGACTGTAAATTATAAAATCAGAACCTCAATATTTAACAATGGAGACTGATCAAATTATGATCCAGTCCATGGCATGGATAGCATACATATGTTTAAAGGATAAAGTAGATTTCTATGCATAGCACATGATCATATTTTGCTGAATTTAAAAAAAGAGACTAAAAGATGATAATATATCAAAGACTATTTTAAATAAAGATATTCGTGTCAGATTCTGTCTTGCCTCAAAGCAAAAAGCCATATATATCATACTAGTTGTAAAATCCCCTGTCTTATATCTGGACTCTGGGCAAGGATGGTGTACGATAACCCTGGGATTGTTTCATTCTGATTTCTATTTCTGCTTGCTCAACTCCAAAACCTTGGGAAGAGACGACCACAGATGGGTGATGGGGTGAAGCTTTCTATCAAGTAGGGCAAACAAACCCCAAAGCAGTTAAGTCACAAAAATGCAGTGCAATGTGATGTGATGCAACACAACACAACACAACACGACAGAATACACTGTTTACATGACAAGCGCCTGACAATTTAGGCAGGGGATTATGAAAGGACAAGAGAAAGCACTCTACATCTTACATTTCTATACCCAGTTCTCCCCATAGGACACTAAAATTGGCTCACGAGGCTGTCCCTATCAACTGCAAACTCAGGTACATTTGAGGAATTAGAAAGAAAAATCATACCGAGTGGGAGATAAACTATCCCTTACTTCACCATTCCTCTTCCTCTACCAGCACCTTAGCCAAGGTGCTTCAGTGAGTATCCAAGACCCCTGGAGTGCTAGTTCACAATGCATATTCTTGGGCCCCACTCCCAGGGGTTCTGAGTAGACGTGCAGTGTGGCCCAGAACATGCATTTTAACCAGCACTGCAACTGATTTCCATGGAGTTGCCTTCAAACACATTTTGAGAAACATGAACTTATGCAGTATGCGTCTTTAACTTACACAAATGCTTTGCATATAAATCACAATTTTAAAAAGTGAAATAACATTTTAAAATCCACTTCAAAATCCTGTGGCAAATTACCACATGAAGTGAGGAATAATTCTATCATGCGGCCATCAGTCACAGTGATAGCACAAATTTACAGCTCTCAAGGTTGTACTTTGAATAATTTACATACACCAAAAGTAAACCCTACTCTGGACTGGGTGTAATGACACATCACGGAGGTTCATCAGTGATAACAAACCTGCACGCTGGTGGGGATGCTGATAATGAGGGGTCGCTAACTGGTGATTGAGAGACAGGGGCAGACATCAGAAATTTCTACCTTTCACTCGATTTTGCTATGAACCTAAAATTGTTCTAAAAAATAAAGCTGCTAAAGTAAAAAATTATGCACAAACTGTAAGTAACATATCGATCTCACTTCACTTGGGATTTATAATCATGATTGTGTACTTACCAAGAAATGCAGAGAAGTTTATCATAAATCCAAATATGCCACTCTCTGGAGGTGTTGTTCCTGTATCACTGAGAAAGAAACGTCCACATTATTAAATAGGAATTCAGGGCAACAAGTAATAATCGGCAGGTTTTATACTGTATTTCTTCTAGGTATTTGACCACTTTCAGTTCCAAAGAGTTGGCCTGATTTTGTGCTAGGAAATTTTTATTTGGCTCTATTTTTTCTATCCTGAGTGATTATATGTAACTTTTCCATTGTAAAAAGTTAGGAAATGTTTAAAGTGGATAGCAGTGGCTGTTCTCAAATGATGAAACCCAATAAACTGGATTGTGTTCACTCTCGGTGAAGAACTGTGACTATTTTGAAAAGAAAAATAACTGATCTAAAATACATTGAAAAACTTAAGAGTAGGATATTAAAGATACACCCTTTTCATTTTTTAAAGTTTGATTTACGCGCAAGAGTGGACACAGCTGAAAATATGATGGGAAGCTAAGCTATATTATTAATCCCCATTATTACTTTTTGAAACGATAGGGTATTGAAAGCATGTTAATTGTAGTTGATGAAATAGTTTAACAAAATACTTTCTATAAAACGTTTTTCAGAAGCAGCCCATGAAAACATTAATCACAGGAGCTAGAAAGTCGAACATGGTTGACATGCTGTTTTTAACCCACTAATATCATGGTTTACATTTTTAACCCTTTCAAGCTGCTTCTGTAAAGCAACAGTTTAAAACTGATGTCAGAGAGCCCCTCCCCCCACCCCCATGAAACAACCTGTACCAGGCTTAAGTATTTCCATATCCAAAAACAGCTCTGAACTATAAGCACTGAACAACCACATTATGTTGAATGTACTTTGAAATGAATGACTTCAAAATGAATAATTACACAAGAGTCCTGTGTAAGCAGAGGGCAGGGGCCTTTACGTTTTGTAAACTCTTAACACTGAGTTCTTATAAAGAGGTGAATTCTCTCCCTTACCACAAATGCCGCTAATCCCTACTATTTCAATCTCAGCATCATTTGTGCCTGTGAGAATGTGAATGGTTTGGAATTTAACATTCCCACATGTCCTAAAAGTAACCATTTCATAGCACAGGAATGCTGGGGAGAAGGCCAGCCGCCCAGCCCAGCAAGCAACCTGCCCTCCTGAGTTGAGAAGCTGCCCTTCAGGTGGTGAGGGGCAAGAGGGCCCAGGAACCAGTAATGGGAAGAAGAAGGATCAGCTCATACGCTTGAGCAGCACTTTTGCCAGAAGACTCATTCTCACAGGGAAATGGAGTCTTTTATTCTTTGCCTCAGGGTATAAAAAAGCAGCCATCAGGTGAGTCAGTGGAGAGTACCTGTTACACCTGTCAGAGAGGAAATTGCCACCTACCATAAGACTCTTTCTTTGTCTGTGGAGAGAGGGAAGAAAACAAAGAGCAACGAGGAGATAGGGAGACATAACTGGGTGGGATGAAGACCATCTAACAGGAGAGAAGACCAGATCGAGGAAGCATCTGTCCAGTGACAGCAAACGAACACGTGTGTCAGAGGCCCAGGTATATCAAGGTTTCATATCACATCTCAGAATTTCAGAGTGGTATTTTATTAGTGATTAGCTGTACTTTTGAAATTATATAAGGAAAACAAAGCGCTCTGCAAATAGTCATCCCTTTTGTATTTGCTGAATGAATAGAAAGGGAAAATCAGCACTGGGGGGGAAAGTAAAGATACTGTAAGCGGGCTGAGTCAAAGTCCGGTGAACTGGCACCCCCTACAAGGGATTACTGTTAAAGGTGAATTGCAGCCAGGTGATCTGAAGCCCCTCCAGGTGGGCTTCGTGAGAATTCTGTGGTTGCAGGATTTTGCTTACCTAGGGCAGGAAGGCAGGGCCTAGGGGATTTTAAAAAGGAGCAAAAGGAAGAGGAACAGACAGACGCCATTATGTGAAATTAAAAGGAACCATTGTTATGAGGAGAGTCGGTAGCCCACCACGATGTGGGAATGAAGATTTAGGGCCAGAGACTTTGGAGGCTTTGCAAGTAGCTGAAGAAATCAGATAGACGCGAAAAGCGGGTGCCTTCTAAAATGTGTGCGTGCAGTCTGATGGGCCGTCTGGCCGCTGTAGCTGCTGTTTACAGTCTTGTTGGTCTAATGATGTGCTGGAGCATCAAGGTGGTTTTAAAAGCATTTTTAGTTGCGTCCTGTGTCGTCCTCGCAAGTTGGAACCTGCAGTCTGATCGGTACACGTTGGAAAGAAGATGCCATTGTGGCGGGAAAACTTCATCAACATAAGAAAGAAGACGCCGAGTTGAAATTGTGGCCTATTGTCTGGGAGACAAGTTCTATTTCAGCAGTGGCGGGAAGACGCCATCTTTATTACTCTTTTGGAACTTAAGGGACCGGACTTTATTTTAAGTAAGGTAAACGGCCATATGTTAACTTTAGTAACTTTTGTTTTACCTATGTTAATTTTAGTAATGTTTTGCCTTTCCCTGTTTGTTAAATAAATCCCAATGTTGTTTTTCCCTAAACCTGAGTAATTTTATAAATGTGGGCACGGGTGCAGAACCAATATAGTAACTGATAACAGTTGAGGCACTACTTTTGTCTAAGTTTACAAAGCCTCATTTTCCTGGTATCAATACCACTTATTGAGCATTACTATGTACCAGGCAATATCAGGAACTTATCATCATCGTTTATTTCAACCTCACAGCCCTCCAGTGGGTCCTACATCAACCCATTTTACTAAAGGCGAAAGTGGGTATTAGGTTACATATCTTATTCAAAGTCACAAAGCTATTAAATAGAGGAATCTAAATTCCAGTTGTTAAGAACAAAACAGCTAGCCCAAAATGAAGTGATTTATGCTAAGCCCTGAGTCACCAAACAGATACTTAATTAGAATTTTGGCTCTCCCCAAAATGTAATTTTAATGCCCCAGTCAATCAGGAATCTTCTGATCAGCATTGGTTCATTTGCCTGATAGATTCCTGCTCCCTTCTGCTTATAAAAGTCTTTCATTTTGTACAGCTCCTTGGAGCTCCTTTCTGTCTTCTAGATTGGAGCTGCCTGCTTCAAAAATCCTTTAATAAAGTCAATAGATCTTTAAAATGCACTCAATTGTATTTTTCTTAACACAATCCAGATATCTGACTCCCTGACATTCCAGCCCCAACTGTGCTCTATGAGCAAGCAAGGAACAAAAGAAACAGGAGGATTAGGGGTAGGGTAAGAGACTGAATACTGATACACTAGTAAAAGCTCTTGAGGGAAACCTTTGTGTAGCACAGGCCAGTTTCCATAGTGTAAATGCTCCAGCGTGTCAAAATTCAAACTACCAAAATGACATCACTGAACATGGAGTTAGGAAGAAATGCACACGATTGGTCTCAGGAGCACATACCAGTTGGCTCTTAAACCCGAAGACCAGAGTTCAGGTCACCTGTCACCACTGAATGCCAATAGAGACAGGAATTGAATCTTTAAGGAGCACTTTAATCAGATAGCCAGCAATCTGGAATGGGGGTGAGGGTAACACCCTAAAGCTAACACCTTAACATTTCATTTCCAGCTGGCTTTTTATGGTGAATTGAACAGAGAGAGTTCAGCAGTCAGCAGGCCTTCCCTGCTACCAGGAGCCGTGATGTCCAGCTCTGGAGCTCCTAATCACCCTCCTGGGCAGCTGGCCTCCAGCGTGTACTAGCATGCTGAGGCTGGTCCTCAGGTAGCACTGCTCTTTGCATTCCTCCAGATGTGTCCTTGGGCTGGAAAATTCACTCAGAGCAGAAAGGCCATAAACAACGTGTGCAGATTTCCTACCATGCAGTATCTTACCTGGTCTCCTCCTCCTCCCTAGCCCCGACCAGCTGCAGCACACCAGGGTAATGAACCATGGCAGTCACCTTTGTTGTATACCAGGAAGGTGTATCCTAGGCAAGACCTCGAACCTTTTCAAATGCCATAATTTAATTGTAACACATCTCTGACAAAAATTCACTACCATGGTAAATCTAAATTTCTTTTGGGATTACTGAGTCTACAGTTCCCTCCCCATCAATGCACGGTGTCTACATTCCTACGCTTGGTACTACAAACAGGTAGTGCCGATACTACAAAAATTCAAAAACTGGGAGAAATATTATTAATCTGCATTCATAACCAGATGTGAAATGCAATACATCTTTAACTTTTTGATGCAGTGCCTTAATTAACTATGAAATTAATTCACCCATCAACAAAATATTTATGAGACAACTACTGTGTTCTGACAATCTAAATCAAATTCCTCAGTCTATCAGGTAAGAATGGTCAGTTTGTGATTTATTTCCATTAAGTAACAAAATGGCGCCTATGTATAGTATAGTTGGTGAAAATTTGCTCAAGATAACTTCCCAAGCAGCAAGTGAAAATGTGGACATTTATAAGACATTTTAAGAATAGTAGTGGTTGCCTGTTATCACTAATAAAAATGAAATGCTCTCTTACCTTAAAATGTTCTTTTCTATCTTTCAGTCTCTGAGCTAACGTTACATCATGGACAAAAACACTGCATCACATCTTCCTGATATTGACATCCAGATGAGCATATGGCACCAAGTAGGTACCCTCTTTTTAATTTTTTTTTCACTCAACCTAAATGATCTCATTATGCAAAGGCAGTGGTATATAGTATTTGGTAGGCACAGCTATATTTGAATGCCCAATTAAGGAAACCAGTAGCCTCTCCACCCAACTCCCATCACAGGACTCAACACCAAGTGGCTTAAACAATATATTCTGACCTCACCCCAGCCCCCCCACCCACCTCCTCCTACCTCCTTGTAAATGAGTTACTTCCTGAAAACTACAAGGGAGATAAAGAACTAACTGCTCGTTTGCATGTGCTTTAGAAAGTACTGAGGTTGTTATGTATATATACAGATGTTTCTAGGGTAGGTTTTGCCTAGGAAGTCAGTTCACATCTATATTTTCTGTATTTTCATCTCAACAACTTAAACTGACCATGGAAAATTCCAAGTTGTAGGTCTAACATCCATCTCCAAACTAATGACGCTCAAAAGAATGAAAACAATGCAAGGAAGATCTGATGATAAATATAACCTGGGTCAAATGTTATTGTTGAAATCATCAGCCTGGAATCACATTTGAATGGAGGGACTGAGACGATAAGATTGTTTGATTCTCTTAAAATCCTAGCCCAATCCTTGAAGACTAATCAAGGCATAGAATCTAAAATCACGGCCCCTCTCATGGCCCAGGGGTTGAGTCTCAGCACTATCACCGCTATGGCCTGAGTTCCATCTCCTGCCAGGGAGCTACCCCCCATGTGGAGCAGCAGACCTGTCTTGCCTGTTGCTCCCCTCAGTAGTGTATTTCAGTAGATCCACCTGTTCTGCTCCCCACTCTGTCTCTAGTGAGTCCTCTCACCACCACCCCCTTGCACCTCTGGCCTACACCCCAGCTCTTCTGCACACACACACACACACACACACACACACACACACACACACAATCTAAAAACACTTAATATCAATCAAAGGAAACCATTGTTTCCTTATCATCACAATATTTAAATATCATATTTAAAAGAAGTATGATAAAGTCCTAATTTTACTAAATACTTTTAGAACTAACTTATTAGCAGCTTCACTTGATGATGATTCTTCTAGAGTGGGAGGCACCATAGAACTATTCTTCAACTATTTTTCAACTTAAAAAGAATTTCCTACTGTTAAAAATAGAACAGATCCAAAATGGAAACCTTCAAACTCAGCCACCACACAGACTAACACCTCCACTGGCTGCAGTCTCCACCTCTTCCAAAGGTGTCATCCTGCACCAATCAATCAGGAGTTTCCCCATCAGCACTTGCAAGGTCATCTTCTAGACAGGATCCCCTCCTCACCTTCCCCTGAAATGATCTTTTCTTGTGCTAATAACTTTGTCCCACCTTCTTTTGTCTATAAATACTCTCCACTTTGTGTAACCCCTAGCAGCATCTAGGTGAAATGCTGTCTGACTGAAGAATTGTTTAACAAAATCAATTACATCTCTAAATTGGTGAATTTGTTTTTGAGCACTAGTCATAAATGCAAACAACTTCTTCTTTCCTCACACTACGCACAAGCAGTTTGCCCTCTACCAACCTCGCATTCTTCTTTGTTCATCCCTACAACAAAACATTTAAAAAATTACCTGTTACGTGTTTGGAGCTGCACCAGGTGATGGGGATATGAAGAGGAAATGATAAATCACTGCCCTCAAGAAGCTTAATCTCCAACAATTCAAAGATTCTTTGATTCAATACACAGTTGCCAATTACATTCCTGTCACAGGTCATTTTACAGAAATCTGAATGTAGTTGTAACAGGGTAGTCCCCAGGAAAAGGGGAGATTCCAGATTCCCTGCCCCACTCTAGGAAGGATGGGGCTAACAGGTGGGAAGGAAAATGGAGAGGAGACTGGAAAAGGAAGGAAGAAGGATGGAAAGCAAAAAGGAGACCTGGAGGAGCACATGGAGCAGAGAGCCACGTGGAGAAGCTGCGCTGGCTTCTTGGACTGGTTGAAAATGTGGGTGAGACCCGTGGGGAGGTTCACGACAGCAGCTCTTATCTTGATTTCGTCCTTTTGTCCCAGACGTGCTGGGCCCCTTCTGCGTCTTTCTTATGGTTCCCCACCAGAAGGTGCTTTAGACTGGCAGCAGGTCTTCGGGCCTCCATGGCCCTCCTTTGGGCCAAATCTGTTTGGCTGGACATTTACCCACGAGGGGATGGGTCACTTTGGGTGCTTGCTTTGGAAACTTTATTGTCTTTTCTTTGTTGTACACTAATTGTATTCAAGTTCCTTTCCATTAAAGATCTTATGCACTACAGTATGTTTTGTCTTGATGGCAGCAGAGGGCAGAACCTATTCAGAATGGGCAGGTTTGGGGGTGCTAGTGTGCCCCTCTTCCTGTGCTGTTACATCGTGATAAATAAAACAGAAAAAAAATCACTTCCTTCATGGAATTTATATTCGTGTAGGGGGACAGGGGCAAAGAAAGGCGTCTAGGAATGATGACTGCTGTGAAGAAAGGGAGGTTTGGATAAGGGAACTGAGAGAAGGAAAGAGTGCCTACTTGGCACAGAGTTATCTGGAAAAAGTGCTTGAACAGAGATCTGAATGAAGTGGAAAACTGGGGCCAGGAAAATTACAAGCAGAAGGAGCAGCAAAGTGTCAAGACCCAAGGAACTGCAAGGAAGTGAGTGTGGCTGGAGGAAAGTGAGCAAGGACAAGTGTGAGTGTGTGTGTGTGTGTGTGTGCACGCGTGCGCACGCATGTGTTTGTCTCCACACGTGCTCACACATAGAACATACTCATGTTTATGGGGGAGAGGGTTACGGAAAGATATAACCTAACCCAGTAATGTTAACATTAGCCTAATGGGAAATCGTTGACCTGAGAGCAGGGAAGTGATACAAAGTTGATGTTTTTAAAGGCTCTAATGAGGAAAAAAAAAACTATAAAGGGGCTAGCAGGGCCAGGGAGAAAGTTAGGAAATTATTTCAAAAGTCTGTCCAGATATGACAGTGGTTGAGCCAAGGTGGTAATAAGGAGGGAGGTGATAAGAGGTCAGATTCAGGAAGTTGAGGGGAGTCTCTAGAAACCATCCCTGTTTGGAGTATAGCTGCTAATATTACCTGAAAAATACCAATTACCCCCTTCTCAGCATTTACACTTAGTCAGGCACATCTTACTTAGCCTTCAAAACAAGATTATAAGGAAAGCATTGATCACCATCATAAAGATAACTGAGTCTTAGAAAAGTAACTTGCTCAGAGTCACATAATAAATGGGGGAGCCAAATCATGCATGGAGAGCATGGTTTCACTGATTTCACTGGACACGACTTGGGAACTTTTTCTGCTGTGCTACAGCAGGTTTCTCTGATGGCATGACAACATTCCATGTGCATGAAAGTTACAGCACTGTGGATCAACAAGCGGGTGCACTATAGCTATCCCCTCCAGAGTCACAAGTGCCCTGGGCATGCAAGAACTCAATTCATTTTCAGGCTGTGAGTTTGGGATATTTGATTGTCTTACTATGCTTTTCTTAGAATCAATTAATTTGGGTGTGTTTTATTAAAGTCGAAATTATTACAAGAATGATACTTCCCTAGTTAACAAGTCCATTTGGTATGCCTGCCTTTTTATCTTTGTGACACTGAGACTTAGAGATAGCGTGCGGTAATGACCACAACACTGTAAACACTGGGGTGTCATTAACATCATGATAAGAGTCTGGGTCCTCATTATCTGATTATTATCCTGGATGCAACTGCTGTGGACAGCAGAATTCTCATTTCTCAGTTCTCGTGAATCTTCACATTCATCTTATCCACTACTACATAGACTGCAAATTTTTGACACCCTGTCTCTTTTGAATCTTTCCAAAGCATTCCACTGAGTTTTCCTAGAAATCACAGTTCTCATCATTCACAAACCAATAGCTTATGTATATTGACTTAAATCACATAATTACAATTTAAAAAAAGACCGGTGGCATAGACACGTTTGGGAACACACACACTGGCACTTAATAAGCATGTCAGGAAGAAGGTGAGGGAGGAGAGCAAGCAGCCCGAAGAGTGGGCACAGCCTGGAGGGGTTCCAGGGACCACTGGCTTCAGTCTGTGTAGTTTTCAGAGAATGAAGATATCAGTTAACCCAGCAAGATGATGAAGCTGAGGTTTCTGCTATATTCACAAATAAACCAATCACCTGTAAAATGAGCCCTGACCCAAATTCCTTTCTTACTTAACACTGCATCTATCCAGACCAATAGGGACTGACCCCTTGATAAGACTAACAGCAAAGGCATAGAGAGAACTTACATTATGTTCTTAAGCCCAGATGTGAATGAGTTCTAAGTAAGTTCAAATATTTTTCACAAGGGAGGTACTATTATTATTAACTCATAGAGGCTCAGAAAGAAGTAAAACTTGTTCAAAGTCTGAGAGCTGGAACACATGGCAGTTTGCTATCTAAGCCAGGTTGTCCGCTCCAAACCGTTTCCTTACCTACCGCACTGTGTCCCCTCTCAGTATGATTAACAAATGTTGTAAATATTCAGCAATGTAAGTCAGGCTGACTATGGAGTGAGGTTGCAAATCTTGCAAAACCTGGAGGGTTTCAGGAAATTCATAGAATTGGTATCGGAAAATGGCTGGAACCGCAAAGTTAACGAACAGTGAGTACTGGCAGAATCAGCAAACAATTGGAGAAAGAAATTGGTAAGGGTAATAAAACAGGCATTTTTTTAAAGGACCACCTGGTATGAATTATCTTAGCATTCGATCAATATTTATTAAGCATCTACTATGGCTAGGGTGTCTGGCACTGTCATAAATGCTAGGAATGTAGCATTGAATAAACTCTGCGTCTCTACCCTCATATAACTGATATTTTGTCTGAGAGACAGACATTGAAGAAAGTAGGCATTGGAATACATGGGTTAAGAATGGCCACTGGCAAAACTGGCAAGCTGATCAGAGACCTGGGGCAGACACCAAGGCGGGGGTTCACGTAAGAGGAGGGAAGAGTGCAAGGGAATATGGTGATGGCTCACAGGTGATATATGGTGGGAGAACTATGGGGACTACAACAATATAAGAAAAAATCAATTAATTAAAAATAAAATTAAGGGCCTCCCTGGTGGTGCAGGGGTTAAAGTCTCAGCACTATCAAGCAATCGCCATCCACTGCGGTATGAGTTCAATCTCCAGCCAAGGAGCTAACCCACAAGATGCAGCAGACCTCTCCTGTCTCACCCGGTGCTCTCCTTAGCAGTGTATTTCTGTAGATCCACCTGTTCTGCGCCCCACTCTGTCTCTGGAGAATCCTCTCATCTCCCGCACCTCTGGCCTACATCCTCGTTCTTGTATGCATAAATAAATAAATCTTTACAAAAGCAAAAAATGAAATAAAAAAAGAATGGCCCCTGGGTACTCACTTCAGCACCACATATACTAAAACTGAAATGTGGAACAATACAGGGAAGAGTAGGCAGCCTTTATGCAAGGATGACATACAAAATTTGTAGAGCGTTCCATATTTAAAAAAAAAATAAAAAGAATGGCCATTGGGAAAAAATAAATCATAAAACATTTCAGCAGTTCAGGAAAAATGAACCTTTTCATATTTCCCTTCAGAAGACAAATGTGAAATAAAGGACTTTTCATCACGCAAGTATAAAAGTGCTTTGGAATAAGGATATACCCCTCCTTAAAACAAATCAACTCCTGAATCATTTTAAGATTTTTGCTCATTATAAGAATTTTGAGAAGATGAAATCCTGCCATTTGCAACAAGATGGAGGGCACATGGATAGACGTGAAATAAATGAGAAAAAAAAAAAAGACAAATACCAGATAATTTCATTCATGAACGTGGACCATAAAGAAACAAGGCAAGGGAAAAAACAAAACCAAGCCAGAATAAACCCTTGAAATCTTCAGAATTGAGTCTATTAGAAGGGGTGGTGGGAAGAGGGGAGCAAAGTGGGAAAGGGCAATGAATTATGAGGATTACTGGGGTTTTGGGGGTGGGTGTGGTGTGATAACATACATCTGTAGCAGTGGCAACCTATTCCCCTAAAACATATACAGCCTTACCTCAATAAACATCATTAAACATGTTTGTGTCTTTTCATTTTGTTTTGTTCATCATAAGAAGTGTTCGTTACAGCAAATTGTGTTCGTTTTAAGAATTAGCACACAGTTGTGATTTAATCGATTTTGTGATTGTTAACTAAACGCAATATAAAATAATTCTCCTGGTTTTCAGATTCCATTTGGGAGCTCAATACCCAACCTCTTTTACTTTGTGACTCTGCCATTGGGTCCCCCTTTTCAGGTGGTTAATTCTAGGTAACCCAGTTTCTGAAACCAGTCACTGAGCGGTCTGTGGTCCTGAGTAGGAACAATGGTAGTGACCGAACACCACCACTGAACCAATGAACAGGACTTATTGCAAAAGTAAGCCTGGTGGTGCAGCGGTTGAGCGCTGCTCTGTGGAGCTGTTGGCAGCGCGCGATGCGAGTTCGATGCCCAGCTGGGGAGAGTCCCACATGGAGCGGCAGACCTCTCCTGCCTCGCGCCCGCTGCTCCCCTCAGCAGTGTATTTCTGATCTGCCTGTTCTGCTCCCCGCTCTGTCTCTGGTGAACCCTCTCGCCGCCCCCGCCTCTGGCCTGTACCCCAGCTTGAACAACAACAACAACAAAAAAAACCAAAGCCAGAGGTCAGAATTACAACAGAATACTCTATAAGCATGAGAGACAAACAAGCCAAAAAAAGATATAAAAGAAAACGGTTTGCCAACTGAGAGAAGTTGATAAGTAAAGCTGATTCGAGATAGCCTGGGAAATATGGTCACAGAAGAAATACAAAAAACTGTTAACAGTTAAGCAAATTAAGCATGATGGTGCTCCAGAATGTAGATACAGCCATAGAAAAATCTAAACTAATCCTTTTAGGTGGCCTTTTATGTTGTCCTTGGTCTTGGCATCCTTGCATTAACGTTTTTATAACACAGAAACACTGCACTGTGAGACTCCAACTTGCTGAATTTGGGGACTGATGCATCCTGTTTTCAATTTAATTTCCTGTCAGGAAACTCATCGATATGGCTAAAATATAAATACATACAAAAAGATACACCAGGTTTGCAAAGTATCCCCCTTTGGAAGAAACTGTACAAAGACAAAGGATACATGGGATTTCTCTGCATTATTTTTCTTTATAACTATGTATTAATCTAAAATTATCTCAAATTTAAAAATCTAATGAAAAAACAGGATAGCCAGGAAAGTTTTATTTCCACTCTTATTCCCCATCTACTAAGCTCTGACTGACCGAGACCCCCTCCTCCCTCACTTTTACTAGTCTATTTATGCAGGAAAATGCAAATACACACACACACACACACACACACACACACACACACACACACACACATACACACACGACAGCCTATTTTGCTCTGCATCTTGCTTTTTTCCATATAACAATGTTTGGGAGATTTTTCCATATAAACATATCAATTTAAAGAGACTTCATATAAAGAAATCTCACTTGAAATATTCTTTCAATAAGCCATCTTTATTTAGCCTGTCCACTACTGATGGATATTTGTATTATTTACAACCTTTTGTTATTAAAAAAAAATGCTAAAACATAAAAGCAATGCTATGAGCACCTTTGTAGGAATATGTCATTATGATAGACAACGGCAAAGTCTTTCCAGAGTTACCAATTTACTTTTTCATCAGCAATAAATGAAAACCTGTTTCCCCAAAGTCTTACCAATAGAATTGTTGTATCAGATAGTTGGGATTCTGCTAATTCTGAAAAATAGCAGCAGCAAATTAGAATTAGAAGTTTTATTCTATTCCTGAAGTTGAGCATCTTCCCACTTATCTAGTATACTGAGGAATACTATTAACACTTGGTGTGCCGGTGCCCTTTCAATTTACCAGCCCTTGGGGCCGGCCATTTTCTGTGCCACCGCATGAATGGTAAAAGCATTCAATAAAACACACACAACTCCTGAACTACTGGATATTAAAAAAACTGTAATATTGAAATCGGGCAGAAGGGGCCACAAATGCCCAGGCTCTGTGGCAAGAGCCACCAAAAAGCCCCAAAAGGCCAAAAGGCCAGATACAACAAAGGACAGCGCCTGATGAGAGGGCAGGCCACTGTCTGCGGGTCTCACCCGCGCACAATTGCAAGAGACTTCAGGCTACAGGAACAACAAACATGGGGTTTATTTTACAATCGGGGGAAACAGAGCTCACTGCATCCTCAGGTGGCGGCCACCTCACCCAGAACGCATTGGGGATGGCAGCCCTTTGGGAGGTGCTGGGTTAGACCCACAAACAGGTCTCTGAGACACCAGGCCCAGGGCCTCTGGGGCTCCTTTCAGGCTACATCCGAGTCAGGACTGGAGGCCCAGAGGGCAGGTGCTGGACAGTTCTTTTCTTCTCTCTCCCTCGGAGGCCAGGAACGGACTTCTCTCTTCTCTCTTCGGAGTCTGGAACTGTCGTCTTTCTTCTCCTGGGGCTGGTGTCGTCATGTCTTCTTCTGTTCTTCTCTTCAGGGGCCTCTTTCGTCTCTCTGGGGCTGGCGTCCTCTCTCTTTCTTCTCTTCTCTTTTCCCCCTTTTCGGTTCAATCTTTCCCCCCCTTTAGGTCCCTCCAATCCTGGCTTATATCCTTTCCCAGAGTACCATCCACAAGTCTGGACCATTTTCAATCCTGGAGCTGATTGGACCTACCCATCAGCTCCTAGCACCTGATTGGTCCGTTCAAAAAAATGGCAGTTACTGGGCAGGAGCAACTGCCATAACTGACTCTGG
Source organism: Scalopus aquaticus (assembly GCA_004024925.1). NCBI lineage: Eukaryota > Metazoa > Chordata > Mammalia > Eulipotyphla > Talpidae > Scalopus > Scalopus aquaticus. Next base: position 306,354 of record PVIJ01000181.1, read on the forward strand.
ATAAGAGGCCCCACTGCTCCTGCAGGCACCCACTGCTAAGGCAGCTTGGTTCCGGTAACAATTCCCCACTTACAATTTTTGTCACCATATCTATGGTGATCACTAGTACAAGCCTCACTATTGTCTTAGCTACAAATAGTACACTATTATACATTACAGAAGTTACTACTTACAATTATAAGTTACTTCTATTAACTACAAGGAAACTATGTCACACAATACAAAAAGTACAACTTACTTTCATACAAGTTAAAACATTACATATTACAAAAGGCAACACCACGAGGACCAGACCATTAAATAACAGCTACATCGTTGTCAAAACAACTATTTTATATCTACATTTCCAAGAGAGAAAGATTAGTCCTTTTTCTTTTTCTTAAACAAATATTTTAAGTCCTCAACAGGTTCACAAGTCCAATGAGTTATGGTCTCTTAGTCATCTTTTACAGCCCTCTTTACTCTCGAATGATATACCCAAGGTTTTATGCCCGCAAGTTTCAAAGAAGTGTGCGTGGTTAGTAATACATCATAAGGACCAGACCATTTCTCAGACAACTGGTTTTGGGCATCTCCACTGTGCCAGATCTTAAGTAATACCTGATCCCCAGATTTGAAAGGATGTAATGGTTCATCTGGAGGGAGTGAAATTCTAGACACTGCAAAATTATGGGTGTCTGCCAAAATCTCTTAGATGTGCTTCACATATTGTTTGATTCTGCACTCTTGTTGAATTTCCAGTGTGGCATTTAAACCTGAGGCCTGGAAGGGTCGCCCATAAACAATTTCAAAGGGGTTTAATTGTAGCCCACTTCTAGGTGCCACTCTAATACGAAGGAGGGCAATGGACAATACCTGGTTCCAACGCAGGTGTGTTTCTTGGCATAATTTTGCCAACGTCTTTTTCAGCGTATGGTTCATTTTTTCTGTTTGACCGGAAGATTGTGGCCTCCAAGCTGCATGCAATTTCCAAGTTATTTGTAAGGCACTGTTTATCTTCTGATTAACTTCAGAAACAAATGCAGGACCATTGTCACTTTGAATAGAATTAGGCAGTCCAAAACGAGGAATTATTTCCTTTAACAGTTCTTTTGCCACTTCTGAAGCCTTTTCTGATTTAGTGGGGAATGCCTCCACCCATCCTGAAAAAGTGTCTACAAAAACCAGCAGATACCTATAGTTTCCAGTAGTCCTAGGCATTTGTGTAAAGTCCACTTGCCAATCCTCAAAAGGATACTTTCCCCGATACTGAACCCCAGTAACTTTTGGGTGTGAATCAGTCTTAGGGTTATTCTTTGCACAAATATGGCAACATTTTGTAATTTGTTGAACTACCCGGTGCAAATTGGGCCCCCTTAAATATGGGCGTATGAATTCCAGCAATGCATCTCTCCCATAGTGGGAGCCTTCATGTAGACGTTTCAATACTGGATAGACTAGGGCCTCTGGGAGGAGAATCATGCCATGAGAGTTCATTCTCCATGTTGAACTGGAATCAAAGTCATTAAATCCCCAAATTTTGGCCCCTTCCACACCTTGGTCACTGTATATGGGAACATACCCAGACAAGTCTATGAGAGGGATTAATGGACCTTGTAGAACAGAACGAGCAGCAGCCTTAGCCTCCCGGGCAGCTGCTCTGTTGCCTTCTGCAATCTCATATCTGTCCCTTTGGTGGCCAGGACAGTGCATCACTGCCACAGCTGATGGCAGGGTTACTGCTTTCAATAATGCCAGAATTTCTAGGGGGTACTTAACATCCTTATTGTTAGCTGTAAGGAGTCCCCTCTCTTTCCAAATGGTACCATGTGCGTGGAGAATCATGAAGGAATATTTAGAGTCTGTAAATACATTTACCCTTTTACCTTTAGAGAGCTCTAGGGCTCGAGTCAAAGCTATCAACTCAGCTTTCTGTGCTGATGTCCCTGCTGGAAGGGCCTTGGCTTCTATAGTCCTTTTAAGTGTCACCACTGCATATCCTGCACATCGGCGGCCCTGGTTCATAAAGCTGTTCCCGTCTGTAAACAGCTCCCAATCTGGGTCTGGCAGAGGCTGCTCAGATAAATCTGTTCTGCTAGCATACACAGTTTCAATAATCTCCAGACAATTATGGGCTAGAGTCCCATCTCCAAAGTTTTCTGTATTAACTGGGAGCAGAGTGGCTGGGTTTAAAGAACTGGTTACTCATAACTGTACATCGGGATTATCCAGCAGGGCAGCTTGATATTTTCCCATGCGCCCAGCAGTCAGCCAAAGTCCACCCTTTTGTTCTAACAACTTAAGAAACTGGTGAGGTGCACACACAGTAATGGGCTGACCCAAAGTAAACTTTTCTGCTTCATGCAGAAGGTCACAAGTTGCAGCTACAGCCCTCAAACATGGAGGCCACCCCTTAGTTGTCTGATCCAGCTGTTTGGACAGATACGCAATGGGCTGCATTTCTGATCCCAATAATTGGATCAATACTCCCAGTCCAACTCCTTGTCTTTCATGGACATAGAGTCTGAAAGGCTTCCTGAGGTCTGGCAATCCTAAAGCTGGTGCTTCAATCAATTTACTCTTTATTTTCTTTAAGGTCTGTTGGCATTCAGGAGTCCAACACAAGTGTTCAGAGTCTGGGCCTTTGAGAGCCTCAAAAAGAGGTTTTGCCAGAAGTCCAAAGTTGGGAATCCAAATTCTGCAAAACCCAGCCATTCCCAAAAATTCACGCAACTGTCTTTTACTGCTAGGAACCTTGAGTGCAGAAACTACCTGTTTCCTCTCAGTCATGAGGTTTCGTTTGCCTCTTTCAATCTCAAATCCCAGGTATGCCACTTTTTTCTTACAGAGCTGGGCCTTCTGTGGTGACGCCTTGTAGCCACATTCTGCTAGATGGTTTAAGACCAACACAGTATTTTCCAAACAAGAGTCATAGTCTGGACTGGCAATCAATAAGCCATCCATATATTGCAGGAGAATGCCCTGTTTCAAATGGATCTTTTGAAGATCCCTAGCCAATATCTCCCCCAAAATTGTTAGGGAATTCTTAAATCCTTGTGGAAGCACAGTCCAACAATATTGTGTTGTGGTTTTGGAAACTGGGTCCTTCCACTCAAAAGCAAAACGCTTCTGATCCCTAGTATCTATGGGGATGCAGAAAAAAGCATCCTTCAATTCCAACACAGAGAACCAACGATAGTCTCCAGGTATACCAGTCAACAAAGTATAAGGATTTGGCACCGTTTGATGAATGTCCTCAACAATATCATTAATTGCCCTCAAATCCTGTACAAAACAGTATTCGTCTGTGTGGGGTTTCCTTACTGGTAATATGGGAGTATTATAGGGGGAGCGACAGGGCCGAATGAGGCCATTCTGCAGAAATCTCATTAATACTGGCTGAATTCCCCTCGGAGCCTCTTCTTTCAGAGGATACTGCTTTTTCCTTGGGGTCTTGCTCCCTTTCACCAATTCAATTTTTATAGGGTTTACATTTTTGGCACGCCCAGGTGTTCCGTCAGCCCATACTACTTTACTCACCCTGTTATAAATCTCAGGAGGTAGTGCTTCACCTTTTGGTGGAGCATCCTGGGTAAGTATCATTTGATACCGCAAGGCATGCTCTGGGGGTACCTGTAAGTGTACCCTCTGACCCTGAGGTGAAAAGACAATTTGGGCTTTCAATTTACTAAGGAGATCACGACCAAGGAGTGGAATAGGACATTCCTCCATATAAAGGAAACTACGCTGCAAATTTTTGTCTCCAAAGTGACATTCTAATGGTTGTAGGAAAGCTTTATGTTGTGGCCTTCCCATAACCCCAGTGACAGGTACAGTTTCCTTATTGACCTGTGCTAATTTTGAATTCAAAACCGAATAGGTGGCTCCAGTGTCTACCAAGAAATCTATTAAACGATCCCCCACATTAAGTGTTATCTGGTGGTCCAAGGGGGTTATTGCAATAGACATTTTCATATCAAGTGGAACCCCTTGGGCACCTCTATTCCTCATCTGAACAACCATCCTTAACCACCATTTGCCTTTTCTCTTCCTTCCTTGGTCTTTCATTTCTCCTATTTTGCCCATTTTCAGTTGTGCAATGTTTACATGAATCCCCATTCTGAGCTTTCATGGGCCTCTTTTCCTTTTCCACATTTTTCTCATACCGTCTCCCCTTTCTTGTTTCTAACCAAGGACATCTATTTTTCCAGTGGCCTTCCTCTCTGCAATATGCACATTGATCTCTTCTCAGAGGTTCTCGTATTGCCCCTTCTCTTTTCCTTCTGAACCCTGTGCTATGCTCTCTTTCCACAAATACCATCGCAGGCCTAGGTCTCCTTTCCTCTCTCCCATTGTAGACCTTAAATGCAATGTCTACTAACTGGGAAGGAGTAATTTCTACAGCACCCTCAATCTTAGTTAACTTCCTCCTTATATCTGGAGTACTCTGGGCAATAAAGGTCATATTTACCATTCTTGAGTTTTCAAGAATGTAAAACTCAAGGGTTTACATCTATGTATCTGCTGTATGCTTGCATAATTCTTTCTAAGAACTCAGAAAGATCTTCTTTAACCTTCTGATGTACTTCAAGGATTTTTCCAAAACTCTTTTGTTTTGGGATCCCCTGCCTTAGCCCTACTAACAGGCACTTTTGATAGTGCTTCAACATTTCCATGTCCCCATCATTTGGATCCCAGTTAGGGTTGACCAAAGGAACTGCCTCCTCCAAGCTTGGTTTACCTACATCCTCCAAGTGGAGATGACCAGCTTCTTCCCTAGCTTTTCCCAAGACCATCCTTCGCTCATCACAAGTGAACAATGTATTTAACATAGATTGTATGTCTGCCCAACTTGGCCGATGGGAGGCAAAAATTGAGGCAAACAAATCTGCCATCTTTTGAGGGTCTTGCCGATATGAAGGGACAGAGCTTTTCCAGTTTAAGAGATCCCCTGGGGAAAAGGGGTTATAGGACCAATAATACCCAGCAGGCTAGCCGTGTTCTTTCAATGCCCCCATTGGGAATTGACGAAGAGGGAACGGTCCTGCTCCAGAACAATCCCCTTGGCCAAATTGAGTGCCTCGTCTAGTAGGAGAAGGAGAGGTCTTACTGCTAGGAGGTGAGGCTGACGGAGCCCTCACGGCCTCCTCGGGAGGTGCATTGGCCACATAGGAGGGATTCTCCGCTGGTGGATTAAAAGTTTCCATTAAGTGGCAGTCCTCCTCCTCCTGTGCCTCCCTGTTACCACTATCAGGGAAAGGCTGGTCCCCTTTCCTCTGGGCCATCAAATGAACATCCACCTTCCCCAAATCCAATTTCTGGAGAACAACCTGTATCTGCTCTTGCATTTTTACAGTATCACCTCCCTTTCCACCAAATAGCATTTGTATCACTCTATCTAAGAGGACCCCAAGAACCAAAAATCCAAAATTTGTACCAGGAAGTGGGCTCCTGCTATATGCCCATATGAATTCCAGTAGTACTAACATTACCCTGTTGACACCAGACCTTATAATATTTGCCAACCCAGAACCAATGACAGATGAAGCAGGAGAAGGTGGTGGAGAAGTGGAACCTCCCAAACTAACAGTTGAGCCCATGTTACCCAAATCAAATACTGTCAGTTGTCTAGCAATTGTTTTTGTGCTTTAAGGTGACCAATGCAAGGTTAAGATCTTTGGGCTGATCAACCACGGGTGTCTAGTCCCTTCATGGTTGCCAAATGAAATCGGGCAGAAGGGGCCACAAATGCCCAGGCTCTGCAGCAAGAGCCACCAAAAAGCCCCAAAAGGCCAAAAGGCCAAATACAACAAAGGACAAGCGCCTGATAAGAGGGCAGGCCACTCTGTCTGCGAGTCTCACCCACGCACAATTGCAAGAGACTTCAGGCTACAGGAACAACAAACATGGGGTTTATTTTACAAATGAGGGAAACAGAGCTCACTGCATCCTCAGGTGGCGGCCACCTCACCCAGAACGCATCGGGGATGGCAGCCCTTTGGGAGGTGCTGGGTTAGACCCACAAACAGGTCTCTGAGACACCAGGCCCAGGGCCCCTGGTGCTCCTTTCTGACTATGTCAGAGTCAGGACTGGAGGCCCAGAGGGCAGGTGCTGGACGCTTTTCTTCTCTCTCCCTCGGAGGCCAGGAACGTACTTTTCTCTTCTCTCTTCGGAGTCTAGAACCGTCGTCTTTCTTCTCCTGGGGCTGGTGTCGTCGTGTCTTCTCCTGTTCTTCTCTTCAGGGGCCTCTTTCCTCTCTCTGGGGCTGGCGTCCTCTCCTTTTCTTCTCTTCTCTTTTCCCCCTTTTCGGTTCAATCTTTTTCCTCCCTTTAGGTCCCTCCAATCCTGGCTTATATCCTCTCCCAGAGTACCATCCACAAGTCTGATTGGACCATTTTCAATCCTGGAGCTGATTGGACCAAAAAGGCGGAAAAGAGAAGAGAAGAAAAAGAGAGGACTCCAGCCCCAGAGAGAGGAAAGAGGCCCCTGAAGAGAAGAACAGGAGAAGACACGATGACACCAGCCCCAGAAGAAAGACGACGGTTCCAGACTCCGAAGAGAGAAGAGAGAAGTCCGTTCCTGGCCTCCGAGGGAGAGAGAAGAAAAGAAGCGTCCAGCACCTGCCCTCTGGGCCTCCAGTCCTGACTCTGACATAGTCAGAAAGGAGCACCAGGGGCCCTGGGCCTGGTGTCTCAGAGACCTGTTTGTGGGTCTAACCCAGCACCTCCCAAAGGGCTGCCATCCCCGATGCGTTCTGGGTGAGGTGGCCGCCACCTGAGGATGCAGTGAGCTCTGTTTCCCCCGTTTGTAAAATAAACCCCATGTTTGTTGTTCCTGTAGCCTGAAGTCTCTTGCAATTGTGCGCGGGTGAGACCCGCAGACAGTGGCCTGCCCTCTCATCAGGCGCTGTCCTTTGTTGTATCTGGCCTTTTGGCCTTTTGGGGCTTTTTGGTGGCCCTTTTTGCCCAATTTCAATATCTCTCATAAAACACCTTACACTTTCACCAAAACAATGTGTAAGGCTTCTAGACTGAGTACGATAAAAGAAATAGCTCCTAATGGTTCCAAATAAATCCACCGTGGTGTGAAAAACCGTAGACTAGATGAACACGTATTAATACGTGAGCGGCCACCTGATACTGCTGACAAAAACATGTACTAATACTTGAGCGGACCATAAAGTGTTAAGAGGAAAACCTGATAAAGAAGCTGACTTTGAAAGTCATACTGGAAGGAGGTCCTTACAAAGTTCTGTCTCTTATTTGATATGAAATGGCCCTTATTTAAAGTGTTCAACTTTGTTAAACACAGTAGAAGCTCAGATGAACAACATTGTTGCATAAAAGAGGTTTCATCAGAATGCCACCAACCACCAAACAATGACTTTATCAAGTCTTCCCCAAAGGTTTTTGCACTACACTGGGGGAAGGGGCAAGGAGCTGAGTACCCAAAGTGAGTGCCTAGGAACTACTATTCAACAAATACTGAGTCTTCATGGCTCTCACATTTCAGAGAGGAAGACATGTAATCAACGTAATAAGTAAGTAAATCATAGTTTGTTAGAAGGTGATAGGCTCTTATGGTGAATAACCCTTGATATGGGGGACCAGGGGCACTTGGGTGCAACTACAAGTAGGGCAATCAGGGACAGCCTCACTGAAATGACAGCATTTAAACAAAGGAGGTAAGTATGAAAGCCTGGAGATAATCTGGTGGAAAAACAATCTGGCAGAGGAACAGCCAGCGCAAAGGCCAAGAGAAGCAGGTGTGCCTGAGACGTCTAAGACACACAGGATCCCACTATGTCCAGAGAGAAAGGGAGTGAGGGTAGGGAAGAGTAGAAGGCATTGAGAGCAGATGAGCTATGGGAAATGGCCCCAAACACTTCTGGGCCAGGTGGGTTGATCTGGCATTTTCCTCATCACTTCCTAAAGTCATGTTCTTATGTGCATCTTGTCCAAGCCCCAAAGGATTTCATTTTTTTCTAGGAGGGGCAAAGGGAAGCCAGTTCTCCAGCTGCTCATGTTGGCAGAGATCTGAGCAGACAATGCAAAAGCCCTGGGCACAGGTAAGCAAGCATCGTTTGTGTTTTTTCTTTCTAGGTAGCAAAGGGACAATCACATGCCTTTTTTTGCCTGTAATTCTGTTTTTCCTGAAGGCTTCCTCTGAAGTTTAAAACCCCTTCCTTGGAAGGCCTGAGATTTGAACATCTCACACATGGTTATCACCTCATCGATCTTTACCAGCTCATTTCCTCATATCTGAGTACCTTCCATTCAAGTTCACCTTGGGGTAATATTAACCACAACTACATCAGACACCTCTGCAAAGACTCAAATCCTGTCTCTGAGAGGCTGGCCAATGCATATCAAGTATTATCTATTCCTAACCTTCAGATCCTAGACCCACACAGTTACAGTTTTCTCAGTTAAAGGCATTTCAGGGTGAGAGAGGAGCTCTATCTTTTTAGACATGTCCCAGAGGATCTATCCCTCATCAGGAATGAGAGCAACAAGATGATGGCTCTTGGGACAAAGATGTGCC
>PVIJ01000181.1:314977-335912 GCA_004024925.1 Scalopus aquaticus
AAAAAAAAAAAAAAAAACCCAAAAAACACTGCAGAACACTGCTACCAAGCAAAATGGCTGCAGGAAGGGGTGCTACAGTCACCACAAAAAAGGGTAACAAACCTTGACTGTCTCCAACCTTATTATCCCCTTGCCAACCAATATAGATTCAGAGCAGAGTGTCACACTAGTTGGAAGGATGGACCATTCTAAAGCCTAAGAGATGTATGTCCACTGCCATCGGCAAAGCACAGAGCTGACAGCCTGTGTCCTTGGCAATGAAAAAATGACCCTCAAGAAAGGTGGAAACCAGCACTCATGAAAAATGACATGGTGGTGTAATGACAACACAGAAGATGTCACCGGTTGTTGACAATTCGAGGGCTCTGAGTTGGGGGTAAGGTACCCAGAAGGGTCTTAGGCAGCTCCACCCAAGCGAGCTTCCAAAGACCTGGAGGTAGCGCTGAGTTACACGGGACAGGTGTGGGTGTGAATTCTGCTTCCATCATTTCTTAGCTGTGCATCAGTATCACGTTACTATTTCAACAGCTGCTTAACTTTCCTGGCATGAAATCAGCCAGGCACAGACTTCATGGGAATGTGGGGGGGGGAAAGTGAAATAAGTGAGCTGTTTCAGCACACACCTGGATGGGCCTCTCAGTAAGTGGCTTCCATCAGGTCCATCCCTGTTCCTGCATGGCAGAGCAGTCTGTCTGCATGGTCTTCGGGTCCGAGACTTCTAAGTCCACCCCGAACCCCTGCTGCCGCCTCTGTGCGATATTCATCTTTCAGAGGAAAGTCAGAACTGTTCAGTACCAGCCCCTGCACACATCCCGAGCAGCCAGACCTCGGGCTTTCGGCCCCGACGCCCCCGGCTGGGTCCCAGCCCCTTCCCTCCGCCCCGGCGGCGCTCCCCTGCGGAGCCTCCGCGGGTCCGCGAAGAGTGCGCCCACCCTGGCCTCACCTGATGTAGGGGAGGAAGGGGTTGACGTGCCCGGCGAGCACGGCGACCACGTAGGAGATGATGAAGGCGGCGGACGACCAGGTCACCAGGAGGAAGGGGACGAAAGCCATTCCCTTCAGGAAGCACAGCATCGCGCCGCCACCCGGGGCGCGCTGCGCTCGGCGGGGCCGGGACGCGGGGCTCCTCCGGGCTGCTGGGGGCGGCGGCGGCGCACGTGCGGGTCCGCCCGGCGGCGGCCACGGCGCAGGTGGCCACGGACGGCTGGACACAGGCTCCGCGACGGCCGGGGCAGGCCGGGCCCGGGAGGGAGGGGAAGCGCGGAGAGCGGAGCAAGGCGGCGGGCGGCGAGGCTGCGGGCCGGGTGGGTGGGGCGCGGGCGGCCGGTCTTGTTGCGAAACCGGTGAAGTCACAACGCGGCGGCCCCGCGGACTAGCGGCGCGCGGAGACCTCGGGAGGACGCGACGCCGGGCCGGCGGGGGACGCGGCGGCAGCCCTCGTTTCACTTTTGGTTCGCACTCGGCGCTGTGGCGGGATCGGCATGTCGGCGGGGGCGGGGGCGGGGGCGGGGGTGCGAACCAGCATGCGAGCCCCGGGCGGGCCACCCTGGCTCTTGTGCAACTCCGGAGCAACGGCTCCTCCCAGCCCCTCCTTCCCTCAGGGTTTCCGGGATGCCAGGCCTCGCGCCCCGAGGGCTCCCCCTCCCATGGCCCGCCATCTGCGCGCTGCGGGGGAATAGGGTGGCCACCGCGGGTGACAACCGCGCATCCCGGCGCGTGCTGTGCTGCGCCTCAGGAATCCCGACAGAAGTTCCCGTGACGCTGGCCAGGCCAGGGGGCCATAGACCTGGCACCCTCCGAGTTGGCGTACACCTTAAAACCCAGAATGTAGGGACCGGGAGGAGTGGGGGTGAGACCAAGCTTTAGCCCTGCCTGGGCTGCCCACAGTTCTGCTTTTCACCAGAGCAGACGGTTGAGTATTTCCTAGAAATGAAATTTCCTTTCTCTTCCCATAGATAGAGGTTAGCGCAGGCTTGGAAGGTTGACCTAAGTGGAGTAAGGGTAACTGCATACATTTCAAACCTTGCAAAAGGGCTTTTGTGTTCTGGAGGCCCTCGTATAATGGGTGATTTTGAGGCCAAGGTACTGTTACCCAGCAGGGTGAGGGTTAGTTCAGCAGCTCTACTCTTCCCTGAGTGGGGCAGGGAACCTAGAACTTCCCTTTTCCCTGGGGACCACCCTGTTACAGTATGTGGCCTTTGGTCAATTAGTGACCCATCATGAGGTTGATTTAGCCACACACCTGCTAAGGGATAGAACTCAGAGATCAAATAGTAACCATGTGGTCTAAGAGACTGACATGTCAAAGAAAAATGAAATTCTATAAAATATTGAATAGATAGGGCCTCGCAGGGTTAAGCGCTGCGCTTTGGAGCTGTAGGCAGCGGTGAAGTTGGACTCCTGGCCGGGGAGATTTCCACATGGTGGGGCAGACCTCTCCTGCCTCACCCACTGCTCCCCTCAGTAGTGTATTTCTGCCGATCTGCCTCTTCTGCTCCCTACTTTGTCTCTGGTGAACCCTTTTGCCGCTCCATGCCTCTGGCCTGTACCCCAGCTTGTATGCAGAAATAAATAAATCTTAAAAAATATATATTTACTAGATAGAAGAGGAACAAAATAAAACAGATTTGCCTGGGGCAGGGGGTGGGGGCAGGGACCAGTGCTCTGATGAAAAACCAGGAAGTTTTCCTAATAGATGACAAAGTTTTCTGAAGTAAATGATTGCTAACCAGGCAAAGAAATGTGAGACTAGTGATCCAGGTCAAGGAAACAGCAGGAGAAAATGCATACACTGAAATTGCTTGTTTATCTGTGGCTAGAAAAACACTCCTAAGTGTAAGACAGGGAGCGGGGAGGTGGGCAGAGAGGCCAGGGCTAGGAACCTTGCTCAGAATCTTGGTGGAGTTTTTGCTTGTTTTGCAGGCTATCTTGTAGTGAGGAGTGCATAGTGTGTTGGAATATGAACAAACTTGTGTTTCAGGAGGTCATGCCCCTCACCCCCACCCTAAAGGGGCATGACACACACACACACACCCCCATTGAATAAAGCAAAAGCTTTAAATCAAGGCTTTTTAAAAAGTCGAAGCAACATGTTTGAGGTGTGCATCAATGAAAATCAACATCTACACATGCTAATTAAATTCGCTGCTCAAAAGTCCAATTCTATCCTTTACCATACATTTGTCCCCTTATATTTTAATCAATTTAATCATCCTCTTCCCCTTCCCTTATGGTAACCATTGATTGGTTTTGTAGTCTAAAAGTTTAATTTTGTTCTATTTTGTTCAAAATCAAGATATTTTACAAATCACAAGAGTCATCCAGTGTGATGTGATCTATGTATCTCTACGTGGATTTCTGTGTTCTGAAAACCATTCTCTTCTTCATATTCCTTCCCATTCCCTCCCTCTTCTTTCCTTCTCTACTGGTTCATCCCATTTAAAAAACCTGCCAGGAGACAGAGGAATTGTGACATCAAGTGGAATTCATCTTATCATTCTGGTGCTTAGGTATTTCATTTAAGCAATCCAATTGGCTAGTCATTCTTAACACAAACTTAATTCCAAGAGTTATCAGATTATAATAGCAATAGGTGTTTGTTGTTTAAAATAAGTATTTTCTACATGCTCATATTCAAAATAAGTAAATAACTATATCCATGTGATCTGAGAAATAGAGCATTGCTTTCCCTTCTAAAAGCTTTCAATAATATAAATCTGGCAAAGACCTCTCCTTAGAATACTCAAGTTAACAATGGTTAAGAAATGCATAAGTCCTGAAAAACAAACTTGCTGATTGTTTTGTTACCCAATATATAACCTCATTGATACCAGAATTACTTTGAACTTAAGGAAATTAAAAAGGAGTAAAAGCAGGAAAAATTCTCCCTACCATCCTCCTCTTTTCCTAAAGGCAGGACATAAATTTATTTCTGAAGCTGATTCTAGGCTCTAGACTCTTAGCATCAGAGGAATCTGGAAACAGATCTTGGGCCATTACTTTCCCCCATATATTTACCTTCCCACAATTTCGCTCCCTTGGAAGAACAAGTCATTTTCCTTTGTCCTGTCATTTCTCTACACATGTATTTTGTTCTTTTGTTAAAATGGTATATAAACACAAGCACTAGCCACTCCTTTGAATTACTCAGCCCTGAGTTTCTCCGAATACATATGAGATATGCATGTTAAACTTCTGTGTTTCTCTTATCTGTCTTTTGTAAGAGATCCAGCCAAGAACCTGGAATGGTGAAAGGTTTTTCCCTCCCCTATACTGGGTACCTTTAAAATGTGTAATAAAATTCATGCTTCTCCCTTTGAGTTCTGACTTTCTGACTGCTAAAGAAAGTTATGCTGACTCAACTAAGGGTCTGCATGGACTGACCTTTTGAGAATGAAGTCATTCTTAGCTGGTGACCACCTTCTATGGAATGGTAGTGTGTTTCCTTATTTAAGTGATCCACACACTGAAAGAAGATGTGGTGTATACACACATTGGAATATTATTCAGCTATATATTTTTAAAAAAACATGAAATCTTGCCATTTGCAAACAACATGAATGGAACTGGAGGAGACTATGCTAAGTGAAGTCAGTAGGAGAAAGACAGGTACCAGATGGTTTCAGTCATATGTGGAATATAAACAAACAAAGCAAAGGAACAGACAAAACTAAACCAAAACAAATTCTAGAAGATTCTAACTGCAGAACTGAGGCTACCAGAGGAAGAGGGAGGGGTTAGCCGCAAAAGCAGGGAAGGGATTCAGTGGCCTATGGTGGAGGATTATGGGTACTTTGGTGCCAGAGTCCAGCTCCAGCCATATTGGGGTTCCCAAAAGGAGGGGAGGCGTTGGCGTATGATGAGGCAGGAACAGTCATTTGTCCTGGTGCAAGTCTCTCATTTATTTAATTTTGATGGGTCTTTTATACATTGAAAGTGGGTAGTGGGATTACATCAGTATAAGCATAAAAAGGAAAAAAGGAGAAGAGCAAAAGTAAATAAAAGGTGTAACCTATTATCTATAGCATCAGGGCATGTGGATTTGCTCTCCAAGATGATCTTCTCTGGTTGAGGACTCATTGAGGTCAAGCCTTAAATTCCCCAGCCAAGGATTCAATCCTATCAACAAGGTGTTCCACAGATCCATAGATCAGCTTCTGTGGTCCTTTGTCCTGCATTGGTCCTCAGCCCCTCCCCCCCTCCCCCCGCGTTCCTGGTCATACCTTGTGATGCATTTCCTTCCCTTAAGTGATCTGCTTAGAAGATGAAAGGCACCTTGTAGGGTTGGGCTCCTAAAGCTGATTGACTGGGCAGTACTTGACCTTGGGAAGGAAAGCAGAGCTTGCAGATAACTAAATGGTGGTTAGTCAGGCCACTTAGAATTAGCAGACCCAGGGCCTTCCTGGTGGCGCAGCGGTTGAGCGCTGCGCTGTGGAGCTGTCGGCAGCGCACGATGCGAGTTCGACGCCCAGCCAGGGAGAATCCCACATGGCGCGGCAGACCTCTCCTGCCTCGCCCGCTGCTCCCCTCAGCAGTGTATTTCTGATCTGCCTGTTCTGCTCCCCACTCTGTCTCTGGTGAACCCTCTCGCCACCCCACGCCTCTCGCCTGTACCCCAGCTTGTATGTGTAAATAAGTAACTCTTTAAAAAAAAAAAAAAAGAATTAGCAGACCCACACACTTTGGTGTGGCTATGATGGTGGGGGGGCATATATCTGAAAATGTAGGAATATATACCCCTGAATCATATACAGTGTTGTAAACCAATGTTGCCTCAATAAAAAATGATTCAATCTTTAAAGAAAAGGAGAGAAAATAAATAATACATATACCAATGTTCAGGTAGCATCCCATTTTGTATAAATATTGTAAAAACCAAAGTTCCAGGTCATACAACTAATTAATAGAGGTATAGAATTTTTGTGTTTTTTTTAAGATTTATTTATGCATAAATAAATACAAGCTGGGGTGGAGGCCAGAAGTGTAGCGTGGTGAGAGGATTCACCAGAGACAGTGGGGAGCAGAACATGGGGATCCACTGAAATACACTGCTGAGGGGAGCAGTGGGCAACACAAGAGAGGTCTGCTGCATCTGTGGGAAGCTCCCTGGTGGGGATGGAACTCATGTGCTGTGGCTCTGTTACAGGGCAGGGAGAGGGACACCCTCGAAACCCCAGACCTGCCCTGTTCTACATGGGTTCTGCCATTCGCCACATCAATACAAAGCATATAGGACCTTTTTTTTTTTTTTAAAGATTTATTTTTTATTTATACATACAAGCAGGGGTACAGGCCAGAGGTGTGGGGCGGCGAGAGGGTTCACCAGAGACGGAGCGGGGAGCAGAACAGGCAGATCAGAAATACACTGCTGAGGGGAGCAGCGGGCAAGGCAGGAGAGGTCTGCAGTGCCATGTGGGATTCTCCCCGGCAGGGCGTCGAACTCGCATCGCTGCTGCCTACAGCTCCACAGCGCAGCGCTTAACCGCTGCGCCACCGGGGAGGCCCATATAGGACCTTTTGTAGAAAGAAACTTTAATACAATTAGAAAAGACAGAGAAGACAACGAATATATTTTCTAAGTCAAGCACCCAATATTATCCAACTCCTCATGGGTACAAATTCACCCAAATGGGATTGGCCCAAAGCAAGTCTTAAAAGCCTGCCACTAGTCTAGAACAGCTTTTGGCAGGGACCCATACATAAGGGTCAGAAACAGCCAGACAATTCTGGGAGGAACCAAAATACATTTCGGCAGGGACCCATCCAAAAGGGTCAGAAACAGTCAGACAATTCTGAGAGGAACAGAACAAAATCAAAACCAAAATCCACATAGCCATCCTTAACTTCCCCACGGGTTTCTCACCCACATCTCTTTCAATCAGTCCAGGCCAGTGCAGCTTCTTTACAAGTCTCCCTGCTCCTTGGGCCTCTTCTGGCTCTCCATCTTTCTTCCATCTCCTCCTGTCTTCTGTCTGTGTTCTGTATCTTCTGTGTGTGTCCTCTTCTGTCTCTCTCTTCAGCTTCTTATATCCTGCTCAGTTCCACCCTGCCTTGGGTGGGACAGGGAACCTGGGACACACCCTTTCTCCTGGGGACCACCCTGTTACAGCTCTGGATCGCTTCATAGTGCTGAGACTTAACCCCTTGCACCACCAGGAGGACTTAGAGGTACAGAATTTTAATCCAGACTTATCTGACTCAAAAACCTATGACTCGAGGGCCTCCCCAGTGGCGCAGCGGTTAAGCGCTGCGCTGTGGAGCTGTCGGCAGCGAGTTTGACGCCCAGCCAGGGAGAATCCCACATGGCGCGGCAGGCCTCGCCCGCTGCTCCCCTCAGCAGTGTATTTCTGATCTGCCTGTTCTGCTCCCCACTCTGTCTCTGGTGAACCCTCTTGCCGCCCCACGCCTCTGGCCTGTACCCCAGCTTGTATGTATAAATAAAAAATAAATCTTTAAAAAAAAAAACCTATGACTCGAGCCACGGTGAGGGACTGCCTCACTCTGAATTCTTCAAACTCCAGAACTTTGAAAGGAAACTCCAAATATGTGGTTTCCTTTTGTGTGTGTGTGTGTGTGTGTGTGTGCTTGTGTGTGTGTATTCATGTAGGGATGCATATATTTAATTCAAAAAAATTGTATAGTATTATATGACCATTAAGAAACATCCATAATTTCCTGCCATTGAGTCAACGTTGATACTAGTTAATACTGTTGCCCAGAGAATCTGGTCTTTGTACATTGCACATATCAGCAGCATAAGAGCATCTTAAAAGAGGCACCTCATGTCACTGAGCACAAAAATCAAGAAAGGTTTGGAAATTTCAGTTACCCAAAGGGAAAGAAGCCAGAACCCTTCAGCCCTCATGCTGATACCTGTTTGTGATGATAACGTGATCAGTACAAGTTATTACAGGCTTGGGCAATAATACCAGATACTTCTACATAATATTTTCTGGCAGATTTTTTTATGTTACCAGAATGAAAAAGGAAAGAAAACATTTGAGAAATTTGGGAATTTCCATTATGACAATGAGAGTGAGAAATTTCTCATAAATTTTAAGAGGTCAGGTTTTTTTCTTCCTTCCCCTTAGAAATAGTTTCTAAATTAACCTGCAAGTGTAACAACTCATGTGATCTGACTTTCTCAGTTTAGCTAACCTCTCTCTTATTTCAAAACTCCTGCGTAGGGTTTTCTTAGGAGGTGCAGCTTGCACTTGGGTTATATCTATAGGAAAATTAAAGTATGATGTTCATGTTCACAATAATCCCATGAATTTGTTGCTTTACATAGTAAAGACATTATAGAAAAATGGGGAAATTTTGTTAGCTCTTCTTTTGATAGTCTGACATGAATTGGGCAAGATATGAAAATGACTAGCATAATGACAGGTCAGTGGGCAATGGTTTGCCTCCTGAACTCTCTAAAAAATGGCAGTTTGGGGCCTCCCTGGTGACCTAGGGGTTAAGTCTCAGCTCTGTCACCAGTAATGCCTGAGTTCAATCCCCAGACAGGTTGCTAACCCACTTATGGAGCAGCAGACCTCTCCTGTCTTGCCCAATGCTCTCCTTAGCAGTGTGTTTCAGTCCATCCCCCTATTCTGCTATCCACTCTGTCTCTGGTGAACGCTCTCACCCCCCCGCACCTCTGGCCTATACCCCAATTCTATGCAAAATAAATAAAAGCAGGGCTTTGGGGCAGTTTTTATTATTTGTGCTTTCCTGAATCTGACTCTCCTGCTTATTGTCAAGAACTGGATATTACATTTTCTTCTCTCATAGACAAGTTTTTCTCCCTAAAAATATCATACCTAAAAGATTTCAAACCATGTCTATAAACATTCAAAAATCACAAGGAAAGAAATATGATCTCTTTTGAATGGAAGATTCCAGAAAGTCATTCGGAAACACATGCCATGTACAACCATTTATCTGACTCCCTTCTGAAATAGATCTATGAGGAAAATTCTGCAGATAAGGTGAATATTTTCTATGTGCAAAGCAAAATCAAGTTTTTTAGAAATTTGTTTAAGCAAGAAATGATTCTTAAAAGAAACCTAGAAACACTTTTAAAGTATTGGTAAGACATGAAATCTTCCTTAAGAAATGGTTGGAATCACATAAGGCTTTCTGTGTAGTGAAAATGTATATCATATATCAAATTGAAAAGTCACTTAGTGGCATATGGGCAGGAATCTTGCTCCTCTGTGTTAAAAAAAAAATTATTCTCACAATACTGTGGGGTACAAAAAATAACATGAAAATAGATAAAAACAAAATTTATCCAAGTAAACTTGAAGGAAAAATTTACTTGTTAAACAAGGAATCAGGAATCAGGAAACTTCCTCTCTAACAAGCAGAAGGAAATTCAAAGGAGTTCTAAGAAATGGAAGAAAGGTTTTTTTTGTTAAAGATTTATTTGTTTATGCATACAAGTTGGGGTACAGGGGGGGCCAGAGGCATGGGGCTGTGAGAGGGTTCGCCAGAAACAGAGTGGGGAGCAGAATAGGAGGATTTACTGAAGTACAGTGTTGAGGGCAGCAGCGGGTGAAGCAGGAGAGGTTTGCCATGCCACGTGGGAATCTTCCTGGCCAGGAGTCAAACTCGCGTTGCCGCTGCCCACAGCTCCACAGCACAGCGCTTAACGGCTGCGCCACCAGGGAAGCCCTGGGAGAAAGGTGTGTATAGGCAGAAATAGGGTGGACAAGGACATTATTAGTCAAAGGAAAAGAAGGATTTTTTTCAGGCAAGTTTACCTTCCGTTAGTGGCAAGGGTCTTATTAGGCAGATGACTAACAGAGAATGGGGATTTTCAGACTGATTGGCTTGAAATTCCACTTCTGGGAGAGGTTGCTACTACAATTGGTTATTGAGACTTGTTGGGGCTTAGCATAAATGACTATTTTTAGCCTATTTTCTCTGACAAAGTCCATGAGCAGATGGTCAAGGAAGACATAATTCAATAGCACCTTAAGAGACACGGAACATTATAGAGTGAAATCTCTTAATACATACATATTTTAAAAAATTAAGTTGTATTTTTTAAAATTTTTGTCTCAGATAAGTTTAATATTTTTGTACTTGATAAAACTATTTGATTCAAAATGATAAACATCTATGTGATTATACCCTGAAATGAATTATGCAACAGAATTCAATATAGTTTATTATTTTAAAAAAAAAAGATGAGAAGGGACAAGTCACCTAAGGGTTTAAAGCATAAGACCATTATGCAAATGATTTTGATGCTGGGAATTTATTTAAGCTCACATCTATGTTCTTAACAAGAGCTGAATCTAAAACTAAAATGACCAATTAATGGAATAAAAGCACTCTATTAGTAGGGAAAATCAGTTAAATGAATGATTATACATTCCATCAATGAAACTTTTTAAAAAGTTTATAATTGACATTATACAACACTTTTTGAAGGAGGGATTTCTTACTTAATCCTTATACATATCTAATTAATTAATAATATCTAATCGAGGAGCCAAAAATACAGAATTTGTTCAACAAGCATTGATTGAAGATGTACAGTTTGTTAGGTGGTGTGGTTTGTCATTGAAAATATGTAAAGAGAACACTGAGGACCTGAATTTCAGGTCACAGTGTCATATGAACTTCGTTGGTTTAGGGGATGAAAACTGGAACACATGAAGATAGTAAAGCCAGGGAGGTCAGTGGTGCTGACATTGTGAAGGACTGATTCAATGTGCTCAGGAAATTGGATATAATCTATTAGGAAGCTTCATGGAGAGGGAGAAAGTTCATGAGTAGGTGGTATCACTATCAGATTTGTTCTCTGTAGTGAAAACTCCAGCAGGCCTCGGTGAATGTGTTACCCAGCAAGGGCTAGCTGGCCAATGCACATAGAAAACTAATCACTATGACACTGGCTTTTGAAGAAAGAAAGAGTCATCTCTACTGAGTCATTGACCAGAATGGAGACAGAAAACAAATCTCAAATCTGTCTCCCTGTTACTGAGGCTAAGACTGGTTTCATAGAAAGGAAAGAAGGAAGGGAGGAAAAATTTAGGGATGTAAAGGTTGTGGTGTTGGTGATGTCTTATTGGATGGCTATAAATTGGTTCTGAATATGAAAGGATTTCCAGATTCTGGGATTGAGGAACCCCTGCTTCTAAATGGGGTCTACTAAATGAGCTTCTATTGATGGACACTTTGGATTTTTTTAAGTAGTCTGTGTTGTCCTTTTTTTCTGTTTTCTTGGTTCCATGTTCACAGTCTTTGGTTCCAGATGTTTTGGAACTTAGCTTAAGGTCAGTAGTCATTGCATATGCTCTGGACCCACAACTCATGGATTAACCTGCCAAGAGTCATGTTCCAATTACTCTATGAGAACAAGTTTAGAAAGGTAGTTAGACATGCGTAGTCATTAAATCATTAACTATGGTGGATTGGAAGTGGTTTCAGATGGACTAGAGATAACAGTGTTGATTAATGATTGGTGGGTCCTTTCCAGAAATACTAAAGACCTAACCTAAGGCAGTGGGTTATGGTGAAGATAAGGACTTTGTTGGCCAATTGGAGGAGTGGAATTAGAGAGAATTGAAGATGAAATGCAATTAGTTTCCAGCTTGAGAAGTTTGGTACATATTAATCATCAGTTGAGCCAGGGAATAGAAGAACTATGGAAGATTATGAGCTTGGTTTTAGATTTACAAAAGTTTAGTGAATAATTTAAGACAATTGGATGCCTAGGTGGAGACAACTGCTAGGTAATTGGAAATTACTTGGAAGGTATCAGTGGAGAGGTAGGTGGTGGCACACCACTAAAATTGGTGGGGTTACCAATGATGAAATGAAGCATAAGAAGAGCAACGTTGGTTTTGTTACAGGGAACCCCAATATAAAAATAGGGTGATGGCTGTGGGTCCTCACCCGTGTGCTTAACGGGGGCTTATAATAAGACTCAACTGAAGGCACACACAATAAAATTAGTAAAGGGTTTATTTACAAAAGGGGAGGAAGAAAAAATAAAATTGGTGAATGCATCCTACCAGTTCTGCTTAGCTGGAATCCCAATGGTGCACTGAAAACCTGGTGAACAACCCCTGACCTGTAACAGTTTCAGTAGAGAAACAGTCATTTACACCCTATATAAGAAAATATTTCGGTAGAGTTGTACAAGCAAAAGTTAGATTGCATTGCACTGAGAAGTGAAGATAATAAGTTCAGACTTACAGTTTAGGAAGATAGGTAGGGAAGCTCATGAATGGAAAATGGAAAGATGTTCACATTTATGGTTTAGGAAAGACTCCTATCTGAGGGAGAATTTTAAGACTCACTAGCAGAGGAAGTAAGTGATGAAATAAAGTCATCACAAGGAGAAGGAGGTAGGGGAGGAGGAGAAAAAGAGAGAAGAGGAGGATGGGAGAAGGAAATGAACAGAGAAACAAATATATTTCTTTTTCAGGAGTTTTTTTTGAGTTTATTAATCTTGTTCATGTGATTTTTGTGCCTGGGCTTAGACTGGGCTTATCAGTCAAGTGTTCTTTTCATTCTTAGTGACACAATCCTAAACGGTTAGAGGGTTGCATAATAGCAGTGTGATGTATTCCATTTCTAGGAAGGGGTTGTCAGGGAACAGGGCAAATCTTTCCATATCCTGTGGTTTCTTCTCAGCTGACAAATAACCAAATAATCATAAGACAGACTGATAAGACAAAAAATAAAAACAAAAAGAAGTTTGGTAATTGCAAATATACCATTTGTATTTATGGAAGAGACCTAGAAAGACTGAGTAACTCACCCACATGGCTTCAACCACCACCTCAAATAATATTAGCTAAGACAAAGGAGTTTGGGGGATGGAGGTCAACTATGGTAGGTTATCAGTAAAGTCACAAGCAGCAAGGACATGGGCACCAGGCAGATTTAAGTTCTGCCTTCTCCTTTGATAAGTTAGAGACTAGGTCTTCATATACAGTGAGGTAGATGCCCTTACAAAGGGGGATTTTACTTTATATGCAAATGTCTCTTTAAAAGGGCTACTCTACACTTCCTATGAAATCATAGGGAATAAACCTTTTGTTTCCTATGTAATAAACATTTTACCAATGAGATATATTTCCTGGGACTAGATATTTGGTCTCCTACAGGGTAAACATGTGAATCACAAATAATAAATCAATGCCACATTGCTAAACAATGAACCATCTGAGTCAGAAAAAACACAGGCCTACAGAGAAGTTCCTTAGAGATCGATCATCTGGTCTAATTCTTTGGATTCATATAAGAGAAAACTAGAAACTAGGGAGGTGACTTGTCCAAACTCGAATTGTAACTGAGAAATCAAGGGCTTGTCTACCCAAGGCACATAAATGCCAAGGATGTGTCACTCAGGATTTGGAAAAAGAAAGGAGTTTACTGCATATCTGGATCAGCAGGAAGTTGGAGGCACAAGACTCAGATCAACCTCCTTGAATGCCTAGGGGAAGGATCTCCATCATCTCACAGAAGCAGGGCTCAGGGGAATCAAAGAGTTCCATTGGCTCCAAGGCCCAAAACTGGCCTCTCGTGAACCTAGCAGACTCGTTTGAGTACAGTTTAGGACTGCTCGTAGACCTCAGCTGCCTACAGATTGAGCCTGGAACTGGTCTACTGGTCGAACTGGGCAGTCTTAAGCCACTGCCCAAGGCTAGGCTACGGGTCAACCTCTGTAGCCCCTGTGTTGAACTCTGGCTGTCCATCAGGTTAACCACAGCAGCCTCCAGCAAATGCCTGGGTTGGCAAAACTGATCACCCTAGGAAGTCTCCAGGCTGCATATCTATTCAGCCCATTGATTCACTTCATCAGATCCAGGCTTAGACTGGGGACGGCCTCCCCAGGCACAACGGTAAGCCTGGGGCTGGTCTGCTTGCCTGCTGGTCGACCTCATTGCCCTCTAGGCTTAAGCTGGGGCTGGTTGTTGGTCGACATTGGCAACCTACAGGCTGAGTCCTTGCAGCCTGCTGTTCGACCTCATCAGCCTGCAGGCTGAGTCAGGACTGGCCTGCTGGTCAACCTCTGCTGCCTCCCACCTTAAGGTTGGGCAGTTGCCAGTTGACCTCAGCATCCTCCAGGCTGAGTCCAGTGCTGGCCTGCTGGCCGACCTCCCCTTTTCCAGGGTAACTGAGGGCCGGCCCTCTGGTTGACCTCATTGGCCTCCAGCCCTAGTCTGGGGTTGACCTGCTGGTTGACCTGTTAGGTTTCCATTCTTAAGCTGGGGCTGGTTCCTAGTCGAGATCAGCATCCTCCAGTTGTGTCCAGGTTCATCCTTCTGGTTGACCTCGGCATCTTCCAGGCTGTGTCCAGTTTTGGCCTGCTAGTTGACCACATCAACCTCGCAGCATAGTCTGTGACCCTTTCCAGTCGTGCTAGAGAGCCTCCAGCCAGTGCTCTGGTCTGGGCTACTAGCTGAACTAGCAAACTCCGCCTATCCCGGTTCTGTCTTCTGGTTAACCTAGGCAGACTCCAGGCTGAGTCCAGGTTGTGCCTGGGGCCGTCCTGCTGGTCAAACTTGGCAGTCCTTAACCATTATCCTAGTCTAGGCAACTGGTCACCCTCAACAGCCTGCAGTCTGAGTCTGGGTTAGACCTGCTCGCAGATACAGCTGCCTCCAGGCTGTGCCTGTGGCCAGCCTCCTGGTTGACCTGGGCTGTCTTTAGCCACTTCCTGGCACTGGTCTGCTGGTCAACTTCTACATCTCCAGGTTTATTCTGGGTTTGACCTGCTGGTTGATCTTCCCAGTCTCCAGGCTGCCGTGGGGGTCCCTGGCCTCCAGATTGAGCCAGGCCGTCCTGTAGTTACACTTTAATAGCTTCTAGCTGTCTATGGCCCAGGACTCTTGGGCCTGGGGTGAGATCAGGTCCTGTTCCTTTTCCCTGTGGGGTGGCACATTCTTCCTCATGCCCCTCCAGCCTGAGCCCAGTAACACACAGCCTGTTCAACTTGAGACCTTCCAGGCTATGTCTGGGTAGGATATGCTTCTGGGTGGGGCAGGGATTCCACATGTGTGACCCTCAATGCTGAGCCCCTATTAGCTTGGCATTTTGACCTGGTTAGCCGCGAGGCTGAGTTCAGGTCTGGGATGTGGTTGTCTGACAGTCTATATGGCAGCCTTCTGGCAGAGCCTGGTGTCAGCTTGCTGGTCGACCTTGGCAGCCTTGGTGGGGGACAGTGGAAAGAGGATTTGGCAGGTCACTGGGTAAATTTCATGGGTAGACAGAGCAATGCAGAATGGCAGAGGTCCATTGAAGAGTTACTTGTTGACACATATGGGGAAAGATCCTTTTCAAGTGACCAGAAGTTCCTGGTAGATGGACTCCATCCCTTCAGAAAGTGATTCATTTCATTCATTTTTTAAAAGATTTATTTATTTACTTACGCATACAAGAACTGGGGTGCAGGCCAGAGGTGTGTGGGGGGTAAAAGATTCACCAAAGGCAGAATGGGGACCAGAACAAGCGGATCTCCTGAAATACACTGCTGAGGGGGAGCAGCAGGTGAGCCAGGAGAGGTCTGCTGTGCCATGTGGGAAGCTTGTGACAGGGGATGGAACTTGTGCTGCAGTGGCTGCGGATAGCTTCATAGTGCTGAGATTTAACCTGTTGTGCCACCAGGGAGGGCCTGGCATAAGGATTCTTTTAGGCTATTTTTTTAAAGATTTACTTATTTATGCATACAAGCTATTCTTGAGAAACAGAAGACCTAAAAGAAGCTCTGCAAGCTGGGTGGAGGTGGCCCTTTTTTAAGAGACAGTTACATGTGTAAGGCAAAATCTCCATTTGTAAGGTGTCTTATTCACAGTACTAGGAAGAGGGGGATGACCTATTCTCTTTGCCCTTATCGAAGGCAGTGGCAGTGATTTAAATCTACATAACCACATACCCTTGCTTCCTGGTAACCTCTCATTACTGGCCACCCTTCCCCACACCCCAGTCTCCTTTGTGTTTAGCTGAGGCTGGTATTTGAGGAGGTGGCTTAGGCATTTTGGCAAGTTAGTTTTCCTGGGTTTCTCCCATGTATACTGGAGGTATACATGTTATTAAACTTTTGTTTCCCCCTTTTCATCTATCTTTCATTACAGGGATATCTTAGCCAAGAACCCAGATGTGTAGAGAAAAAGTTTCTTTTCCTCCCCTATATTATAAAATCCAGTTTTCTGTGCTTTTGCTCAACTATATCATTATCACCATCATCACCATCATCTTCACTAATATTGACCTATAATGTCTTATGGTCAAAAAAATCTCTCTCTTGGGCCTCCCTGGTGGCACAATGGGTTAAGTAGTAGCACTATGAAGTCATCCAAAGCCACTGCAGCACAAGTTCGATCTCCAGCCAGGGAGTTTCCCACATGGTGTAGCAGACCTCTCCTGCCTCGCCCGCGGCTCCCCTCAGCAGTGTATTTCAGTAGATCTTCCTGTTCTGCTCCCCACTCTGTCTCTGGTGAATCCTCTCAACCCACCCACCCCCACCTCTGGCCTACACCCCAGCTTGTATGCATTAATAATATAAATCTTTTAAAAAATCTGTCTTATAGTCAGTTATTTCAGCATATAAACATGTATAGCTTCTTGGTTTTTCTATATTCTAAACAAGGTGGGCAGGGGTTAAGTGGGACAAAACTCACATTTTCTAGTTCAAGGATGATGTAAATGGTACATTATTGTAACACTATTTCTGCTTACCCCCTACCCCCAGTACTTTTTTCTCTGTGTTATGTTTCCTTCTCTTACAAATATTCTCAACTGTTGGACTGGGAGAGATTTATTGCCTCAGAGATATGGAGACACAGAGCTAGCTTTAGTTTAAGCAATGTAAGGAAGTGGAAAAAAATATTTTTCCTTTAGCCATATTAGGTTCTCTGGATGGAGATTTGTAAATTAGGCTGGCAAGAGGCAAATTAATAGGAAAACAACAAACAGGTTTATTAACATTTGCATCCCCTTGGGAAAGTTCATTGATGGGTAGCCTTCAGTGGCACCTGTACCATTTTAAGTTGAACAAAGGAAAAGGGGTTTGAGGTTTAGGGATGCAGAGGGGACAAGGAAGGGAAGTTATGGGAAGGTAGCCAGGAAAAGTGTGGCACACAAGGGTTGTTTAGTAAGATTTATTGATGTAGGTTTAAATGAGCCCTTTCTCTTTTGATAAGATTTAGAGTTGTCTTCTTCAGAAATGGAAGCACCTTTTACCGATAAAGATTTATATTGTGAATGTAAATGTCTTTTATAAAAGACACTTGCTGCCTTTTTAAGAACTTTTTCCTGTGTCCTTGTTCTCAGTGGCCTTCTGCTGAAATACTCTACCAAGTTGGGTGTAGGTTAGTGAAAACATTTGGATGGATCAATTACAAACACAAAGGAGCTACAATTGTGTGTTGTGGTACTTAAAGCATTAATCTTATAATGTTGTGATCTTTCATATAATCATATAATTCTTACAGCAGCCTTAAAAGTCAGGTTGTTAGAGGATTTGGCAGGGGTGCAGGCCAGCAGGCTGATGTCCTGAATGGTCTCTAGATATGGTCCCAGACTCGCGGATCCGTGCACTGAGCATTGCAACTCCCAGCAGGCCAGAGCTGGACTTCCTGAATCAAGGACTGCTGGGAAGGAGGGGCAGAGCTCAGCAGCCATGTTGAACTTAAAAACACTGTGTGTGTGTGTGTGTGTGTGTGTGTGTGTGTGTGTGTGTGTGTGTCTCCTCTCTTTCCAGTTTTAGTACTTAGGCAGAATGGACAATCCAGCTCTCTTGAGAAACTATGGCAGCTGTTATCTTGACCTTCTGGTGGATTCAGGATAGGGAGAAGGTAAGAGTAAAAGGGGGAAGCTCAGTTTTGTGAGGTTACCAAGAAAGGCAGAATAAACAAACCTTGTTTACTTTGGCTGCTGTGTAGTTTTAGTTTTACCTTCTCTGTTGAAGAAGATTGAATCTTCCCCATGCAGTGAGAGAGACTTCCTTCCATTAGGAGGTGTTTCCTTTACATAGATACATACATACATACATGTATATGTGTGTATATACATATATGTGTGTGTATATACATATATACACATGCATGTATGTATGTAAACATATCTTACAAAGAACAACCCCTATTTTGATTTTGGAGCTGCATCTATGAACAAACTTTTTTGCCAGAAAGACATATTTTGGGGTGGCAAATGTTTGTTCTTTTCTTTTTTTTTTTTTAAAGATTTATTTATTTATACATACAAGCTGGGGTACAGGCCAGAGACGTGGGGCGGTGAGAGGGTTCACCAGAGACAGAGTGGGGAGCAGAACAGGCAGATCAGAAATACACTGCTGAGGGGAGCAGCGGGCGAGGCAGGAGAGGTCTGCCGCACCATGTGGGATTCTCCCTGGCTGGGCATCAATATCGGATCGCGTGCTGCCGACAGCTTCACAGCGCAGCGCTCAACCGCTGCGCCACCAGGGAGGCCCCATGTTTGTTCTTTTCCAGGTGCAATAGAAAATAGCACTTTGGGGGCCTCCCTGTTGGTGCAGGGGTTAAAGTCTCAGCACTGTCAAGCTATCTCAAGCCACTGAGGCATGAGTTCGATCCCCCACCAGGGAGCTGACCACATAGTGCAGCACACCTCTCCTGTCTCAGCTGCTGCTCCCTTCGGCATGGTATTATAATAAATACCCCTTTTTTGTTCTCCACTCTGTCTCTGGTGAATTCTTTTACCCCCACACCTCCAACCTGTACTCCAGTTCTTCCCCACCAGAATATTATCTGGCCACTCATGTGACTTCAGTCACAATCTTAAATAACCTTGGTTAAAGACAAAAGGGGGGGAGGGGAGAGAAAGGGGAAGGTCAGTTATGGGAGGTTACCAAGAAAGGCACAAAGGTATGGCTGTTACACAGATTTCAGTTCTGCTTTGTCTGTTGTAAAGAATTAAGGAAATTGGGTCTTCTGTACAGAGAGCGAAAAGCTCTTATAAAGAGAACTTTTCCTTTGCAAAGGCAAGTGTCTCTTATAAAGGGTGATCTTTAGGGCCTCCCTGGTGGTGCAAGGGGTTAAGTCTCAGCACTACAAAACTATCAGAAGCCACCGCAGCATAAGTTGGATCCCTGGCCAGGGAGCTAACCCACATGGTACAATAGAACTGTCTCACCCTCTGCTCCCCTCAGCAGTGTATTTCAGTCAACCTGCCTGCTCTGCTCCCCACTGTCTCTGGTGAATCCTCTCAGTCCCCGCACCTCTGGCCTATACCCCAGTTCGTATATGCATAAATAAAATAAATCTTTAATAAAAATAAAGGGTTATCTTTAACCTTTAGACCCCCCCTCCTATGAAATAAGCTTTTTGCCAAAGACATATTTTGGGGAGCAGATTTTGATCCCCTAAACCCTTAGTAAAAATATTGACTTGTTGACCTCTTACTAGTCAAATGTCTCCACCAATTTTATTAGTTCTAGAAAATAAAAAGTAAAAAACTAAAATCAAACAAACACCACAACAAAAAACATTTTATTCATTCTTAATCTCCTGTCACTATAAGGATACAATTAAGAACTGATGGAGGACCAATATCATGCTTTATAGTTCATATTGATACTCTGATAGAATGAGTTATGGACTGTTTTATAAAATATTGAGCAGAAGTAAATTCTTAAAAATATTGACTGATGAGGGCCTCCCTGGTGGCCCAAAGGGTTAAGCGCAGCACTGTGAAGCTATCCAGAGCCACTGCAGCAGTTCTATCCCTGGCCAGAGAGCGTCCCACATGGTGCAGCAGATCTGTTCTGCCTTGCCCGCTGCTCCCCTCAGCAGTGTATTTCAGTCGATCCGCCTCTTCTGCTCCCCACTCTGTCTCTGGTGAATCCTCTCACCACCCCACACCCCAGCTCTTGTCTGCATAAAAAAAATAAATCTTTAAAACAATATTGACTGATGAATGAATGATGACCTTGATGGGACACGCTGTAGAGTGATATGCTGTAAGAAGGGTTTTAAAAAGAAATTGAATGAACTGTTTCAGGATGATGCACACTGATCTCTGCCACCAACTGTGAAATACATGAAAGAGGATAGATTGATGGGTGGAAAGGGGCAGAGATATTTGAATAGACAGGTGAAAAAGCAAATAAGGGAACATGTTAGTAGTAGATTCCAGGTGGGAGTGGTGGAAACTGAGAGTGGAAAAATTTAGGATGGAAGGTCTCACAAGGACAAACACCAGAGGTGGGGTAGGAGTAGGGATAATTTAAAACCAAACCAAACAAGCTATGGAAATTTCAGGAATCTGAGTTGGGGCCAGCAAAGGTAATCAGCCAGAGGTGGGGGCAGAGAGAATTACTGACCTTAGAAGACCAACCCAAACTAACCCTAAAGTGATAATTTCCACAATAATTCCATCAAAGAACATTATAAAAGAACACTCTTTGCTTTAGCAAAACGCAGTTCTTGTCCTGTGAGTGCCCGCCTGTGTCTATGCAGGCGATCTCTTTCCTTTTTGTCCTTTCCTCAATAAACTTGCCATGTGCTGATGAATGAGAATATCTGCTGAATTCTTTCTCAGAGGAACCCAAGAGCCCCACACACCAAATCCCATCATCTGAACCATTCAGGTCCCAACTTTACTGTAGGAATGAAAAAAAGGCTGTGTGTGTGTGTGTGTGTGTCCAGCTTGGAAGAGATCTTATTGGGTTTCTTAGTTGGGGGGGAGGGGTGTCAGTGGCATTCCAAATAGAGCTGTAACAAGGTGGTCCCCAAGGAAAGGGGAGGTTGCAGTTTCCCTGCCCCACGCAAGGGAGGGTGGAGCTGAGCAAGGAAAAGAAGAAACTGGTGAGGAAAGCGGAGGAGAGGGGAGAGGAGGAAGCAGGATGGAGAGCCTGGAGACCGGGAGGAGCACATGGGGCAGAGAGACATGTGAAGAAGCTGCGCTGGCTTCTTGGTCCTGGACTGGCTGAAACAGACGTGGG
>PVIJ01000181.1:336012-358035 GCA_004024925.1 Scalopus aquaticus
TTTTTTTAAAGATTTATTTTTTTATTTATACATACAAGCTGGGGTACAGGCCAGAGGCGTGGGGCGGCGAGAGAGTTCACCAGAGACAGAGTGGGGAGCAGAACAGGCAGATCAGAAATACACTGCTGAGGGGAGCAGCGGGCGAGGCAGGAGAGGTCTGCCGCACCATGTGGGATTCTCCCCGGCCGGGCATCGAACTCGCATCGCCGCTGCCGACAGCTCCACAGCGCAGTGCTTAACCGCTGTGCCACCGGGGAGGCCCCCGTTTGGGTGGACTTTTACCCACGAGGGGATGGGTAACTTTAGGTGCTTGATCTGGAAACTATTTGCTGTTTCTGTGTTGCACACTAATTGTATTAAAATTCCTTTCCATTAAAGGTCTGTATGTTTTGTCTTGATGAGGCAGATGGCAGAACCTATTTAGAGCGGGCTGGTTTGGGGTCTCTGGGGTGCCCCCCTCCCTGTTCTGTAACAGAGCTGTAACAGGGAGCGATTTCCTATCAGGTGGGACCCTCCTGGGCATTCCAAATTGTTATTTCCCTGAGTACTGTGCCCATGTGGAACACAGAGCTCCCCAATCACTGTGCACCCTCATGCTGCCCTCACATGCTTATAAATGCCTAAGAGTGAAGAACCAGAATCCACATCCAGCTGGTAACAGTTTCATTGTTGAGGAAGATGGGGTGAAGACAAGAGAGAAAGAGGGATTTAAAAAAAAAAGAAGAGAGAATATTACTTTTGTTTATATATTTAATTTAAAAAATGCTTAACTTAAAGACAATTGCCTGGAAGAACACACATTCATGCTGTTAACAATGGTTAACCCCTGGTAGTGTCAGTAGGTTCTGGAGGAAGGAAATCTTTATTTTATTACTTTATACACTTTTGTTGTTCTTATTTGTATGATTGTGAACTGTTTTGGTACTGTAAAATTTAACAATCAATTTGCAGAAGAAAAAAGCTAGGTGAAAATTTAGAGGCAAAAAACAGCAGGAAGAGATATCAGAGATTTGTCTTCCTTGACCTACTCAGTAGTAAGAATGTGACACTTTCATAATAGAAAAGTTAGTCTAAGCGTTATAAAAAAACAAAAATGATATTAAAATTCACATAATAATGTGCAAAAGCATTTATTTGTTAGGCAGTTCAGTACTTTTGGTTTCTTAGTCATATTTGTTAGAAAGCATCTGCACAGAAAGTAATTCACTGGCAATTTCCCCCCCAAAGAGACTAGTTTGACAAACTAGTGCTGATACTGGTCACTATGATTACTGAAGCCTGAGCCATGTGCTTGCTGGAATTGGGCCTTGTTTAGAAATGATCACTGTGAATGCTGCCGTCTAGTGGTGAAATGTGTTAACTGCTGCCCAAAACTGCAATTTGGAGAAAAGAACATTTTAGGCACGTGTCTGAAGATTTGCTTGTCCGTTTTAAAACATATGCTGAATCGTGTTTAAAAAAAAAAAGATTAATCTGAATAAATTTAGAGATATAATTTGTTTTATAAAGGATTCATGAATTTTTTTTAAAGATTTTTTTTTTTATTTATACATACAAGTTGGGGTACAGGCCAGAGGCGTGGGGCGGCGAGAGGATTCACCAGAGACAGAGCGGGTAGCAGAACAGGCAGATCAGAAACACACTGCTGAGGGGAGCAGTGGGCGAGGCAGGAGAGGTCTGCCCCGCGCCATCTGGGATTCTCCCCGGCCGGGTGTCGAACTCGCGTCGCCGCTGCCAACAGCTCCACAGCGCAGCGCTTAACCGCTGCGCCACCGGGGAGGCCCAGGATTCATGAATTTTGAAGAATCCCACTAAAAAGGTGGCTAAGGAGTTTGTAAAAAAACAAAGTTTTATTGACTGAGAGAAAGAGGTGGCTAGGTTCTTGGCAACAGAAAAGAATGATTAGTGCAGGGGTAGCCACCTTCCCTTCAGAAAGGCAGGAGAGTCTTATCAGGAAGAGAAAGACACTACGTTGACTAGGAAATTCTGGATTGATTAGTTTAAAATTCCACTTTTGTTTCTTTGTGGTTCATAAGGTGATAGCTGTGTCTCCACCCCTTTGTGTGAGAACTATCAATATTTTCCCACACAGGAAAAAAAGTAAGAAAAATCACGTTCTAGGGAGTCATTTTTAATTTAGTACTTTTCACTGTGGTGTTTAATTATTAATCTTCAGCTGACTTTAAAAAAATAACACCCGGGCCTCCCTGGTGGCGCAGCGGTTGAGCGTTGTGCTGTGGAGCTGTCGGCAGCGAGTTCGATACCCAGCCAGGGAGAGTCCCACATGGTGTGGCAGACCTCTCCTGCCTCACCCGCTGTTCCCCTCAGCAGTGTATTTCTGATCTGCCTGTTCTGCTCCCCACTCTGTCTCTGGTGAACCCTCTCACCGCCCCATGTCTCTGGCCTATACCCCAGCTTGTATGTATGATTAAATAAATCTTAAAAAAAAATAAAAAAAAAATAACACCCTAGGGCCTCCCTGGTGGCCTAGGGGTTAAGTCTCAGTGCTACCACCACGTTGGCTTGGGTTCAATGCCCAGCCAGGGCGCTGATCCACTTATGGCGCAGCAGACCTCTCCTGTCTCACCTGCTGCTCCCCTCAGCGGTGTATTTCAGTAGATCCAACTGTTCTGATCTTGCTCTGTCTCTGGTGAATCCGCTCACCGCC
Organism: Scalopus aquaticus; assembly: GCA_004024925.1. Taxonomy (NCBI): domain Eukaryota; kingdom Metazoa; phylum Chordata; class Mammalia; order Eulipotyphla; family Talpidae; genus Scalopus; species Scalopus aquaticus. The sequence goes on from PVIJ01000181.1 coordinate 338,681, forward strand.
CACTGCCCCCAGTACCTCTGGCCTGCAGCCCAGTTTTTCTACAAAATAAATAAAAATCTTACAGTAAAGGAATAATTCTTTAAAAATGAAACACCCTAACTCATCAAAATATACATTTTCTAAATGATCAAAAACCCTAATAATTTTTAACTTTTTCCTTTGGTACCCTAGAAATTCTTGGACTATTCATGTCTTCACTCTTTTAGCCTGAAAGGTCAAAGGTGCCATTATATTAATGTTTCACAGTGGCCTTTGCACTTTAGAGAGACTAACTCTGGAAGCTGATGCCCTTAGCCATACCAGTTGGCATCACTGGGATTTATACTGTTTCCTGAAGATTGCTACAGTGGCTAAAATCAGTTTAGACCGTTGCCAAAATATTGCAGCAACCTACCAGAGTACTCCTGACAGTCTTCTAGAAGGCAGACTGTACACGATGCAAAAGTACAGGACCAGAATATCTTCTAAAGAGGATGGAAGCCCCTTCCAGCAGCGCTGGTTTGAGACCCATACTACATCTGCGATGATTCACTAGCAAAAAGAGGTGCCCTTTGCCCTACCTCCTCTTCCCAGGTCACTCACTTCCAAATTAACACCTTCTATTAGAAGAATCTAAAGCACATCTGGAATCCCAGTTTCAGGCACGGGCCAGTTATCAACTGTTACTTTCAGCTCCAAAGCCTTCCCTCCAGGCACGCTTCTTTGATCATTATGATGACTGACCATTTCCGCTTTGCAGTCGTTTTGATATTAAACTTTGCCAGCAGAGGGCGCTGGAGGGTTACTGGAGAAAGAAGAGGGCGCTTCCTGATTTCAGCGAGTGTTTTTGGTTTTGCTTCCTCTAAGCGCTTGGTGGGTTAGCAAAGCCTCAGGTAGGAACCTCTCTGGTGCTCTTCCCCAGTCATGCAAACTAGAGAACATAGTTGCGGCGCTGGCGAGGAACCCAGAGCAGAGTTTCAACTTCTAACGTGCACCTGCATTTCACGCCAACATTTATGGGATGCCATAAAATTAGTGCTTACAGGGAAGTTTATGGTTTTGAAACAATAAATACTGAAAAGTAGGTATTAAATTTGAGAAACTAACGCGACAGCAATAATACAAATTCAGCGAATAAAAGGAAAGGAAATTGCATAGACAAAGGCATGAATGAATAAAGGCTGTCATCGTCAGCCTCCTCACAGATCTCTCACCCATGTCCCTATCTCTTTCAAGTGTCTCTTCCCGTATCTCCCAAGTCTCTGGTACAAGTCCAAGGCCAAGAAGTAAGCACAGCTTCTTCACATGTTTCTGCTCCAAGTGCTTCTTCCTGATCTCCTTCCTTACCCCCTCTTCTCTCCCTTGTCCTCCCAATTCAGCTCCACCCTTTCCAGGGTAGGTCAGGGCACCAGGAAGCTTCTCTTTCCCCGGGGATGACCTTTTCACAAGGCCTTTATTTTATTTTATTTTTTTGAGATTTTATTTATTCATAGAGGTGTGGGGTGGTGAGAAGATTCACCAGAGACAGAGTGGGGAGCAGAACAGGCAAATCAACCAAAATACACTGCTGAGGGGAGCAGCAGGTGAGGCAGGAGAGGTCTGCTGCGCCCTGTGGGAAGCTCCCTGGCCTGGGATGGAACTCATAATGCAGTGGCTCTGGATAGCTTCATAGTGCTGCACCTAACCCGTTGTGCCACCAGGGAGGCCCCTCACAATGCCTTTACTGTGTCTCTCTGCTCTTGCCTCTAACCACAATATGGGCTCCAAAACAATTACATTTTTTGAACCAGCTTGAGTTCAAAAAAGTTTTTTCTCTCATTTTAACTCAAGATTAACAGTTAACAGTCACTTCTTGCTTGGGGGAAGGACAGAAAAGGGAAAAGAGAGCTAGCTCTTAATTTGTTGGGTTTTTTGTTATGAGCTGCTAAAGATTGAGAACTCAGATAACAAATTTTCTCAGATAACAGAATTAAATTTATCAGATTTTGAAAGAGGGACTTAGGAGTTCTTGGAAAAGCAGGACCTGTGGCCTTCAGTGCTTTCCCACAGTCTTTTTGCTTTGTTGGTTGTCCTCACTCTTTCAGGTTGCTAGATAAAAGATTTTCAGATAAATGAGATGTGACTATATTCTTTCCACTGTTCAGATATTGATAATTTAAAATCATTCCAACAAATTTCATACTGTTAAATTAATCTTGAAGTGCAATTTTATCAGTCCATTTGCTGAAAAGCCTTAAATAGATGCTAAATAACCGAAGCCCATCACCATCAAGGGAGCAAATCTCATAGGCGAACCTGTCAGGTTGTGGGTGGTGTCCATGCTTGAAAAGACCTCAGAACTACCTAAGCATCTGGTGTAACTGCCAGAATCTTTGCCAACTATACACAGTATGTGTCAGTTTCTCCTAAAGAAGGATTGATTAAAAGAAGCCTCCCTGGTGGCGCCCGGGTTAAAGTCTCAGTGTTATCAAGTTATTGCCAGCTGCTGTAACATGAGTTCGATTCCCAGGCAGGGACATAACTCACATGGCACAGCAGACCTTTCCTGTCTTGCCCACTGCTCCCCTCAGCAGCGTATTTCAGTAAATCCACCCGTTCTGCTCCCCACTCCCCCACTCTGTCTCTGGTGAATTCCCTCTCTCTCTCTCTCTCTCTCTCTCTCTCCCCCCCCCCTCTCTCACACACACACACACACACACACACACACACACACACACACCCCACCTCTGGCCTACACCCCAGTTCTGGTATGCATAAATAAATATCTTTTCCTTTTTTGAAAGGATTAAAATAATTGACTGAAAAGTGTAAACACTTCACCTGGGATTGGAGTGAAGGGAATCCTGTTTTGCAAGCCTGTTAATTCCATTTAACCATCAAGTTGACAGTGAATATTTTAAGTATTTCCTGAAGCTGGTTCTGAAGGTAATTCTAAAATTGCATTGAATGGAGGTTACATCGGGCAGGTGTATTTTTTCCCGGGGAGGGGGGAAGGAGGGGGGGTAGATTTTAAGACGAAAGTCATGTTAAGTATAGAATACTGGGTGAAAAAATTATTTCCCAAATAAGAGGCTCCAAGGGTAGACCCTCCTATAAGCAGCCTGATAAGCAGCCTGGTGTCAAAGCAGTGGTTCTAAAGATTCTTAGCCTTTTTTTTTTTTTTGTACTTAATTTTATCTCCCCCTCCCTCTCCTCCAGGCTCTCTAAAAAGTGACTGGATCTAGTTCACTTTGGAATACCCGACACCAAGGTTATCCCAGCCCATCGACATAATGCATATTCAATGCATAAATGAATTTCAGTTTTGTCACGTCAGTACCAAGATTTCTACTTCCAAATCATATGGTTAGGGAGCCGGAGAGGAAATGATCCCCAAATAACATTTCTTCTCAGTTCTGTGAAAAAGCATGATCTCCCATTGATTGCAAATGCAGGTTTTTAGCACAAAAATATTCATGCCATCTGGCACTGTCGGTGCCACGGCGTCGTGGCAGGGGCCAGTCCTCGCGTGCGGAACTCAGTCCACCCCCAGCACCTGCCGCGCACGCGCAGACGAGGGGCGCGCGCCTGCCCTCCGCCCCTCCACCCTCCAGGTGGCGCTGGCGGACCCGCCGCCGCGGCCGCCGCCGCCACCGCCGCCGCCGCCGCCGCCGCTGTCTCTCGCCGGGCCAGACCGGGGCGGCGCCGGCCGCCTGGCGGGCCGCGGGTCCGCCTCCGCCGCGCCGAGGGCGTGGGCTCCCGGCTCCCTCCCGGAAGCGGCGGCCGCGGCGCGGAGCCGAGCGGGCGCCCGTCCCCGGAGCGGCAATGAGCGGCGGCCGGAGGCTTTGACCTGAGCGCGGCGGCCCGGCCGGGGCCGCTGACTGGCGGCTCGTTGAGGCGGCGGCGGCTCTGGCTCCTCGGGGCGTGGCGTGGCGGCGGCCGGGGTGATGCTGCTCAAGCTCTTGCAGAGACAGACCTATACCTGCCTGTCCCACAGGTATGGGCTCTACGTGTGTTTCGTGGGCGTCGTTGTCACCATCGTCTCCGCTTTCCAGTTCGGAGAGGTGAGTAGCGGCGACGAGCCCCGGCCCGGGCGCCTGGCCCTGCGCTAACCCGCGGCGCCCCCAGTCCTGTCCTCGCCGAGCCCCGGCGCGCCGGACCCCTGCCTCCCCATCCCCCCTGCAGCCGGGGACCAGTCCCGGAGCCCGCCCTTTCCCGGGCGCGCCGGGAACTCGGCTCCCCTCCCGGGGTCGGTTCTAGCATCTGGCCGGAGGGCTCGTCCTCCCGAGGGTTTGGGGAGGGTGCTGGCGGGGGGCCGTTCTGCCAGGTGCCTTCTACCGGGTCCCCAAGTCACTTGACTTGCTCCCCCAGACCTTGTCCTCCACCAGCCCCCCGCCCGCCACCCAGACTCGGCGTTCTTTCGCATTCCTGATTCCCCGGTAGCCTCGTTGCTCGTCCCTCCTACAGCTTTCTTCCTCGGGGTCCCACTTCTAACCCTTCTAATCTAAAGACTCCTTAATCCGGTTTCGTCATGGATCTCAAAAACTTGTGCAAGGAGCGAGTGTTTGTTGGCACCTGAATTTTCAGTGGCCCCACATTGGAAGGACATACGTGTGAAAGGGGATTTTTTTTTTTTTTTTGCACTTTTGCTATGTTGGCTGGGACAACTGTATATCATCAGGTACCCCAGAGAGACTCTACGGGTAGAAGTGTCACACAGAGAGCACAGGAACTCCAAGCGCTTTCCTTTGCCGGGATCAGCTGAGGCTAGGGCCCCTCCACGTGATCAGCACTGGGTATCCGTCTAGGGCTCCAGCGCCGACCTCTGGGGAGCAATACAAGCCCTCGGGTCATAGGATATGCTAATATCTTAGACTTCAGAGCACACAGGCCAGGCCCTTCTTGATCTGCTCTTAGTTAATGTGCAATAAAGTGGTTCAGTTAGAGGTAAAAATCTTCAGAAGGTCCATGCAACAGGTTTGGCGCTGGAAAACACTCAGATTTAAAGGTTTTGTGTCTCTTGGTTATTTACTTCAAACATTTTCTTGAGTGAATGTTTTTGTTTTAGATCAAATAGTTAATTCATTAGGGACATATTGTGTGTGTGATTGTTTAAATGGAATTAACAGTACATTATAACATGTATGTTTCAGGTGTGCATCGTAAATCAACATCTGTATATACTGCAATAATTACCTGTTAAAAATCCAAGTCTGTCCTTCACCATATAATTGACTTTTTACCTATCCCCCTTCTCCCTTCCCTTCTGATAACCCCTAATTTGTTTTTATATTATAAAAGTTTATTTTCATTTTATTTAGTTCATTTGTTTGTCTTATGTACCATATGTGAGTGAAACTGTAAGGTATTTGTCTTTGTCCATCTGACTTATTTCACTAAGCATAATACCTTCTACCTCTATCCGGGTTAAGAAGCTCACTTAAAAATACACTGTAGCAACTGGGGGGGAAACTGTATTTTTCAGTTGTTTGAAATCTACCTGCTTGTTTTAACCCCGCCCCCCCTTTTTTGGTAGGAGCTTGCAGGAGGTTTTTAAATAAACAGAATGGTTTTTAGAAATGCCATGAATAGGGCCTCCCCGGTGGTGCAGCGGTTAAGCGCTGCGCTGTGGAGCTGTCGGCAGTGGCGACGCGAGTTCGACGCCCGGCCGGGGAGAATCCCACATGGTGCGGCAGACCTCTCCTGCCGTGCCCGCTGCTCCCCTCAGCAGTGTATTTCTGATCTGCCTGTTCTGCTCCCCGCTCTGTCTCTGGTGAACCCTCTCGCCGCCCCGCACCTCTGGCCTGTACCCCAGCTTGTATGTATAAATAAAAAATAAATCTTTAAAAAAAAAAAAAAGAAATGCCATGAATATTCGGTTTATATCTGTCCCCATGCTGGATTGTGAAGCCCATAAAGAGAGTACTGTCTGTTTACTGTAACCCTGGCTCAAGCATGGTGCCAGGTACTGCCAGAGTATGCAGTCTAAATATTTGTTTAGTGAATGTATTAGATGGTATATTTCCAAGTGTGCGCTTTTAGTTCTAGGGACCAAAAAAATTAGTCTTAAAGGAGTAAGAAAGTGCTTATCTAGTAATATGCCACCTACTGTCCTTTCTTTCATGTGTTACAACTTAATACAGTGAACACATGCATGGTGAAGTGCCTTACTGTTGATGGGAGATTTCTTCAGACCCTGATTAATTTAAGGACCCTTATTTAATTTAACTACTCTGCAGTGTGAAGGTGACTTAAAAGCCATCAGTTATTAGAAGTTTTCATTTTATATATTCTATGTCTGGCTATTTAGTTACCAAAAGAAAGATATTGTCACAGTTTTGAAATGGCCACAGTTCTTAAAATTGGTATAGATGAAAGAAATGAGAGGCACACAGGTATGGAGCTGGCTTAGTCCCATTAACAGGTTGTTTGTGGTTAACTTATACAGCACGGTGGAAAAGAAGAGCTACAGGATTAGGCAAATGTGGGTTTGAATGCTGGTGCCCCCACGAACAATAGGTAGTGCAGAGGACTCACATGCCAGGCACCTAACTACCTTACCTATATAAACTAATTTAATACTTATAAAGTCCCTGAGATGATTACTTTTTTTTTTCTTTCAAGATTTATTTATATATATAAGAGCTGGGGTGTAGGCCAGAGGTGTGTGGTGGGGGTGGTGGTGAGAGGATTCACCAGAGACACAGTAGGGAGCAGAACAGGCAAATTGACTGAAATACGCTGCTTAGGGGAGCAGTGGGTGAGACAGGAGAGGTCTGCTGTGCCATGTGGGAAACTCCCTGGCCTGCAACTGAACTCAGGTCATAGCAGTAGATAGCGCTGAGACTTAACACCTAGGCCACCAGGGCGGCCCTTTTTTATCATTGTAAACTGTGAATTCATTAATATCTTTTTTCCTTTCTTAGTGTAAGTGGTATTGTTTGCTACTTTTAGTTTTTATTTATTTAAGCTTTATTTTATTTTTATTTATGCATACAAGAACTGGGATCTAGGCCAGAGGTATTGGGGGTGGGGTGAGAGGATTCGCCAGTGAGAGAGTGGGGAGCAGAACAAGTGAATCTACTGAAATACACTGCTGATGGGAGCCGTGGGTGAGACAGGAGAGGCCTGCTGTGCCATGTGGGAAGCTCCCTGACCAGGGATCGAACACATGCGTCACTGGCCAGTGATAACTTGATAAAGCTAAGACTTTAACGCCTGCACCACCAGTGAGGCCCTAGTATCGTATTTGTATTTGATAAGTTCAGTTGTTTAGCAGATGTATTTTTGAGTGTGTTCTCTGAACAGATAGGTGAAATGGACCTGGTCTGAGAGTCGGGAAGGGAGCCTCTGGCCCAGGTCTAGCTCCAGCAGAAACTAAGCCAACCTGTGTAACCCTCAGCTGCCTGCGTCAGGAACAGCCTGTTTTGTGTGAATTTCTTTTGGGGGTAGGCAGAACTTTCATTGTTGAAAATAATGCTTTAAAACTTGTAAGCTAGATTTCGAATACCCCCATTTTAGCTTTACTCTTTTGTGGATTTACATGTGTTAGATGCTTCGTGTGAGAAAGCATAATCTATAGTGTAATAGAATTTGTGCTACAGAGAATATGCCAGTGGCCACACAAAACCCTTCTAAGTGGTCTCTTTGGGGAGTTTGGGAGAACTACGGAGCCTAGCTAATGGTCAACACAGCAGCCTTGTCTCATTCCCTGCTGTATTCTTAGCACCTGAAAAATGCTTGGTACCTAGTAGGTGCCAAATAAATCCTGGATGGATGGGTGAATGAATTGGGGGTGATCTTAATCAGTGCCCTCCCAAGCTCCTTTCCAGGAAGGGTAAACTTTCTTCTCCGATGCAGACCATCTGCAGCGACTTTTGATTTCTCAGACATGAGGGGTCTGATTGGATTCTCAGTGGTGGAAGGCACTATCAGAAAATCAGAATTCTAGCTCATTCTCAGTCATTTTAGCGTGGTTCAGACAAAGTCATGATATATACAAGAGAACCGAATAACCATGTGAGGGAGTGATTGAATGAATGGGTACATCACAATTGCTTAGAAGATCAGAGGAAGGGAAGAAAATTGTAGGTTTAAACATCCTCAAGGAAGCTGACACTTTTACAAGGAGGCAGGAACTTTTTCTACTTGAATTATTAGTGGTTTAAAACTGCTGCTGGGATTAGCCAACAACACATGGTAGCAAGAATCCCAGCCCAGACCTGGCTTAAGGAAAAAGGTTGTTTTGTGAGTTGCGTAATTAGAAAACACAGGGTGAAACTTCGGGGCAGGGTTACACTGAGGTGCTCCGATGATGTCATGTCTCTCCCTGGTCTTACCTCTGCTGCTTTAGTTCTCAGGCAAGCTCTCCCCATATGGAAGTGGAGATTGCTGCCTGCAGCCCCTGCATCCCATCTGCAGATTCGTTACCTCAGAAAGAAGAGAGTCTGTCACACTAGCACCAGCTATACCCAGGGTGGCTGCCTAGGCAGGGAGTGAGTATTCTCAATATGTCACATGCCTTTAGCCTCCTGGATCACCCTGAGAGCTAGGGTTGGGGGTGGGGCTTTCAGTCCCAGTTCGCCATACGAACTGAGCCGGGCTCCCCAGAGGAAAATCACAGGGCAGTTATCACAAGAGCCAGAGCAACAGTTGTCATAGACACTGGCTTGAGTCAAAACCTGTTTCTTTTCCTTGGCCTTGTCATTGACATCATAACTGAAAGCAGTTAGCCTGTTGCCTTTTAGAAGTGAGTTGTTTCCATTTTTAACACGTTCTTATTAATCACCCTCTCTGTGAAACTCGTATTCTTGGGTGGGTGTGTTATGGAGTCTATTTAAACAACTCCACTGGTGGGGCCTCCTAAGTCTTTCACTGACAATTCAGCGTATACTCTTAATTTAATAATGCTTTATTTGATGGTTGCATTTTTGGCATTAATATCTAAACATTGTTGAATTTGTTAGTGAAATTTAGCATGCTGCCTATACCTGAGTGCTGTTATGCTAAGTTAAGTTTGATGAAGAGGGCCCATCTGTGGGGCAAATGTGATGGCGCAGAAAGGGGGTGAGTGCCGCACAGTAGCAGGGGACCACATGGGTTCAGATTCCTTTTGACATCCCGCCCTTCTGTCTTTGGAGAGAAGGGTGCTGCCCTCCTCCAGGCAGAGGGAGAGCCCCTTTGGGGAAAGGACAGCATCGGCTGTTCCCTCAAATTCCTTCAGGTTAAAATATTCAGTGGACCAGGGTGCTGTGTTTGGGGGTGTACCCTGAACCCGTCAGTCTGACCTGAGGGAGCACAGGGCTGATTCCACATAGCAGCAGCCGCTCCCGTGCCCTCAGCGCAGGTGCCAGCTAGTCCTTCCTGCTTCTCAGGACCAGCTGCTGGAGCCCGAGTGAGCGCCCTTGGTGATCCCACTGAACGTGGGGTGATGAGAAAGATTTCACCCCTCCCCATGAGGTGGAGCAGGAGTCACAAAAACCCAGCAGTTTCCCAGGCCCTTCCCTGGACCTTTACATCTTTTTCTTTTTCAAGATTTTTTAAAATTTATGCACACAAAACAATGGTGTAGGCCAGAGTAACAGGGGGGGTGAGAGGATTCACCAGAGGCAGAGGGGGGAGTAGAACAGGTGGATCTACTGAAGTACACTGCTGAGGGGAGCAGTGGGCGAGGCAGGAGAGGCCTGTTGTGCCATGTGGGTCAGCTCCCTGGCTAGGGATCGAACTCGTGCTGCAGTGGCTGCAGATAGCTTCATAGTGCTGAGACTTAACCCGTCGCATCACCAGGAAGGTTCCCTTTACATTTTGATTTGGACAAATTTTCGAGCACTGCCTTAGGAAACTGCATCTTGGTCCACCATCACTTTGGGATGTGGTATCTGGTTATTTAGGTGCCTCAGAAGAAACTTGTATATGGACAGCTTCTCAATGCAGGTGTCCTTAATTGAGCTGGCCCAGGCAAAATTTACTTGTCATTTCTGTACTCAGCCTCCTGAGCACCCACAGAGATGTTATCTTTCTTATCTTGGAATCCCTGTGCCTCAGGAGAGTACCTAAGTCATTCACTGGGTCAGTGAAATTTTTGTTGAGCCTGTGGCAGGCCCCTGGGGCATGCAGCAGTGAACAAAGCAGACACGTTCCTCAAACAAGGAGTTTATATTCCAGTTGTGCACAATAGTACTTAAGTACAGTTGTGAGAATTGTAATGAAGGAGAGGATGCTGTGCTGGAGATCAGCCTGGTGCTGGGCTGAGAGGCGCTTGATGCAGGTTAAGCTCTGCTTTGAAGGGGATGGATTCCTGAGACAGGCAGTTCTGCTCTAGCCTGCTGGTTCTCAAATTCGGGGGATTTTGTCCTGCAGAGGCATTTGGCAGTGTCTAGGTACATTGTGAGTTGCCGTGACTGGGGCGTGGGGTGGGGGTGATGCCGGAGATTCTGTTTAACACCCTTAATAATGCACTGCGATGCGCAGGACAAGCCCTGAGGTTACCCACTCCAAAATGTCAGTATTGCTCGGACCCCAGAAACAGTGAAGGTGTTGAGGTGTTGAAGTTGGGATGCATTTGAGAAGGTGAACAAGGGCCTTGGAACTGGAGGGCGGACAGCAGGGGAAAGTGCAGCTCTAAGGGAGAATGCTGCAGGTAGTGGTGCCCTGAACCCTCCCGGCCCTTGGTTGATTAGGTGTTCGGTATTTGGGTGTTTGTCCTGAGAACAATGGCATGACATTCAAGATAATTACATGCTGGCATAGAGAGGGTGGAGGGCAGGGATGCTGCTCGACATCCGGCCGTGCACAGGAACAGCAATGTCAGTAGTGCCAGAGTTGAGAAACCTTGAGTTAGAAAGACCAGGATGGAGAATGCAGGGGACCATGGAGATGGATCACGGGTGAATTGGTGGTGGGCTGCCCAAGGGGAATGCAAAATGTAAAAGACATAAATAACAATAAAAAAAAAAAAATGGAAAAAAAAAAAGAATTAAAAAAAAAGTTAGAAAAATGACCAAAAAAAAAAAAAAAATAGAAAGACCAGGATGGCCGCGGGCGCTTAGGGGACCTTGCTAAGCTGGTGGTAGCACATGTGCGGAGCAGTGGACAGGGTTGAGAGGTTTGGGAGGCACTCATGTTCCACTATATGCCAGACACTCCGCTGCCATCTTGAGGTAGAAGTGAGCAAGGTAGACAAGTTCATTTACTCCCCCAGACCCTTATCGGGGGTCTAAGTGCTCAGTGAGTATTTGTTGAATTAATAATTATAAAAATTTATTTTTGCTCACTTGATTATGATCGAGGCTGGTGAGGAAAAGCGGTTTAAATGAGATGTCTACTATGCGTCAGGCCTTTTGCATAGTGCCTGGTGCAAGGTGATTGGTAATTATTGACTAAGCAGCCAGTGTCCCCTCCCAGACCTGTTCTTGCCTTGGCCACAATGCTCAAGAAGACAGTAGCGGGAGACCTACCTTCTGAGCTGATACCCGAGGTCACAGTGAGGAGTCTATTCATCTTTCCTAGAAGTTCACCATGGTTTCTTGACCTGAGTGTGCTTTATTATGGTCGACATGAAAGCAGAAGGCAGGGAGCTCTTTCTAATTTAATGCAGCCTTATTGTTTATAACATATGTAGGCTTCCTTAATCATTCCGTCTAAAATGTAGCAAGTTTAGCTATAACAGGTTATATATATTGGCAGTATATCTTTTTAACTTCCTGCTGTCCCTGAAATTGATTGTTCCAATCTTGTGATCTGCATGTAGTATCTTTAGCAGGTGATTAGTCAGCCTCAGTGTGATTCATACCTGCACTAAATTAGGCAGGGGGAAAAAATGATCTTTCAGAAATGTTACAGACTAAGTTATGCCTGTGCAGGGAGAAACAAATGCCTTTTACTCCCACACTGAAAATGTTGCCCACTTTAAAATTGCTTCTTGAAGTTGTTTCTTTTATGTTCTAGTTTATCTTTACCCAGCTGTACACCCCTCCAGGCTTCTTTATCACATACATTTCTGTCTCTGATGAATTTCAACTTGGATAAAGCCTCTTTACCAAGATTTCAGAAATTCTGTATGCAGCAGAGATTTTTGGAAATGTTTTCTTTGGGCCGGTACTCCTGTACTTAGTATAGACAGAAAGATGGCTCTGGTTTTTTCCCCCTGCTCTGGAGGATCTCACTGTCCAGACAGGGAGATGGACAAGCAAGTAGACAAACTTAAAATTTATTGTCATAAATCATGTTGGCGAGATTGGCATGAATGTCAGGCAAAGTTTAGCTGACAAGTGTGGCATCTGAGCTTGATTTCGAAGGAGATAACTGAGGGAAGAAAGGGGAGCCTCCCACCCCTTTTAAAGTGAAGGAAGGTTTGGACAGGAGGCACTGTAACCTAAGAGCAAAAGTAATTCTGAAAGGACTGCAGCATGCTGGGGATTGAAGCTGGGGAGGCATGAGTGGCCATTTAGTTAGGACTTGCTGACTCATTGATGCTAAAGAATTTGGATTTGTCCTGAAAACGTCTTTGTGTCTTCTTCAGTTTCTTTCAACAGTGTTTAATAGTTTTCAGTGTACCGGTCCTTCACCTCCTTGGTTAATTTTTTTTTTTTAAGATTTATTTTTTATTTATACATACAAGCTGGGGTACAGGCCAGAGGCGTGGGGCGGCGAGAGGGTTCACCAGAGACAGAGTGGGGAGCAGAACAGGCATATCAGAAACACACTGCTGAGGGGAGCAGCGGGCAAGGCAGGAGAGGTCTGCCGCGCCATTTGAGACTCTCCCTGGCCAGGCGTCGAACTCGCGTCGCCACTGCCGACAGCTCCACAGCGCAGCACTTAACCGCTGCGCCACCAGGAGGCCCTCCTTGGTTAAATTTATTCCTAGGAATTTTACACTTTTTGCTGTACTGGTGAATGGTATCGTTTTCATCATTTCTTTTGCTGCTAGTTTGTTGTTTCCCTATAGAAATGCTACTTTTTTTTTTGCATATTTTTGTAGCCTGCGACATTACTATATGTATATATTATTTCTAATGGCTGTTTGGTGGTGTCTTTAGCCATTGCAATCATTTTTCAGTGCACAACTAATTCAACTGGCATTAATTATATTTTTTTTGTGCAAGGCCACGAATTCCAAAACTTTTCACCACCTCAAATATAAACTCTGTAACTATGAAGCAGTTCTTCTGTCTCCCTTTTGCCCCCATGACTTCTAATAATAACTTTTATCTCCATGGATTTTCATGTTCCTGACATTTCATATAATGAATAGTCCATACAATGTTTCTCTTGTTTGGGCAGTTTACACTTGTTTTTGGATGTTTGGAGGGCCACAGAGATTGGATTTGCCTATGTTGCTACTTTGCTGACATAAATGTTAGATAGATAGGCTTAATTGTTTCCCTTTTAGCATAATATTTTATCAAAGACTTTATGCCTTGACTAGCTTGTGTAGTCCACAAAGGAATGTACTTTGTATTTGCCGTGCTATGTCTTCAGACTCTAGAATTGTGCAACTTAATATTCACTGATAGACTGAATTAGGTTTTTAGGTTATTAGGTTTTTAATGATGATTGGAAAACAATCTTGTTTCATAGTATGAGTGTACCATAATCTGTTTACCCAGTTACCCTTCATTTAACCTTTAAACTGTTTTTCAGGTTATGTTTTTGTATGTAAAAAAGGCCATTATATTTCTATGGAAGTCAGTGGATGTTAATCTGTCATGATTAATCCTACCCTTTCTTACTCCTTTTCCCTGACAGTATTCTATTTTATTGCATTTTGTTTGCTTGACAGTATTCTCTCTCTTTTTTAAAGATTTATTCATTTATGCATACAAGAGCTGGGGTGCAGGCCAGAAGTGTGGGGGAGGGGTGAGAGGATTCACCAGAGACAGAGTGGGGAGCAGAACAGGCAGATTGACTGAAATACACTGCTGAGGGGAGCAGTGGGCAAGGCAGGAGAGGTTTGTTGCGCCATGTGGGAAGCTCCCTGGCCTGGGATCGAACTTGTGCAGCAGTGGCTGCGGATAGCTTCATAGTGCTGAGACTTAACCCGTTGCACCACCAGGGAGCCCCGACAATATTCTCTTTGAATCTGAACTCCTTAAAAAGCTAATCAATACCCTTTCAACTAAATCATTTCATGCAAGTAAACGATTAGTCCCTTAAGAGGATAGTAACTCCTGAGGACAGAGCTCTGATTTCTGTTCTGTGCTTCCTAAACTGTCCAACATTTTATGATGTGAGTCTATTTCTTCAAAGGAATCAAGGAATGTGGAAATGGTCTAGAAAAGTGTCTTTGCATTTAGTGTTTGAATAAATAATGGTCATGCGTGTTGGGTTTGGATCATTTCCTTTATCTGGAATCATACTGGTCTTAGTAACCATTCAACTCCTAATTCAGAACTGGTCACTCTTATTATAGCCACTTTGCGTTGGGAAATGCTGTAGACTGAATGCTTGCGTCCTCCCCAGATGCACACATTGAAGCTTTATCCCCAAAGTGATGGCACTAGGAGGTGATCAGGTCATGAGGGTGAATGGGATAAGTACCCTTTCATAAGAGACCCCAGATGGCTCCTGCTCCCACTGTGCCATCTGAGGCCACAGTGAGAGGCGGAATCTCAGGAGCCAGGAAGGGGCTCTCAGCTGATACCAAATCCACTGGCACCTTGATCTTAGACTTACCAGTTTCCAGCACTGTGAGGAATTTCTGTTGTTTTACAAGCCACCTGGTCTATAGTATGTTGTCATAGCAGTCTGAAGGGGTAAGACAGGAAAAGTGGCATGTTTAATCAAATGTGATAAGAAAATGCTGCTGATGACAGATTTGGCTTCCTGTTGCTCTCAAAGGAGGAGGAAGGTGAGTAGGAAAGATAAAACCTAGAATATCTTTAAGATACCTTGGTCTCTCAGTCTCTTAATGCAAACCTAATTTTGTTTTCAGAAACCTTGCAGAGCATGTTGTAATCTAGGAACATTATAAACTTTCTGAGGGATTATCAATGTATGGAAAGTTCTGTCAAGTGTCATTTAGAATTCTTACTGCTTAAGGTCGGAGAGCACAGACACCTGAAATTTCTCAGAGTAGCCTGTCACCTTTCTGCCTTTGAAAGCCTCAGAAAGGGACATGTGCTTTTACGGAGATAGACCTGCTGTTGTCTCTTTATAACTCTGTCCTCTACCATGTACCTTGACTGAGGATGGATATGAGAACAGAAAGTTCTGGAGGGAAACCATGGAGTGGTAAGCCTTTCTAAGATGTTTGCCTTGTAAAGCTAGTAGCCAGAGTCATTCATTCTAGAATGCTTATTGATTTTGTGCCAGGCGCCGGAGAAAGGCTCTGGGAATAAAAATAAGAGATTAGGTTCCTGGCTTTGAGTTGTTCAAGAGGTACAGACAGATAAACAGATAAGTTATATTTCAGTGAAGTGACGTGTGAACAGTTTGCATGTCTATGTTGTGCAGCCCTGTATGGTTTGCACATCTCATTTTCTTATCATAAAAGTCTTGTAAAGTAGGTGGTATTGATATTTTCATTCTGCAAAAGAAGAAATTAAGAGCAGAGAAGTGTCCTAGATTTCATTATTGGTAAGTGCCAGATTAAAACTCATATTTTCTGATAGTAAATCTTACCATCTTTGCATGATACCAATTCTCTTCTTAATAATTACCTTTCTCTCTTTCCTTAACTGGGGGTTCCCTCTCATACAAAGGAATTTGGGGCTTGCATTATCCTAACACAAGTATGCTTTAAAACCTGTTCTGAGGTCAAACAAAAGTGTGTGTCAGTTTTATAACTTTAAAGATTTTATCATCTTAAAAACCTTGGCATTCATGTAAAACATTTAGAAGACTATTAGACAAATTAATGATGAAAAAACACAGCAGTGGTCATTTGTAAACGTACCAGGAAGACAGTTCTGGGTCATTGAATTAAGGTTGATAATCATACCAGTTTCAGAACTGGTTGAATGACCACTTTATAAATGTGTTCTTGACAAAGAAACTCTGTGTGAATAATCCTCATTGGAGGCAGCCTTTTAAGCTAAGATGAGCTGAGAGAGCCTTGGTGAAGAGAAACAGGCTCTGGGATGCATTAAGAACCAGCCTCATTACACAGCTGCTTCAGCTCCTGCCGCTTTTCTGTGGGAAATGAGCCTTCGTAGAATCTACCTTATAGTTGATAAAGTTGCTATGGGGATTCAGTGGGGAGGAGCCCCTGGCATGATGGTGCTTAGTGTGGGTATATACCCCCTCTCTTCAGTGTCCAATGCTTTGAGACCAGCTTTGGCTGCCATTTTGTAAAAACTGCCTGACAGCTGATCTTGACTACCAGGAATGCTATGATTATTAAAATGGAGTTTTAAAAGTGATAAACTTTTTTAAATTAATTTTTTATTAAAAATCTTTTTTTCAATGACATGGCAGTAGTATTCCATTGTGTATGTGTACCGTATCTGTTTTTGGACACTTAGGTGGTTTCCATATCTTAGCTTTGTAAATAGTGCTGCAGTAAACATAGGGGTGTAGGTTTCCTGTCAAACCAGTATGTTTGGGTTCTTTGGGTAGGTACCTATGAATAGAATTGCTGGGTCATATGGGTCACAGTCTTTTGAGGAATGTCCACACTATTTTCACAGGGCTGGACCCATTTACATTGCCGCCGGCTGTGTAAGCCGGTTCCCTTTTCTCCACACCCTCACCAGCATTTGTTGTTTCTGGTCTGATAAACATTTTTTACTAGTACAATAAACCACTTTTAGATGATTCTTGTGATTCTTTATTAATCATACATTGCTTATGTGGTATTTCAGAGCTCACGTAGTATTTTAATATGTAGTATTTTGGTTTACTGTGTCTCAGATTATACCAAGAGACCATCCTAAAACAGAGAAAGGAAATTCTCTGAGCATAGTGTAGAGGGGGTGGGTTGGTGTGGTATCTTCTAAGAGTGAGCCGGGTGCTCTATTACCTTTTGTAATGTTAGTGTGCTTGCCATTCATTGTAAAGTGCAGTTGGTGGGGTTAGAATCAGGGACGAAGGGTCCAGAGGAGGCTGAGGATGGGAAGAGACACTAGGTCCTCATGGAGTTGGCAAGTGGGTACGGGGTGGAAACTGGGCCAGTCACCCAGTGTGAGCCACACAGCTGTGCATCCCCTGTAGCCTTAGACCCCTAGCTCTGGAAGGGGTTTTCAAGATGATTTGGTGAGGACCTCCTTCATTTTACTCATGACAAGACAATCCAGAGAGACTAAATAACTGCTTGAGGTTTCTCCTAAAAGTGACAGAACAGGACGTGACAAGCACGTCCCTGAGCCATAACCCATTATCCCCTGCACCTCCCTTCAGAGCAGGTGAGCAGGACAGCTTAGCAGGAATGCGCCCAGACGTTAGATGAGGGTCCCCTGCTGCTGCTGCTGCTGCTGCTCGTTCTCGCCTTCTGCCATGCTGCGTGGTTTGGTGGCGAGACAAAGTTGTCTGATGAAGGAAGGAATGTTGCATCAGCATAGAAGACATCAGCATCTCTCAGACACTTGTGAAGAGTGCCTTCTCTGATTTTCTCCCCATTTATATTGAACTTGACTTTTTATGGCTTGTGTTATAAAATTGAATAGATATACTGGATGTCCTTTGCAAACCACACAGGGATATTGATGGGCATCACTTCTGTTTGATCCGATAAGCTGATAGAAATCATTACAGTTGTATTATGGAAAAGAGATACATAGTCTGTATTTAGCAAAATAACTGGCATTTTATAGTTATGTGTCTGGCTTTGGGTTTGGCGCTATGTGTGATGTCAGCTCCACCTAGGATTTGCAATCTGGTTAGAGGCCAATTTACTATATGCACTTAACTGCAAATGTACCAGAACTGAAATGAGCCCACCAACTCTCAGCCCCGCTATACCCATTCCTCCTGTGTCATAAAGTGGCCCCGCTGTCTGATGAGTCACACATACTAGAAATCGTGAAAGCCCAGCAAACCGTCCCCCTTGATTCTCTCCCTCTCCCTCACTGCCCCAACCAGTCTGACAGCAGGTCTCTCTAGCACACACACTCTTCTCCACTGGGCTGCCAGCACACCCTGTTCATCATGAAGCTCTGCGGCATTGCTCCGGGCAAATCCTTGTGGTGTCTTCTAAGAATGAGTCAGGTGCTCCCTTCAGTGTGGCTGTAATCAGCAATCAGCTTCTCAGTTATTAAAATGCCAGGCTTTAGTCCTCGAAGTCAGAGGACTTAGCTTATTTCTCTTTGTAAACCCAGTGCCAGGCACATCTGTTTCTCAGTTTTTAAATCAAAACGTTGAGAGAATTACTCATTTAGTTGATGGTCTGAAGCTTTCCAAGTAAGCAAGGATGTACAGTTAGGCAGAAGCCAGATCTCGAAAAACCCCATGAAAAGTCAGGAGCAGCTGTAGCTGGACACCTTGGTCCTCCAGGCCTCTTCTGGAGCCACATGTCTCAAACTGAGTTCTGACGAATGAAAACACAGCTGGTGGGTGCCGTTTCCAAGAAGTCTCCTTGAAGGGGCTTGTCTTTCCCCTGCTCACCGTGGTGTTGGCTGGAATGAAATCTCCGTGACTGGGCTCCTCAGCCCTCTGAGCATAGTAGGGCACTTCCTGGGCCATGTCCTGGGGCCGGTGGGGTAGGAAGCTGGAAGGAGCCTAGGTGGGCATTCCAGGTAGAGGGAAGAATGAAAGGACACAGTGCGGGGCAGACTGAGGACGTGCTGGGACAGGGGCCACCAGAGCGATGGGCTCGAGCACCAAGAAAGTGCTTTGATGAGGAGGCAGTGGGCAACTGCTTCCAGTTGAGTAAAATAAAGATTGGGAAACCCTCTGTGGGTTGAATGTGGATGCCTGAGTAAGGCCTCTGATGTGGTGAGGACAAGGGCGGATAGGAGCATAGATAACTCTTTAAGGAGTGTGACCATGGAAGAGAATATGGAGTAGAGAGAAAGTGTGTGTATGTTCGTGGGCATAATTCTATTGAGGGGAAAACAGAGCGTAGGCAAGGTCTTGATAACGAGAGTTGATAATGAGAGTTGCTGACCCTTAGAGCAAGTGGACAGAGACTGGATCTTTGCAAGGAGGAAGGACGCTTCTGCTGTGGTGAAGGGGGTGGGAAGAAGGAAATGGGGCATATATTTATCGATTTGGGATGCAGACCCCAAAGAGCACCTGTCTGAATTTTTCTCCTGAAATGCTTAGGAAGGTCATCAACTGAAACCTCAGAGCTGATAAGCTCCCCACCCCCTATATCTTGTTGATTTCTTCTGTTTTACCTTGTGTTCTTCTGTGCTGTGAGAAGTCTTTTCCATGATCATGCAGCTATGTCAAAACTCTGCATTGCCTCCATTTCCCATGGCCGGCAAGTCACGTCATAATTTTTTTTTTATTTTTTTTTT